>JAYESA010000007.1:62813321-63413321 GCA_036927795.1 Iris macrosiphon
ATGTATTATTATTTAGTGTGTAGTTGGTAGTTAGTATTTTTTTTATTTAGTACATAATAGAAGTTATATTGGATTGATATATGTATACATATAGTTATTGATGAATAGTTAGTATATATATGAAGTTTTTGACAATTATCTTGAGATACCAAGGTAAGTATCAAGATATACCAAGGTATGAGTAGTAGGTATTGGCATAGTAATAGGATAGTTGTAAACCAATTATGGGTTGGTATTAAGGGACTAAAATAAGGTATATAGTATTGTATAAATATTAAATACATGGTAGATTATAGTTATAGCTGGATAGTTAATATATATATACTAGAGTGACATTACCTTGAGATACCAAGATAAATGCCAAGGTATTAAGGATACCCAAGGTATTGGGTTTGGGTATCAAGATAGAGGTTTAGTATTGCGATACCAAGTTGGTTCAAAACTAAGGTATCCATTTAGCATTTGTAATTAGAATTATATATATATAATATTGTTTGATATGTACATATGTATTATATTTATCCCTTGTTTGTGTATCCTGAGATACGGTATCTTAGTATCCTAAGATGTAGCTTGTATGGCCTAGTTTCATAGTGTGTGAGCCCAATATCATGGAGTTAGACTCATGCAACCTAGAAATAGGTAGTTGACCATAGTTTGACCATAGTTGACCATAGTTTGACTATAGTTGACTTAGAGTTGACCTAGTTTGACTTTTGACTTAGAATTGACTTGTTGACCTAGAAGTTGAATAGTTTAACTTATTTTCTTTCTGGAATCTTGTATTGATGTTATATTCCATAAATAGGTCTGTGTGACACCAGTTCAGACAGTTTGACACTCATTGCTCTGGACCACAGACGAGTACATTCTTTGATAGTTTCTCATTTATGATATCCTCTATGTTCATTGTATCTAGTGTAGATATCCATGTTCTCTTGACACTATGGTTACACGGATTGGTATATCCGGATCTCGTCATGAGATGTTATTCCTTGGTATATGGTGTATATGGTGCAAGTATTATTTCATTGGTTATCTTGTATATGTACATACACTTATTCTCGGAAGAGTCATTATCTTCGTACGAAATCTCGTGCCATAGCATACCGTGGTTGGATCTATTATACCAGTCGAGGGTGGGGAGTACTTTAGTATAGATATGTGATCAATACTCCTATTGTATCAAGTAATATTCTTGAATAATGTTAATCATACACCGCACGTATGATTAGCCAGGCCATATATATTGTATCATGTTCCCAAGCCGATCACATGTTAAAGCTAGTACTCACACACTTAGTTAATAAAATTCTTGTTCATTGGCATATTGTTCATTATTGTATTTATTCCAGTATTTTCTTATTGTATATATCTCATCGTACCTATTGTGTATCTTGTATATTCACATTTATTTACTGTTACATAGTCTTTATCATTGATTAGAACTCCTGTTAGAGATGTACTTTGCTCCATTCCTGACTGGAAAATATTTTTCAGAGGATCCGAGAGATTGTTGTCCGACATAATTTGGACTTTGACTTATAGATGGTGCAAACTTGGACCCACTAGTTCCGGAGTGATTGTCGAAAGATTTATCCGGATCACTAGTTTTCATAGTTAGTTTCTTCAGCATTTTGGTACCAAATTTATTTTCGGCTTATAGATGTTATTGGATATATTTCTATTATTATTTATATATTGAATAGATAATTATGTTAGAATTTCTTCATATCTTCCCATTCTTTAGATGTGATTGAGTTTTGTGTTGAGATTTTATTGGCAGATTTTATATTATTGTGAGATGTTTAGATAGAATAGTTGACCTAGACAGCGTTCCACCACGCCGATTCTGTGGCATAGACTGGGCGTTGTTCCCGACTTGCATCCTGCACCGGGTGCGGGTCGTGACAGAACTTTTCTTAGGAATTATGTCCCTCCACAAAGAGACCCAATTAGCAGTACTCTGCTATGTACTCGTCCACCGTCATGCTGCCCTGGACGAGGTACTAAAATTGGCTCTCTAGAGAAGTCAGAGCCACATCTGGGAAGAACTTCTCCTTTAAAAGCTCCTCTAAAGCTTCCCAAGTAAGTTCAGGTGCTGAGATCCTCGGGGCATTCCTGAACTATGTCAATGCAATATTGAACATCATTCTCCCTGTGCCTCCACTTGTAGTCTTTCTAGAATCTACGCCAGCCGTAGGTTCTTCTCTATGTCATCGATCCAGTCATCCACATAAATAATTCCTTTGATGCCTTTAAAGTCCTTAGGCCCCATCCTCTTGAAATCAATGATAATCCCCGCCTTGTTGCTACGGGGGCCTGCGGATGAGGAGCTACCAGTAGCTGGACCAAGGCAACTCTCTCGACTATAGAGAGTGTAAGATGGTGGGCATTCTTAATGCCCTACCTCATGACCTCAGACTAGCTCTGCTGGGCCTCCACCTGGGCCCTCTATGCCTCCCATTATATGTTGAAAGAGTCCAAACACCTGTGCCGGATCAACTGTTGTTAGTGGTGGTAGTAGCTCCTCTGAAGCTGTAGGCACCATCCTCTGTGAAGCTGTGGGTACCGTCCTCTGGGCTGGAGGTGGAGCACTCCCGAAAGTTGCTGCAGAAACGCCCACCGGAAATAGTGAAACGACCCTCTCAGTTGTAACTGATGGAGTAGTATCTACTGGTGTCCTCATCTGAGGCGACGAAGTGACCGACCTTGCTGATACTACGCCTGAGCGCTTGGATCGCATCTTTGGCGGCATCCTGAAGATAGATTAAGACAAGAAATCAATATTGAGTAAGATACGATATAATTAAGAAAGGACAAAATTATTCAAAGTAAACATGCATTCAGATTGATAAGGATAGCAAAATCGGTAAACTAGAAGTGTTCCTAGCTGTGATTGAGTATACTCTCAGTCTATATCCTATATCCTAAAGCAGGCTCATAGCAGTACTCTAATTCTGAGCACAACTACTAAATCATACTACTTACGATCTCTCGTTGACCTACATAGGCTATTAGTAAAAATGTGTCACGACCCGCACCCGGAATAAGGGCACGAATGGTAAACCACGCCCAGCCTACATCGTAAGAACGACGTAGAACAATGTCTTGGTCAGAAATACTATCTAATATCTCACACAATATGTATATGGTACCGGTCATGCAATCTCAACTCCAAACAGATGAAAAAATATAATGACATGATAAGATATCACTACTCAATCACAATATCAAACTAAGGAAGATAAAGCACGATATGGAATAGGAAAGAAGAACAAGATCCCAAATACATCCATAATATAAGTCTAGGCACAACGCAACTCCCAAAATAAGATATACATGCCAAGAGTCTAAAATAAGACTAAAACAATGTCTAAATAATATAATTCTACAGCTTCCTCAGTCACTGGCACTAGGTTCTCCTGTTCTAGGTGAGTATCCTCTAATAGTTCGTCATCCTGTGGCCCGTAGTAAGTGGGACACTACTCCTCAATCCAATCATCTGAAAAATATATCCAATCAGGATTGGAGTGAAGTACAAAACTCTGAAAGCAGTTCCAAATACATGGTAGAGAATATATGACAAGCAATAAAAGAATACAAGATAACTAGCAATAGAAAATAAAAATGAACTAGGGTAAACATGTAAAGTAATGGAATGAAAGAATAGTCAATATGAATAACTGCAAGTAATAAAAATAGATAAATATATTGAGCTTGATCACATAACTAACTTCTACTCCCCCATCCCCAACCAATCTTATGGATCCAATCACGACACGTTATGAACACCATATAAGCACACTGAACATGAGATTGTGTGAACACGAAGTACACGATAATCAATACTTGATACGCACGATAAAATACATGTGAAGGAGTACCCGCTGAACACGGTAGAGGATAACATCGCATGACAAGATCTATTTAGTACCAGTCTGTATAGCCACTGTGTCAAAATTAAGTAAACAGTTCTAAAATATGTGATATATCCACTATCATGAAATAAAAACTAACAGAGAGATATACTCGTCTCTTGTCCTGAGCAAAAGGGTGTATCTCGATGCCCAAGCTGGTGTCACACACTCTTATTTAAGAAACATCAAGTTAATAGGTATAATAAAGGAGAAATGGGTTAAAAATACCCTAATGCATGCTTCTAGGTCAATTCCTAGGTCTCGCTAGGTCCATACTAAGGTTATAAGTCTATATTGGTCTCTAATTACCTTATAGTAATTATACTAGGTCCCATCTTAGTTATACTAAGTCATTACCTTGGTGTAGTTAAATCCTTAACTAAAAACAAGTAATTAACTAAATGATAATACTATAATCTAACTATCACTGTTATCACTAACTACTGACCTCTAACTATACACTATTGATAACTCACTAACTTATGTGACTATTAACTAATACTTATTACAACTGATAATTCTATCTGTTATTAATAGCTAACTGTTTACAGCTAATGGTTGACACTTAACAATAACCGATATACTAACTTATACTAACTAAGGCATCTAACTAATACATGGACTAACTGGTACTTACATATTACACAAATTGATACTCAATTACTGACACAATATTCTACCTTTTGACTCTCACACCACCGACACTTATCCTTCACCCTCACCCTGCTATAGATAGCACCTACTGATTCTAACTTGGATCTCCCTTTCCCTAACCTGTACATCTAATACTTCACTAATTTTGATGCTTAACAACTAACACTAAGGTCTGATACATACAAATCTGAATATACCAAGTCTGATACCAAACTAATACCTCACTAACTAATCCCTCATTCTCAACTAACTAGTGACTTAATCCATACTGTACTAGCAGTCACTAACCTATTGATACTCTAAATAGATGATCCTTTAATACACTAAAACTAACAGAAACCCAATCACTGAACTGAGTCCATACACAGTGAGTCACTTATAACTTCTCTGCCATTACCTAACTGCACTTACTGCCCTTAACTTTCCCCCAGTCTGATACTTCATACCACCTACACACCTAGGTGCCACTATCAACTGAACATAAGTTGGCAGCAACTCGCTAACCTAAGCTTATAATAATGCATGTTGGTGCATTGCTGCCAATATAACCCGAGCTCCCTCTTACACTACCTACTTGCAATGCCTTGCTCAGTCCAGGCCAGTCACCCTTAGATGTTGTTGTCTAGAATTCCCATTGCTCAAACATTCAGTACAGCAGTCCATACCACAAGATCAATGCAGGGATCTATAGTTGTTGTACACACCTCCATTCGAGACCAGGTTCCATAATCCAAATGTTATACAAAGTACCCTTACTGACGGTACTTTTCCCCTTAATTACTGATACAAGAAGAAATACTAACATGTGGATTTAAAGTAACACAAACACTATAGATTATATTAAACCAGAACCATTCAAGATTTGCACAACCCTCCAGTTGTTGTGGACAACTCCCACTACCTGAAACCAAGCCCCTCACCATCATACACTCAATCACAGCTCACACATAACCACATACAGTCACAGTGATAGCTATATGTACACTCATACAATTCAAGGTAATATATATATATATATATATATATATATATATATATATATATATATATATATATATATATATATTGGTGTATACATACTCATATACATATATAACACATACTAACACAAGGGCATTAAACCAAATACTTGTCATGCACAAGTGACATTCTTGTCATAAAGCCAAACACTATAAGTTCAATACCAACACACTATGATACACTCCCAATTGGAAAGCCAAAACCCCCATCTTACTCCAATTAGACATTTCTACCTAATAAATACTCATAATAATAACTAATACGAATTATTATAATAGGAAATAAGGAGATTTACACAAAATCACACAAAATGAGCCCATATCATAGGGTATCACACCGTATCATGATACAGCCTACTCGTGTCTAATTTTGGACACGTAACTAGCCTCAAAATACTCTATCAAACCTATTTAGGTCCTCTAAACCTAATAACAAACACTTGGTGTGTCAATCTCGGATTTCTTCCAAAATTGATACAAAACTCTATGTAAATGTCTCCAAATGGGTCAAATAAAGTCCAAGCCTCGCCCCAAAGGTAGCCCTAATGCATGGGTGGATTCTAAATGACTAATTACTCTAATTAGATGTAATTACAAGGGTTAATCTCATATTTTACCTATTGGGAGATGGATTCCCAATGCAAAGCCAATAAAACTCTAAATGATACCAACTTATAGATTCAAGGCTCCCTTCTCCAATGCTCTTGCTCAACACTTGATCCTAGTCTCCTTGGTGATTATAATGAGAGGGATTTGAGTGGAACTGGATGAAGAAATGAACTATTTGGAGAATAACTAAATTAAGAAAGAAATAGAGTGAAATGAATGGAGGAGAGAGAAGTAGGACCTCCTATTAGGGCCGGCCACCCCCTTTCACATTCTCCAAGCAATGTAAAATACCTAGAATGACCCTTGGGGTTGCCATAATAAAATAATTAAGGTTGGAAGCTTCTCTCCCTAATGATTCTCAAGCCTAATCCTCTAATTAGAGCACAAGGTTAACTAAAGGATCTATTTGGACTAGTCCAAAAATAATTAATAAGTTGTCATATCAAGTTGGTTTGGTACACTAGGGTCATGACTAAATACATAGTCCACCTATTAACCATAACCACATAGTTACATATAATATATATAACATGCAAATTTAATTAAATAAAATAACACAATTATTTATGAAAAATACTAATGACTAAAATACTCCTATTCCAGGAATGTGGTAGTGACAATACTAGGTCTTGTGTGGTTGTGCCTTACGCTCGCACGACATCACGCCCAGGGGTAGTTACATATAATATACAAATTTAATTAAATAAAATAACACAATTATTTATGAAAAATACTAATGACTAAAATACTCCTATTCCAGAAATGTGGTAGTGACAATACTAGGCCTTGTGTGGTTGTGCCTTACACTCGCACGACATCACGCCCAGGGGAAAGATTAGCAATTCTACGAAATCGGGACGTGACATGATCTTGTATGATTCCCAAAGGAAAAGAAGGCTTTGAAGAATCAATAGATTTTTAGAGTGAAGCCGATAGAAGAGTGCCCTCGATACAAAGCGAGGATGATAGTGAAAGGATACATTCAACGGAAGGGCGTAGATTTTCATGAGATATTTATGCCGATCATCAAGTTGTCATCTATTCGGGTGGTGCTACGGTTGATAACCACATTCAACTTAGATGTTGAGTAGATGAACGTGATGACGACATTCTTCTACGATTATTTAGAGGAAGAGTTATACATGGAGTAGCTAGAGAGATTCCGTAAGCAGGGAAGTCATATTTAGTCTATCGGTTGAGGAAGAGTTTGTATGGTCTGAAGTAGGCTCTAAGGCAGTGGTACAAAAAGTTTGAGTCATTTATGTCAGAGCATGTTTATACATGGAAGAATTTTGACTATTGTGTGTTTGTAAAATATTTTGTCAAGGATGATCTTTTCATATTATTTCTTTATTTGGATAATATGCTATTGGTCACTCGAAATGCTACTTTGATAGGAAAGTTGAAGCACCAACCTTCTCTATAAAAGATTTGGACACTGTAAAGACTATTCTTGGGATATAGATCACCCAAGAAAGAGTACAAGCTACTTTACTTATCCCAAAAGAAGTATATTCACCGGGTATTTCAGTATTTTGGGATGGATGGGTCGAAGAAAGTGAGCAACCCCCTTGCAGCTCACTTTAAGTTTACTGCAGAGTAGTGTCCATCTACTGAGGACAAAAAGTAAGATATATAGCGAGTTCTGTATGCTTCAGCAGTAGAAAGTCTCTTGTATGCCATGGTGTGTACAAGGTTTGATATTGCTCATGTAGTTGGCATGGTTAGCAAATATCTTTTTATTCCAGGAAGGGTACATTGTAGTACGGTCAAGTGGATTCTACAATACTTTTTGGGCACTGCAGATTGAAAGATTTTATTTAGTGGTGACGAGTCAAAGCTGGTTGGTTATAGTGATACTGATATGACTGGAGATATAGACATAAGGAGATCAAATTTGGACTACTTTATGATGTTTGTTGGTAGAGCAATTTTGTGGTAGTCTCGGTTGTAGAAGTGTTGCATTGAATATGACAGAGTCAGAGTTCATTGTGGTGACGAAGGCTTGCTAGGACTTATTATGGATGAAAAAAATTCAACAAAAATTGGGCTTAAGTAAGAGCAATATGTTTTGCTTTACGACGACTAGAGTGCAATATATCTTAGAAAGAACCAGACATTTTATAGTTGGCCTAAGCATATTATAACTCGGTATCATTGGATACAAGACATTCTTGAGTCAAAGATCCTGGCGCTTGATAGGATTCATGCATAGGATAATAGAGCGGATATGCTCAAGAAGGTTCAACTAAGAGGAAAATTCGATTAGAGCAGGAGAATAATCAGTATGACGAGCTCGTCCACCTAGTTGGGAAGGGAGAGATTTATTTGTAATGGGTGGGGTTTCCAACCTATGTGGGTAATACACCAGAGTGCGACAAGCATCATCTATATGTCGAAGAAGCTCGGGGGGTCAAAGAAGTATTCAAAAATATGTTGTCCGAGGATCTTCCCAAACATGACTAGGTCCAAATTCGGTCCTCATACAAGATCCAACTAAGTTCGGTCTGAACTCGATCATTTACAGACATAAATTATTTGGTAGGAGCGACAATATTCGATCAGAGCTCAATACACTTTGAGTAGAGCAATTATGCTATTTTTCCCAAATTCGGTCGTCGAGGGTTGAGACGAGTTTTGGATATTTATTTACACCGATGGATCAATTCTAATGGCCCATATTTGTTGTGGGATTGAGATGACTATATATAGGTATTTTTTAATCCTAATATATGCAAGTGTCGATGCAAGTTGCAGCTTTAAAACTCTTGGAGAGAGAAAGAGAAATTGACAACTATTTTTAAGAAAGACAAGTCTCGGGTAAATTCCTCATTGTCTTTTGTTGTTCTGAGTCTGTAATCTATTTTCATCTTCCAATTAGTTGTAGTGATTTGGTTTGGATCACTGAAAAATTTGTATCTTCTTATTCCATTAGTGGAGCATTTTCAGGATTGGACACTAATCGTCCCGTAGTTTTTTTTGCTAGGATTTTCCACATAAAAATTATTGTGTTTGCCTTTGGCTCTCTTGTATAATTTTAGAAAATTGGTTTCTGCATTTTTATTGCTTAATTCTCTTCCAGGCGCTTCGGTTTGGGGAAACGACTTCTACGTTTCATTCTCAATAATATCAATACTGGGTTCACAAGATTTTTATAAACTTTAATTATATTTTGTGCTGTATTGAGATGGAAGAATATTGGATCCGAAAACTAACTATATTTTAAATTATTTAGCACAAAATGCACATTCACTTGTAATATGTTTTGTAATGCAATATCAAACAACTAAGAAAACATATATACAATGTAGAAAGGAATAATTGGATGATCCATTATCAATAAAGGAGTGCATATATATAGGAGAGGCTAACCCTTTCTCTATTATTCTACCTGATGTGGGACTAAAGTCCACTTGACTAATATACAAATAATTAACACCTTCCCTCAAGTCGGAGCATAAAATGTCAATCATGCCCCAGCTTGTTACAAAGAAAATGAAACCGAGGGCCTAAAAAAGATTTCGTAAAAATGTCAGCTATCTGATCGTCGGTCCTTACATGGTAAAATTTTATTAACCCCTTTTGATATACATTACGGACAAAGTGGCAGTCAATCTCAATATATTTTTTCCTCTCATAAAATACGGGATTGGTAATAATATGGATAGTTTACTTATTGTCAAACCATATATTTGCTGCGTTAGATCCTGCTTCTTCTTTTCCCAGCACAATTAGAAGATGCTACAAATATAACACCTATGTTGTGCCATGAGCAATAGCTCGATACTCCGCTTTTGAACTTGATCGCGAGACCATATACTGCTTCTTGCTCTTCCATAATACTAAATTACTACCAATAAAAATTGTATAGCCAGATGTAGACCGTATATCCGTAGGATATGTACCATAGTCTGTATCTATAAAATATTCTAGATGAGTATGACCCTGATTATCCATCTGAAATCCTTTTTTTTGGATTTTGGACTAGATAACGCAGGATTCTGAGAACTATCTGCTAATGCAAAACTCGTGGAGAAGCCATAAATCTACTCGCGACACTTAGAACAAAAAAAATATCTGGGCGAGTCATGACCATCAAGTAGTTGAGTTTTCCAACCACTCAACGATATTGGTCCGAACTTGTCATCAATATCCCATCATCGGGAAGTAATTTCACCCCTGGGTCCAAAGGTGAGGTTTCTCCTTTAGCATGTATCATTCCGACATCAGTTAGGATATCTAGTACATATTTTCTCTGAGACATTACAATATGCTTCTTACCCCGTGTGCAAGAAGTAATTCAATGCTCTAATATCTTTAGTCTGAAATTGCTCACCGAGAAATATTTTATTCCTGCAATTCCCTGATTATCATCTCTCGTGATCATGGTATTGTCAACATAGACACCAAGTAGTATCTGTCCGGCTGATATTTGTCGATAAAAGATCGAAAGATCTTTCTTTGACTTGCACACTCCAAACTGTATAATAACATGGGTAAATCATCCAAACCAAGCATGAGGTGACTATTTCCGACCGTATAGTGCTTTACGTATATAACAAACTTTACCCTCAATTGCAACAAATCCAAGACGTTGCATCACATAAACTTTCTCTTCAAGATCCTTATATAGAAATGCATTCTTCACATCCAGCTGAAGCAATGGCCAGCCATAGCAGACTGCTAAGGCCAGAAGCACGCGCACAGAGGTCATCTGGGTAACATGGGAGAATATCTCAAAATAATCTTTACTCTAAGTTTGAGAATACCATTTTGCCACAAGATGAGATTTCAGACGATCAAAAGTGCCATCCGATTTTACCTTTATTGTGAACACCCACTTGCAACCTACTGCCTTCTTACCAGTAGGTAAATTTACCAAGTCCCATGTACTGTTATCCCGAAGCACTTTTATCTCTTCTATTGTAGCACGCCAACTGGGATGTTTGAGTCCTTCCTCTACAGAATTGGAGATCTGAATCACGTTAATAGTCGCCACCAAGGACTGAGTCTGACTCGCGAGCCCTTTCCAGTGCCAACAACTCAAAGGATGGTCGCGACATGCATGATAGGAGCTAGCCGGTATAGAAGGCGATAGCGAATCAGTGGAGGTAGAGGAGAACGATGGCTCGATGGCCGAGACCATTGGAGTTTGAGGTATATAATTTATTTTGCTTTGCTTGTGATTGCTTGTTTTAGATAGAGTGCTTAGGATGTGTTTAATGCTAGGTTGGCGATCTAGTTTTCTTCTCCGACACGAGGCATAATTAGTTTTGGTAGAGGCGTGAAGCTTAGTCCATGGTACATCGAATCCTTCAGTGTTCTTGAGAGGGTCGGTATAGTGGCCTATAAACTAGACTTGTCGCCTGTATTAGAGGGAGTGCAAAATGTGCTCCACGTGTCACAACTGAGATGGTACATAGCAGATCCTAGCCATGTACTAGATTACTCGGAGATCAAGGTTGGTCCGACTCTCAGCTATCCAGAGTAGCCTGTGGAGATTTTGGACCGCAGGCAGAAGGTGTTGCAGAACCAGACGATTAATTTGGTGTGCGTGGCGTGGAGGCATCACTCACCAGGAGAGAGTACATGGGAGCAAGAGGCCGAGTTGCGCGAGCGATATCTTTATCTGTTTCAGCCGTGAGGTATAATTCTTTCTAGCTTGTATTGATTGTTCTTGGTAGTTACTTTCTTCCTTAATTTTGAGGACGAAATTTTTCTAAGGTGGGTAGGATTGTCACCCTCACTTTTACAACTAGGGGTAGTTTAGTAATTTGGCATGGATAATTATTTTAGGAATTAAATATTGAATAATTGTGTGATGATTGAATTATTTATTTAATTAAGTTGAGCTATGATTATTTAACTAGTATTAATTAGCCATTAGAGACTTGTGTTAATCAATTAGTTTGAGAGACTAGACAATAATTAAACTTGTCATATATGGTCTAATTAGATTTGTCATGACAATTAGGAAGCCCAACTTGGACCCAACCCCATTAGTTATTCCACTAATTAAATTAAGAAGGATTAATTTAATTATAATCAGTTAGAGAATTTCAAATATATTCATCCTTAATTATCCCTCATAATGCAACATGTAGGGAGAACTTGGACATTTGAGATTGCTTGGGGAAGGGGGAATAGGCCGGCCACTATAGAGGGGGGGGGGTTCTTCTCTCTCTCTCTCTCTCTCCTCATTTGTATTTCAATTTTGATCCAAATTCTAGATCCCCAATTTCCCTCCATTGATTTTCTATATAAATTACTACCAATTCTTTCTCAAATTCATCACTCTTGGAGCCTTGAAGCTTGGAGAAGCAAGGAGCACAAGAAGAAAAAACTTTGGAGTTAGAGATCGTGTCTGAATCGTGTCCAATTATATATTTATTGGAAATCCATCTCCCAATTGGTAATTTCTGAATTTTTCTTTTATTATAGCTTCTTAATCATGCATTGACTATTAGGAATGACCCCATGGCATAGGACTACCTATAGGAACAAGTTCTAGGTTATTTGGCTTTGTATTGTGAGTTCTATGAGGCATTTTTTTGTGTATGTTGGGGAAATTATGAATTTGATATCTCAATTGTGTGTCATGATACCGATTAGATCTAATTAGACTTAGATCAGGATTATGGAACTAGGTACATGTCCACAAATGGATACGTATAGACCGTATCACGGTATTTTACGATACGGTGTGATACGGGGTCAATTTTGGGTGATTTACGTGAATTCTCTTCATTATATGTTGTAATAACTTCTAATAGTTGTAATTATATATATATATATATATATATATATATATATATATATATATATATATGACTTGTGGGAATGATCAATTATAGAGAATGAAGAGTTTGGCACCTCAATGGGTTGAGTATTATAGATATTCTATTTGGTGCACTATAGGTATTTGTTGAAATACCGCAATATATATATATATATATATATATATATATATATATATATATATATTGTGTGTGTCTGTGTGTGTATTAGAGTTATGTGTGAGGTATTTGTGAGAGTGGTGTGTGAGGATGAGTGTGTCGGGTTTTGCTTAGAGCAGCAGCAGCATTTGCATAGCAGTGCAGTGCAGCAACAACATTTGCATAGCAGTACAGTAGCATTGCATAGCAGTATTGTGCAGCAGCAGCATTGCCTAGCGTACAGTGCAGCAACATTGCATAGCAGTACAACAGCAGCATTGCCTAGCAGTGCAGTGTAGCAGCATTGCATAGCAGTGAAGACTGCAGTAGCAAGTAGTGTAGATAGTAGTGCATCAACAACATCATTACACACTGTAGCATGCAGTGCAGACTGCAGCCGCAAGCAGTGCAGATTGCCGCAATAATGTTGGCAGCAACTTGAAGATGTTACATTCAAGCGATGGAGGGGGGGGGGGGGGGCGAGGTCAAGCTAATAAGAACAAGGAGCAGTACACATTAAGTATGTTAGAGGAGTATGTTCCTGGGTACTAAACAAGAGTAACACACAGCAAATAGATTAGAGCAATAGCAGTGCAGGCAAGGGGAGCTCGAGGGGTAGCAGGATACAGCTAAACAGTAGCAGTGACTGCACTCAGTTGCAGTATGCAGTGAAGGCAGGCAGTTGCAGCAGCAGCCTGAGCAGTAGAAGTAAGTAGGTGGCAACAGCATGAGGGGAGTCTTTGAGTTATGGTACCAGTATAGTGGTAGGTGTATCAGTAATTAGGTAGCTAATGTGGTGGGTTAGCATTATCGACCATGTCTATAGGTATTAGATTAGTGATACACATCAAGGTATGTATTAGTTAAGTTAGTGTATAATACTAGCTTTAAGTTAGTAAAATAAGATATTGGCATCCTAGATATATATAGATATTGGGCAAGTGTAGTAAAACCAAGGTATCATAAGATAGATACCAAGGTATGGGCTAGAATTTAGTAAATAGACCAAGGTATTATATTACTAATATAAATATGATTGTGGATACATCATAGCTAACTGTGGCCTAGGAACCTAATGCTAGACAGGTATTGGGTTGTGGGTATATATATGTATACAGCTAGGTAAGGGGTTCTATATTAAGTTAATTGTGAATATGAGTTAGGTATATAGGATACTTAATGCATGTTGACTAGTATAGCTAATTATCTAAGGTAATTACTTAGAAACCTGAGTACAACCTAGTGTCACTTAGTATTTGCTAGTTTAGACTTGTAATCATCCTAGAAGCTAGGTATGGACCTAAAATCAAGATAAACACCTAGTGTGACCTAGAAATAGCCTAAAAAGTTATATTAGTGTATTTTAACTCATTTACCATCCATTACACCTAAATGATATTGATATTTCATATATAGGTTTGTGTGACACCGTCTCCGACACCGAGTTATACCTTTTGCTCAGAACCACAGGTGAGTACATTTCTCTGTTAGTTTTTATTTCATAATAGTGTATATATCGCATATTCTAGAACAGTATACTTGATTCTGACACAGTGGTTTCATGGACTGGTACTATATGGATCTGGTCATGAGATGTTATCCCTTACCGTGTTCAGCGGATACTCCTTCATATGTATTTCATCGTGTATATCAGGTATTGATATAGTGTACTTTGTTCACACACTGCTCGTGTTCAGTGTGCCCATATTCATGTTCCTAACATGTCATAATTGGATCCATTGGTATTAGATGCGGATGTGGGAATAGGAGTTGATTATGTGATCAAGCCCTAGTGTATTTGTGTACGTTCGTGTACATGTCGATTACATAACACACGTGTAATCGAGTTACCATATTGTATTCTTGTTTAACCTAAACCGCTCACTTAATAAAATAGTATTCTATGGCACATTAGCTAGTTTATCTATTTTCATCACTTGCAGTTATTCATATTGCTTGTTCTTTACTTTCCAGTACATTACCTATTCACTCTAGTTTATTTTTTTCTATTGTTTAGTTATCGTATATCCTTTTCTACTATTTGTTATATATGCTTGATTATGTATTTGAAACTTTTTTCACAGGTATCTACTTTACTCCAATCCTGACTGGATATATTTTTTAGATGATTGGCTCGTAGACCAGTGTCCCACATACTACGGACCACAGGATGGCATACCATTAGAGGATACTCCTGTAGAGCAGGAGGACTTAGTACCAGAGTCTGAGGAGGTTTAGATTATTTTGTTTAGACTTGTATTACACTTTTATTGAGGTTATTGGCATGCATATATTATTTTAGGCTTGTGAATATATTATGACTCTTTCCTTCATTATTCCTTCTCGTGCTTTATCTTCCTTCGTTTGTATTATGATTGAGTATAGTTACATTTATCAGATACCATATTGTTCTTCCGTTTGGAGTTGAGATGATTAACAAGTACCATTTATATATTGTTTAAGATGTCTATATAGTAGAGTTGACCCAGACATCGTTCGACCGCCAATGTTGCGGCGTAGGGTGGATGTACCCACGTATTCGTGCCCGAATATCCGGGTGCGGGTCTTGACAAATTTTTAGTGGTGTCCCATACAGGTCTTTCTGTCTAGATTCACAAGTAGAGCGATATCGTAGTAGTGCTCACCAAGAGTACTGCTATGAGCCTGCTGTAGGATATAGGGTATAGGCTGAGAGTATACTGAATCAGAACTAGGGAATATTTCCAAATATCTTTTTAGCTATCCTTATCTATTGAATGTTTATTTTACTTTGAATAGTCATGTCCATCTTTGATGATATAGTATCTTACTCTATAATGATTCCTTTGTTCAATCTATCTTCAGGATGCTGCCAAAGACGCGTTCCCAGCGCTCAGGCACAATGTCAACGAGGTTGGTCACTTCATCGCCTATGAGGGTAGCATCATCAGACGCTGTTCCAACAGCTATATTTCAGAGGTCTGCTTCACCGATCAAGGTGGGCATTTTCGTAGCAGCTTTCGTAGGTGCTCCACCTCCGGTACAGAGGACATCACCGATAGTTTAAGGGGATTTTCCATCCCCACCATCCGAAGTCGAGCACACACAGATGTTTGCAATCTTTCAGCAGATGATCGAGGCGCAGCAGCGCCAGTCAGAGGTTATGAGGCAGGGCATTGAAAATGCTCATTAGATTGGGGTCACAGCAGTCGAGAGAGTCCCATTAGTCCATCCACAGATGGCACCACCTTTATTTACCCTACAGCAGTCGAGACCGGGGACTATCATATATTTCAAGTGGATGGGGCCGAAGGACTTTAAAGGCATTGAAGGAATTATTTATGCTGATGATTGGATAGAAGACATTGAGCGAAACTTGCGGCAGACGAAGATCCCAAAGAGGTTGCAAATAGAGGCTGCAGGGAGCATGATGTTCGTCATCAAGTTGACTTGGTTCAGGACGGACCCTAGGATCTCAGCACCAGGGCTTACTTGGTAAGCTTTCAAAGAGCTCTTCAAGGATAAGTTCTTTCCATATGTGGCTCTAATATTTCTAGAGAGCCAGATTTAGTACCTCATTCAGGGAGGTATAACGGTGGATGAGTATGTGGTAGAGTATTATAGATTAGGCCATTTTGTGGAGGGGCAAAACCCCAGACAAAGAGCCAGGAAGTTCAGGAAGGGCCTGAACATGGATATCAAATCACATACGAATAAAGATCCTACCGCTACTTTTGAGGATATCCCGAGGCAGGCACATCGGGCAGAGGATGATCTAGAGCTTGGCGCTTAAAGGTCGAGGGACATAGAAGGATCTAGTACCAACACGGGTCCAATAAAGCAGCCTTATTTTCAACAGCAGCACGAAAGAAGCTTCCCGCAGCCGAGGCGGCAGTATCATGGACCAGCTAGAGCGACGGTACAACAGATGTACCAGTTCCAGAGGCCAGCTATTCCTTGCACATTATGTAAGAAGCAGGGTCATGGATGGGATGCATGCAGGATAAGATTGGGCCAGTGATAATTCTGTGGATCGGGAGACCAGGGCTTGTCCTAAAGCTCCAGCTCATCCAGATCAGGGCAGAGCTCAGGCACAGAGGGCACCCGCAAGACCACCTGCGGGACAGTAGAGAGGATCTCCTCTACCACCATAACAGTAGTAGTTCACTCAGCACCACCAGTAGCAGAGAGGTGCCCAGCGACAGGGGCAAGCTTTTTTCCTTGATCGTCGAGGAGGAGGATCCAGTCGGTGATGTTATCGCAGGTTCAGTCTATCTTGATTCTTTTCCAGCTCATGCTTTATTTAATTTTGGTGCTTCATATAGTTTTTTATCTATATCTTTTGCTCTGAAATATCATCTTAAGACATAATCGTTGGCGAGGACTTGCAAGATCACGATAAGGGGTAGTATTAACTTGGTCAGTGATATTTGCAAGGATCGGAGAGTTTCCTTGGGAGGCCGAGAGTTGATCGTATGTCTACTTGTAATGTCACATCCGAGCTACGATATAGTACTCGGGATGGATTGGTTTAGTAGGCACCATGCTAATATTGATTATCATGGAGGCATAGTTTTATTTCAGGTGCCATGAGAGCCAGAGTTTGAGTTCATCATAGGAGAAGCAGAGCAGAGCGCAGGAGATTTCTGTAGAGTTTTGGTAGGAAAGCAGGAGCCACCATATCCATTAAATTCTGAGTATATAGATGTCTTTTCGGAGGAGTTATCAGGGTTGCCACCAGACCAAGATATAGAGTTCATTATAGACTTTGTGCCAAGCTTAGAGCCAATATCATAACACATCTATAGGATGAACAACAATGAACTGGTAGTGTTGAAGCAGCAAGTGGATGAGTTGCAGGACAAGGGATTCATCCGCTCCAGTTCATCACCGTGGGGTGCTCCTGTATTATTTGTACCGAAGAAGGATGGGTCAGTACACATGTGTATCGACTAAAGGGCACTAAACAACCTCACTATCAAGAATAAATATCCATTGCCGCGGATTGATGATTTATTTCATCAGTTGAGCGGAGCGAAGGTATTCTTAAAGATTGACTTTAGGTCGGGGTACCACCAGGTGGAAGTGAAGAAGGAAGACATTCCAAAAATAGCTTTTAGGACTCGGTATGGGCAGTTTGAGTTCTTGGTGATGCCGTTTGGGTTGACCAATGCCCCGGCGATATTCATAAACCTGATGAATAAGGTATTTTATCAGTATTTGGATCAGTTTGTGGTAGTATTCATTGATGATATATTAATTTATTCGAAGACCCCGGAGTAACATGAGAAATATCTGAGGATAGTTCTGGAGACCCTAAGGAAGGAGAAGCTATATGGCAAGCTTTCGAAGTATGAGTTCTTCCTTGATAAGGTTGAATTCCTCGGGTATATGATTACAGGAGATGGAATCTCAGTATACTCAAAGAAGATTTTAGCAGTTGAGTCATGGTCTACCCCGAGTTTAGTAGTGGAGATCATAAGTTTTCTTGGATTGACAGGCTATTATCGGAGATTTTTTCAGATTTTTTCAGGATTGCGGAGCAGATGACTAGACTAACCAGGAAGGACGTGGAGTTTGTCTGGACTGAGGATTATCAGTCTTTTTTTGAGGAGATAAAGAAGTGGTTGACTACAACTCCAATATTGATATTGCTATCATGGGCATGAGGATTTTTTATATATAGCGATGCATCGGGTAAGGATTTGGGTTGTGTGTTACAGCAAAACGGGAAGGTGATTGCCTATGCTTCCAGGAAATTACACCCGCATGAGAAAAATTACCCTACCCATGACTTGGAGTTGGCAGTAGTTATTTTTGCTCTTAAACTGTGGAAGCACTACTTGTATAAGGAGTGAGTAGAGATCTTTACAGATCCTAAGACCTTAAAGTATCTATTTACACAAAAAGAGCTTAACATGAGGCAACATCGGTGGTTGGAGTTGATAAAGGAATTCGATATTGCTTTGCAGTACTATCTAGGGAAGACCAACGTAGTCGCGGATGCCTGGAGCAAGTATCCAGTGGCTATATATTTGACGAGGGATAGACATTTATTGGCCGATCTTGATAGTTTAGGTATTGAGGTGTTAGTTCCTGGAGTTGCAGCATAGATGTTGGGACTTCAGGTACAGTCAGAGTTGATGGACCGGGTCAGAGCCGCACAGTTCGAGGATGAGTCACTGAGAAGCATCAGAGTACAGGTTCGGATATGATTGGCAGAGGACTTTAGTATTGCAGATGATGGATCATTGCGGAACGGTAACAGATTGTTTGTGCCGAGTGAAGCGTAGCACGAGGAGATTCTTCAGGAGGTACATCGATCTCAGTACTCTATGCATCCAGGTGCCAACAATATGTATAGGGACATAAGAGAGCTTGTTTGGTGGTATGGTATGAAGCGGGAGGTGGCTAGCATCATATCTAGATGCTTGGTATTCCAGCAGGTAAAGACAGGGAGATAGTGGCCAGGTGGATTGCTTCAGCCTTTAGCCATTCTAGAGTAGAAATGGAACATGTGACGATGGACTTTATTTTAGGGATTTCACATTATCCAGGAGGAAAAGACACAATTTGGGTCATCGTAGACATGTTAACCAAATTAGCCCACTTTCTGCCATTCAAAGTGGGTACGTCTACGGAGAAGCTTGTGGAGATATATATGCGTCAGATAGTCAGATTGCATGGAGTTTCAGTAAGCATAGTCTCAGATCGGGATAGTCGATTTTTGTCCTACTTCTGGAGGATTTTGTAGGCTAGCTTGGTCACTCAACTCAAGTTTAGTACCGCATATCACCCTCAAACAGACGGCCAGTCAGAGAGGACTATCCAGACTCTCGAGGATATGCTATGCACATATGTTTTGGATTTTGGAGGCTCATAGGAGGATCAACTTCATTTGGTAGAGTTTTCTTACAAAAACAACTACCAAGCCAGTATCGAGATGTCACCATTTATGACATTGTATGGACGGAGATGTCGTACTCCGTTATCATGGAATGAGGTTGGTGGGAGAGCCTTATTGGGACCTGAGATGGTCGTGGATGCAGCTGTGAAGGTGAAGCTCATCAAGGATAGACTTCGGGTGGCGCAGGACAGACAACGGCATTGGACCGATAACCACCGGAGACCATTGGAGTTTGAGGTATAAAATTTATTTTGCATTTCTTGTGATTGCTTATTTTAGATAGAGTGGTTAGGCTATGTTTCGTGCTAGGTTGGCGATATATTTTTCTTCTCTGACACGAGGTACGATTCATTTTGGTGGAGGCGGGAAGCTTAGTCCATGGTACATCGGACCCTTCGGTGTTCTTAAGAGGGTCGGTGCAGTGGCCTACAGACTAGACTTGCCGTCTGCATTAGAGGGAGTGCACAACTTGTTCCATGTGTCATAGCTGAGACGGTATATGGAAGATCCTAGCCATGTACTAGATCACTCGGAGATCGAGGTTGGTTCGACTCTCAGCTATCCAGAGCAGCCCAGAGAGATTTTAGACCGCAGGGAGAAGGTATTGCGGAACCAGACGATTCCTTTGGTGCGTGTCGCATGGAGGCAACACTCACGAGGAGAGAGTACCTAGGAGTAAGAGGCCGAGATGCGCGAGCGATATCCTTATCTGTTTGAGCCGTGAGGTATAATTTTTTGTTTCTTGTATTGATTGTTCTTGGTTGTTAGTTTCTTCCATAATTTTGAGGACAAAATTTTTCTAAGGTGGGTAGGATTGTCACCCTCACTTTTCCAACTATGGATAGTTTGGTAATTTGGCATTGATATTTATTTTAGGAATTAAATATTAAATAATTGTGTTATGATTGTATTATTTATTTAATTAAGTTGGGCTATGATTATTTGACTAGTATTAATTAGTCATTATAGACTTGTGTTAATCAATTAGTTAGAGAGACTAAATAATAATTAGACTTATCACATATGTACCTAATTAGATTTGTTATGACAATTAGTGATCCCAACTTGGACCCAAGCCCATTAGTCATTCCCCTAATTAAATTAAGAATAATTTGTTTAATTATAATTAGTTAGAAACATCCAAATATACCCATTCTTAATTATCCCGCATAATACAACATGTAGGGGTCAACTTGGACATTTGATATTGCTTGGGGATGGGGGAATAGGCCGGCCACTTTAAAGGGGGGTTCTTCTCTATCTCTCCTCATTTGTATTTCAATTTTGATCCAAATTCTAGATCCATAATTTCCCAATTTCCTTCCATTGATTTTTTATATAATTTACCACCAATTTCTTCTCAAATTTATCACTCTTAGAGCCATGAAGCTTGGAGAAGCAAGGAGCACAAGAGGAGAAACTTTAGAGTTAGAGATCTTGTCCGAATCGTGTCAAATTATATTTTTATTAGGAATCTATCTCCCAATTGGTAATTCCTAAATTTTTCTTTTATTATAGCTTCTTAATCATGAATTTGACCATTAGGAATGACCCCATGGCATAGGACTACCTATAGGAACAAGTTCTAGGCTATTTGGCTTTGTATTATGAGTTCTATGAGATAATTTATATGTATGTTGGGGGAATTATGAATTTGACATCTCAATTGTGTGTTATGAGACCGATTAGATCTAATTAGACTTAGATCAGGGTTATGGGACTTGGTACATATCCACAACTGGATACGTATTGGCCATATCATGGTATTTTGTGATACGGTGTAATACAAGACCAATTTTGGGTAATTTACGTAAATTCTCTTCATTATATGTTGTAATAACTTCTAATAGTTGTAATTATATACATATGACATGTAGGAATGATCAATTGAAGAGAATAAAGAGTTTGGCACCTCAATGGGTTGAGTATCATAGATATTTTATTTAGTGCACTATAGGTATTTGTTTAAATATCTCAATATATATATATATATGTCACGACCCGCACCCGGTATAGGGGTACGAGAGCGTGGGTACGTCCAGCCTACGCCGCTGCATCGGCGGTAGAACGCTGTCTAGGTCATGTAACTATCTAACCAATCTCACGTGAATATCCGACTCCATAAGGAGACATGGATATCACAACAGAATGCTAAAAATACTCAATCACATAAGCTAAATCACGATAAGATATTGAAGCAAGCAATGAAATACAAGACAAGTCTAACGACAAGTAACCATACCTGAAATCAGTAACATCCAATCCCCAAGTGTGTCGGAAACAAGTCCACTATGTCTCAGTCTGGAAAATATATCCATTCAGGATTGGAACGAAATACACCTCTAACAGCAGTTCCACATATATTGATAAAAATCTATAGCACAGTGTAAAGAAATACAGGACAGATAGGAATACTGGCAATAAGAAATACTGACGAGCATGGATGTACTGGAAATAGAAATACTGGAATAAATGGAATACTGGAGCATGTCATCATCAATGTACATATAGTAATGAAATAGAAATACAAATACACGTAAGAACAATGAACTGGTATATAAGTGTGTACAAGAATAGTAACTAGAACATGTGGGGATGCTAGATCAATACACTAAAGATATATGTCAAGAATCATCTAACTAAGTGTGTGAAACATCAGTATATCATGTGATCGGCTTGGGACTAGATCAGGCTGGTTACATATGATTAGCTATGATTCTTGTAGGTCAGGCTAACCATCTGGTTAGATATGATGCATGTAATGGTCAGGCTAATCATATGTAACAACTATGAAGCATGTAAATGGTCAGGCCGCACCCGATGTAAGATGTGGGGTGAGCTATGATGCATGTAGAGTTTGGGTATGATCACATAATCTACTAGTATTTCCCTATTTTTTCCCAGCTAGCACGATGGATCCCAAATCATGAATCCTCGTGACAGGTTTCAATGATGCCAACTCGTGTAAAGAACAATGTTAGAGTCATGTATGCTATACAACAAGAGTTATAAAAATAATCAACATAAGGGAAAACTGTCAGAGAATGTACTCGTCTTGGGTCCTTAGCTGGTAACACCAATGTCCTGTTTCCGAATATCGTATGGATGAACCAACAGTCCTATAGACATATCAAACAATACAATCATTTGCATCAGGTGCTACACTAACACAACACAAAAACATAACTCAGGGCTATGCCAGGTATGATACTGGTCAACTAGGGTCATCTAGTAGATAGACATCTAACACACATATACCTATTTTTAACTAACATTAATACTTACAATATATACATGCACAAAATTAAATACATATACAATATATATATATATGTACCATACATATATGCCAAAAATATAATTTTAAATATATATATATATATATATATTGTCAACATTATTATTAAAATATACTAAGACTAATACACCAGTTTAAGTTTATACTATATATATATTAAGGATATACTAAAAGCATATACAATATATATATTTTTATACATATATACAAATTATATATGTTGAAAGTATATTAAGTATATACAAAACATATATATATATATATATACATATACCAAATATTATACGTATACCAGGAAAATATATATATATATGTATATATATCAAATAATACATATACCAATAATACATATACTAAAGTACGTATTTATATATATATACCAACAATATTAAATATATACATATACATATACATATTAAACATATACATATACATGTATACCAGATTATATTAAATATATACATATATATATACATTATTAAATACATACCTATACGTATACACATTAAACATTTATTAAATACATAATATACATATACATATATACATACACATATACACATATACGCACACATATACGTATATACACATATATACGTACATATATACACACACATATATATATATATAAGTATACAAATACACCTACACACACATATACGTATTATACATATAAACACAATACATATTATATGTATATACACTAAAGGAGGGAAAAGGGAAGGGAGGCTCTCACAGAGGTGGTGGTGGTGCACAGCCGCCGGAGGGAGGTGGCTGGCCAGTGGCGCTGGTGGTCCGATCGTCTGGAGGAGGAGGCTGCGTTGTGGGCCGCCGGGGAAGAGGAGCTTTGATCAGGGGCTGACAGCGGGTCGAGGGAGGTTGTGGACGCTCGGGGAAGACGACACTGGTGTGGTGGTTGTGTTCGTGGAGAGCGGTGGTTCGGGTTGGCCGAGATGTAGGGTGGCGAGGCTGAGTAACGGAGGAGGCCGGCGGAGGGTTCCACGATGCAACGACGAAAGGGAAAAAGGAGGGTCATGGCGACGAGGTCGCGCTCAATGGGAGTGAGGGTGGCAGCCGGATCAATACTCGAAACCGACGGGGTCGACGGAGGATTACGCCGGCGTCAACGTCGCCCCGGTGTGGCCACAACTCAGGAGGAATGTTTGCCGGTGGGGTGTAGTAGAGAGCACTGTACGGTGGCACTGCTTCGCCGGAGGTAGGGTGAGGCGTCGATGCCGTTGTCGACATCAGATCTGCGGTGACGTTGCACTCGGCCGCCGGGGTTGAAGAGATGGCCGAAGGGAATGAGTAGGGGTGATCGAGAAGGAGGAGCGGTGCAGCAGTGTCGGCTGACCGGAGCTCGGCCGGGAAGAGACACAGTAGCTCGCCGGAGCTAGGCCGGTCGGGTGGCTGAGAATAAGGTCTGGATTTAGGTGTTGGTGATGGTGGTTTATTTGTGAAGAAATATAAATGATGAGGGTGAGTTTTTATATGGGGAAGGAGGTGATGTGACCCCCTAGGAATTAGGGCCGGCCAATATTGGGATGGGATTTCTTGGGAAGAGGGTTGAGGTTTATGTAAGGGCTTGTGTGGTGGGGATGGCTCCATTTTAAATGGATGGCTACGATTTATCATGTAGAAAAATGAAATAAAAGGAGGAGAGAGAGAGGTTGGGTTGACTAGTCAAAGATAGGCTTCTAGGTCAAGTCTACCAGCTCAGACCTTAATGAACACTGTAAATAATAATATATTTAATTACACATCTCATGAAATTATTTAATTTAAATACACCTATCGAGAAATCATTTAATATAAATACCATAATATTAATAATATATAAAAAGTCGAAAATACCCCTGTTTTCAGAATATGGTAGTGACAAGTCTACCCTCCTTAAAAGAATTATGTCCTCGAAATTTAAAATCCTCATAGTAGTGTTTATTTATTATATTATTTTCCATCAACGGTTAAATTCACCAACCTACAAAATCCTGAAACAATCCACCTTGTCATTTCACAATTTTCAAAAATTCTGAATTTATTGTATTCCTGAAAAATCCTCGAAATAAAATCAGTCTCCATTTTACTCACAATTTCTTCCAAATTTTTAAGTTAATTAAATACTCGAAATTTGATATCTACTCCTCAAATTTAATTTCAATCAATGCATATATAAAAATTGAATCTCGTCCCCAAAAGTCTGAATCCAAACACTAATCCATCGATGATCTTATTCTTCGGTTCCCTTTTTCCTCAAAATACTCAAAAATGCGACACTTATGGATCCTTCAAATGCAACGTCCACAATATAAAAATTTTAAAAATTCATAACGTACGGTCAAATAAATATAATGACAATCTCCTAAATTTCCTCAAGTTTTTAATGATAGATATATCATAATCAATAATCATCAATCCTACCATATTAATTTTTTTTTTACCTCTCATTTAAATTAATGATTATCCTCGAATTTTAATGATAATTTAATCACATCTCAATTTTGATAAAATCGATGATTTATCAACTTTGCCATATTAAATCCTTAACTCTTTGTGCTTATCTTCCAAAATTTTTAGCATCTCGTTTCTCTTGTCAAGTCATAACCTCTTCATAAATCTACTATGGTCAAACCCTAATAATCATGGTCTAAGAAATTCTACCTACAGCCATGCAATCTAAGAAAATATGTACGGTCATGTGTCTGTTGTCATGGTATTGCAGTCTCTGTCAGGGTATACTACTAACTACATTCTAACAAGAAAATCATGAATACAAGCCATGGTACTAGGGAATCAATCAATCAGAAGATGAAAACAAACATGAGAAAAAGAAGGAACCTGCTATCATATTTCTTGCAGTATCTCCTATCTCTAACAAACACTTAACTCTGGCATATTCACTAACTAATTCCTATTTCTATACACTGGTACCCATATCAACTAATCATTAATCCACAAGATCCATGAATACATCCATATTGCACACACCTGTCTATTAATACCAAAATCTGATACCAAGCATAGGTCAAATGATGCATGTAAAGTTTGATACCTCTATCTCTTTAGGTACCTCTGTTTTACTATAAGTACACTCACTGCTAGCTCTCTTACCTACTACAATTGTTTATACTAGTCGTTCTTATCACTCAAGTGCACGCCAAGTGCAACACACCATGCTAAGTACTGTTCTTTCTAGTACAACTCTAGGTGGACCCCCAAGTCTGTTTGCAGTGCCATCTCAAAACATGCTCAAGTCAACAGATCCTTACGTTTGCACTTCATCCACTCATATACTAATATATATATTTCTTACCCACCGTAAAAAATTTAATCCTCAAAATGGGATCATCAAAGTTTAACTTCTCGAACGATTTAAAATAAAAGACATATACTTCCTCAAAAGTCAAATACTCAACATCGAATAAAATTTTAATCACTTCTAAATCTTTATAGCTTGACTATGTTTATTGAATCAAATTTGGAATCCTCAAAATTTAATAACATAGAATCTCAACTCCTCAAAATACTTAAAATTGAAATTCATTTCCACTCTTCAAATTTTAATCCACAAGCATACATATAAATACTCACAGTCTCTAATACTCAAGGTGCACTCAATACATCTATTGTCTACAACTCTCAACTGGGTACTAAAATTGTACTGCCCGAATTACTTGCACTATTACTCCCGATGATTAAGTTATCATCACACGTATTTTCTTCCCTAATTTTCAATCTATATCAACTGGTATATCATCTAATTATCATCATGCAAAGTTCTTACTTTTATTATCATCATTCTCGACTAATCCTCGATATAGAATCATTAGTACCCTTGGTATGATATCACTAGCTTCATTATTGGATCATCTCATCAAACTTATTAGAACTCATGATTATATGTACCTTCTATAACACTCATGTTTCTTTACTCCCATGGGCAAGTATATGGTTCCTCATCTCGATTGTTGTATAGGTATTTCCCTTTAATCTTTTAAAGTCTGTTAAACTAATCCGTGATACGCTTCACCACTTTCATTACCAATTCTGATATTTCTCTACTCATGACATCTCATTATAACTCTTTATGCATATATTTCTTTACTTTTAACATTCTCGATATCAATTATCAAATTTGAACATCATGCTCCATTAATCCTTAACATAATTCCTGGATACTTAATTGTTTACATAGATCATCCAATTATAAAATCATGATTATCCAGGACGGGTATGTTGGCTCTGATACTAACTCTTGGAACTATCACCGATACTCTATACTCTCCTTTACTCACAGTACAATAAATGGCACTTATCCTAGAACCATTGTTACAAGGTACTATGCTATGGGTTAACTCTAGATTAAGGCCTACTGCTCACATGTTCAACTAGAAAACACTTACAACTCACAAGCAATACTCAGTTAATACTAATACAGACATAATTACAAGTCACTAATTATCATACTTAACAAGGAATCCTCAAAAAATAGAAGCTCAAAAAGGAACTGGATTGAGGAATAAAGATATTTCTACTGCTAGCAACCAAAATGACGATGGAAATAAAGTCCTATAATAACAGAAATAGATAAGTGTTGAGATGATACTTTAAGAACCAATTTAAGATACAACCTGATAATCATACACGTCTGTCCGAAATCATGACACTCAGAATCTTCGCCATGCCAGTAAGCATAGGTGCAATAAACGACAGGTTCCGTAAATAAAGTATGCAACCCTATAATCACGTCATCTAGAATCTTCACCACGCCAACCGGTATGGCTGCGAGAGACTCTAAGTTTCATAACTATAGTATGTACATCCAAGTCTGGTTCCTACGTTCTCGTCCCGGCAGCTAGTATGGCTGCGATAAACTCTAGGTTCCATAACCAAAGTAGACGTTTTATCTTTCTCACTGTCCTCATCAACATATGTCATCAGATGATACCGTAAAGTTTAGTCCGTAAAATTCATCTCAAAAAAAATCAAAACTCAACAACGACACCAAGAGTTTAAATTCAACAACTGGTCAACAAGAATCAAACTCATCAATGACATCAAGATTTTAATTTAATAACTGCTCAACAAGAATCAAGTTCAGTAACAACAAGCGAGAGCGGACGGAAACAAGGAAAAAGATTTAAATTGGAAATTGTAATAAGAATCTCAAGGGGTCGTCCCAGGAATCTCTCAAGAATTTTGTGATTGAGTATCCTCTCTCATCCTAGTATCCAATGTCCTATATTCTATAGCAGGCACACAGTAGTACAACTATGACGTCGCACTACTACGACATCGCACAACTTGCAAAGTCTGATCTGCATGGGCCACCACTAAAAACGTGTCACGACCCACACCCGGTATAGGGGTACGAGAGCGTGGGTACGTCCAGCCTACGCCGCAGCATCGGCGGTAGAACGCTGTCTAGGTCATGTAACTATCTAACCAATCTCACGTGAATATCTGACTCCATAAGGAGACATGGATATCACAACAGAATGCTAAAAATACTCAATCACATAAGCTAAAGCACGATAAGATATTGAAGCAAGCAATGAAATACAAGACAAGTCTAACAACAAGTAACCATACCTGAAATCAGTAACATCCAATCCCCAAGTGTGTCAGAAACAAGTCCACTATGTCTCAGTCTGGAAAATATATCCAGTCAGGATTGGAACAAAATACACCTCTAACAGCAGTTCCACATATATTGATAAAAATCTATAGCACAGTGTAAAGAAATACAGGACAGATAGGAATACTGGCAATAAGAAATACTGACGAGCATGGATGTACTGGAAATAGAAATACTGGAATAAATGGAATACTGGAGCATGTCATCATCAATGTACATCTAGCAATGAAATAGAAATACAAGTACACGCAAGAACAATGAACTGGTATATAAGTGTGTACAAGAATAGTAACTAGAACATGTGGGGATGCTAGATCAATACACTAAAGATATATGTCAAGAATCATCTAACTAAGTGTGTGAAATATCAGTATATCATGTGATCGGCTTGGGACTAGATCAGGCTGGTTACATATGATTAGCTATGATTCTTGTAGGTCAGGCTAACCATCTGGTTATCTATGATGCATGTAATGGTTAGGCTAATCATATGTAACAGCTATGAAGCATGTAAATGGTCAGGCCGCACCCGACGTGAGATATGGGATGAGCTATGATGCATGTAGAGTTTGGGTATGATCACATAATCTACTAGTATTTCCCTATTTTTCCCCAGCTAGCATGATGGATCCCAAATCATGACTCCTCGTGACAGGTTTCAATGATGCCAACTCGTGTAAAGAACAATGTCAGTGTCATGTATGCTATACAACAAGAGTTATAGAAATAATCAACATAAGGGAAAACTGTCAGAGAATGTACTCGCCTTGGGTCCTTAGCTGGTAACACCAATATCCTGTTCGCGAATATCGTTTGGATGAACCAACAGTCCTATAGACATATCAAACAATACAATCATTTGCATCAGGTGCTACACTAACACAACACAAAAACATAACTCAGGGCTATGCCAGGTATGATACTGGTCAACTAGGGTCATCTAGTAGATAGACATCTAATACACATATACCTATTTTTAACTAACATTAATACTTATAATATATACATGCACCAAATTAAATACATATACAATATATATATGTACCATACATATATGCCAAAAATACAATTTAAAAAATATATATATATATATATTGTCAACATTATTATTAAAATATACTAAGACTAATATACCAATTTAAGTTTATACTATATATATATATTAAGGATATACTAAAAGCATATACAATATATATATTTTTATACATATATACAAATTATATATGTTGAAAGTATATTAAGTATATACAAAACATATATATATATACATATACCAAATATTATACGTATACCAGGAAAAAATATATATATATATGTATATATATCAAATAATACATATACCAATAATACATATACTAAAGTACGTATTTATATATATATACCAACGATATTAAATATATACATATACATATACATGTACATATTAAACATATACATATACATGTATACCAGATTATATTAAATATATACGTATATATATACATTATTAAATACATACCTATACGTATACACATTAAACATTTATTAAATACATAATATACGTATACATATATACATACACATATACACGTATACGCACACATATACGTATATACACATATATATGTACACATATACACACATATATATATATATATATATATATATACGTATACACATACACCTACACACACATATACATATTATACATATGAACATAATACATATTATATGTATATAAACTAAAGGAGGGAAAAGGGAAGGGAGGCTCTCACAGAGGTGGTGGTGGTGCACAGCCGCCGGAGGGAGGTGGCTGGCCAGTGGCGCTGGTGGTCCGATCGTCTGGAGGAGGAGGCTGCGCTGCGGGCCGCCGGGGAAGAGGATCTTTGATCAGGGGCGGACAACGGGTCGAGGGAGGTTGTGGTCGCTCGGAGAAGACGGCACTGGTGTGGTGGTTGTGTTCATGGAGAGCGGTGGTTCGGGTGGCCGAGATGCAGGGTGGCGAGGCTGAGTAACGGAGGAGGCCGGCGGAGGGTTCCACGATGCAACGACGAAGGGGATTAAGGAGGGTCATGGCGACGAGGTCGTACCCAATGGGAGTGAGGGTGGCAGCCGGATCAATACTCGAAACCGACGGGGTCGACGGAGGATTACGCCGGCGTCAACGTCGCCCCGGTATGGCCACAACTCAGGAGGAATGTTCGCCGGTGGGGTGTAGCAGAGAGCACTGCACGGTGGCACTGCTTCACCGGAGGTAGGGTGAGGCGTCGATGCCATTGTCGACATCAGATCTGCGGCGACGTTGCACTCGGCTGCAGGGGTTGAAGAGATGGCAGGAGGGAATGAGTAGGGGTGGTCGAGAAGAAGGAGCGGTGCAGCAGCGTCGGCTGACCGGAGCTCGGCCGGAAAGAGACACAGTAGCTCGCCGGAGCTAGGCCGGTCGGGTGGCTGAGAATAAGGTCTAGATTTAGGTGTTGGTGATGGTGGTTTAATTGTGAAGAAATAGAAATGGAGAGGGTGAGTTTTTGTATGGGGAAGGAGGTGATGTGACCCCCTAGGAATTAGGGCCGGCCAATATTGGGATGGGGTTTCTTGGGAAGAGGGTTGAGGTTTATGTAAGGGGTTGTGTGGTGGGGATGGCTCCATTTTAAATGGATGGCCACGATTTATCATGGAGAAAAATGAAATAAAAGGAGAAGAGAGAGAGAGAGAGGTTGGGTTGACTAGTCAAAGATAGGGGGGTTGGTTTTCTTCATTTGGGTTAGACCAATAGGATGGTGACACATCATTGCAATTTGCAATTTAGTCCCCAACAATTGAAAAATTGTACAGAAATGGGTTTCTGGATTTAATTAATTAAAATTAGATACACTTGGCGTTCTAAAATTAATTAGAAGTACATGGGGCCAAAATCAGGTCGGGTCATCAATATCATTACTGAAGAAGACTCAGAGCAGAATATTACCCTAATTTGGGTCGTACAAAAAATAGGTCAAGATTGCCTCCAATTTCGATTGGAACGCACAACGATACAAAATTAGAATTTATTTAGAATTTAAATAAATGTTCGCGACGATTATTGTGCGGCTAAAATGAAGCACAAGAGAGCATAATTATGAGTTACAAAAAATGGCAGAATGGAAGGCGGGCACGTCTAGGGAAAGATTATGAAATTTGTTGGAAGGCAAAAGCCAGGGTAGCTCTCCAAATATCGAAGCAACGACAAGGCGCAATAATTTAAATAAATCACGGTAATTGTAATCCCCCTGATTTTTAGAATTTTTAATTTAGATTTTTTCGAGAATTTTCTGTAAATTAAACCTAGGTGTTTGATAATTCAATGATTTTTAATTGTGGTTTATTCATATTAAAATATTATGGAAATAATATTTTATGGTGTAAAATGGAAAACCGGACATAGGGTAATTTTTCGTGAATTTATTGGACTCCGGAATGATTTTTAAATCCCTAGAATTCATTAAATAAATAAACCAAATTAAATCCGTGCTAACGCCCGACATCCCCATGAGAGCTGAAGCCCAGCCCAAGGAGCGTTGACCCAGCCCCAAATCCTAGGTCTAACCCTAGTACAATTTCTGTAATGTATAAATACCTATTTTTCCTAAGTTTTCTCCACAAAGAAAAAGAAAAGAACAAGGAAATCCTTAATTTCTAAATAACCCCAAATCCCCAAATCCTAATTAACCCTAACCCTAATCTAGCCGTCGGCTACCCCCGCCGGAGCAGCCGACCCCCTGCCGCACGACCTCCTCCGTCACCCACCACCATCATCACCAGCACCTCTGCCCCTTCGCTCCGCCGCACGACCTCCCCGCCGTGGCCGCGTTCACCCATCGATCCCCCGCCTCGAGACCCAGCAACTCAGCCCCCGCCGCAACCTTCGGCCCTCGAACCCCCCCTGGCCGTCGACCTCCTCCGCCGTAGGCACCGGCCTCGCCTCCACCGCCTGCGCCCCAGCCCGCCTCTTCTCCACCGCAGCCGGCAGCAGCAGCAAGCCGCAGCGGCAGCTACTCCGGCCGCCCCCGCGCTGCCAGCGCCGCCACCCGCAGCGGTCCGCCCCCAGCCGAGCCGCCCACCTCCGGCGGTCTCCGCCTGAGCTCGAAACCCTAACCTCGGGTCCTGGCGTGTCGGACACGGCCGGACACAGGATCCTCAGACCCGGACACAGCCCTAGCTCAGACACGTGTCGGACACGAAAACCTGGTTTCTGAGGAGCCCAGTTCAGGTACTCGCATCTCACTGCTCGTAGCTCTGATTTCAATTCCGTAAATTGCGTTGCGTAGACTGTATAACCCTCTCGGTGCCCGTGCAATCCGCTCGGGGTATCGCGTCCTGTGGTGATCGCACACCGCGATCCAAAAACAGGAAAATTAATGCCCTATCTCACCCCGGAATTGAGTGCGCCCCGCCAAACGGGACGACTTGGTCACACGCGGTCTTTACCGAAACGTGCGCGCCGTTGATACGGTCGTGTAGGATTTCGCAGAAGTCGATTCGGATGTGCGTGCACACCGGAATCAACGCGTATCCGCCGACGACACCCCGTATCCGCCCTTTCTGGAACACGTCACAACTTTGTGTACACACGTCGGATCGAGACAAAACTTGCGTCATCGGACTCGTAGCAATACGCTGGTCCTGTGACCCAAGTTTGGTTCGATTCTGAGAACGTTGACATAATCGCGTGTCGTGGGCCCCACAAGCTCCACTTGACGGGCGATTTTGTGATCGGCTCATCGGAATCCAATTCTGGAAGTTCCGTTGGGTTCGTATCATCGTTCCTGACTTGTAGACACTGAGTTTGCAGAATTTGGAGACCTTTGACCCTGACGCACTTTTCGGTGCAAAGTGGCCCACATGTGGACCCCGCTTTGGCCCGGAAATGTTATTTTCGCCCTTGCATCCAAATTGGACTCAAGGACAGGCGTTTCTAGATAATTGATATTTTCTGAATCTAATAGTGATGTTTATTTCAGCAACCGGAGTAGTACCTGCAATTCCCACTGAGATCAGAGCTACTGTTGGTATTCGAACCTCAGGCAAGTGTACCTTGCCAAACTCTGCAGTATTGTTATATATTTTCCTTGCTTCATTATATTGCTGTGCATGCTTAACCTAGGGCCGTGTGACGTACTTAGCGTCCGATTATCAGTCGGGTGCCGACACTGTACACAGTGTTGGGTATTGTCATCTAGAGATGGACATTCGTGACCCCTTTACATTCTCGTACTTGTCTTATCAAGTACATAGACCCAGGACACTTGACACTAATCATGAGACAGAATCTTCCTGAGATATTCATGGTGATTCTGTATAGGATATAGGACTTGACATTGTATCTATAGACATTATATGACTTGTGCATTAGATATGATTGTGCGTAACATGGACATGAGGCATCATGGACATGAGACGTATGATTACATTGGGTGGGGAGAGACACACATACTACAGGTTGATCTTATCATGCCGTTGTCGCAGTCTCCCGTTGAGCTTGACAACCCACATGATATCCCTGCTACCAGCTCCCCGACACAGAGCTAGTGGTGGGTTCAGCCAGAGTCCTAGTGCTGCTCTTATCTTGCATATTCCTTAGCTGGTTATATATTTATCCTATTGTTTCATCTATTGCTGGAGAAACACACATGCTATAGGTTGATTATATTATGCCGTTGTCGCAGTCTCCCGTTGAGCTTGACAACCCACATGATATCCCTGCTACCGGCTCCCCGACACCAAGCTTGTAGTAGTTTCAGCCTGAGTACCAGTGATGTTCTCTCTTGCATTTCACACAGATGGTTACATACTTACCCTATTGTTTCATTTAGTTATTTATTTGCTGCACTGCTTATTTATTTATTGGCATGAGCTTTCTTGTACCTTGCTATGTCCCCTGAGGACCTGGATCCGGATTTTGTCCCCAGATACTGCAGACGAGATCGACCCAGAGTTATACAGGACAGGAGCATTAGCAGGAGCAGGAGCAGACACCGGAGCAGTACCGGATCCAGTAGACGAGTGATCCCCGAGGTTATCTTCTGAGTATATCTACTGTTTCCATACTCAATATTTGATGTAGTTATCTTTATTCTTGTATCTTGACAGATGTATCAAACTCATTATCGGGTTATTCTCGAGTTTATATTTTATTGAGATATGATCTTGCCTATGATTCTGATATTGCTGTATTTATTCTGTGGATGAGATTAGTATATTTAGACCCTTTATTGTTGTACTACAGCTTAAGTATGCCCTGATGGATCCATTAAATTGGGTTTGTCCATCGGTGCGTACTGCTGGCCATTGCCACGTGTTCAGTCCCTCGGTATTTTGGGACTGGGGCGTGACATGGTTTTTGTGGTGGCCCATGCAGGTCAACGACTAAATTGTTCGGTTTCAACTTAGGGACCGAGCAAGCCTGAAATAAGAATAGGATAAGTTTTAGGATCTCATCCACTTGCTTGAATCGTTCTTGACATCTATATCAGATTCGAATTAATTTCTTGACTTGCATCCTACCTTGATTCCTGTGCGCTTCTTATTGTTTATTTTGGTTGTTACTCTAAAGTTTTTATTTTCTAGGTGATTGGTAGTTAGAACTGGGCAGTTTAAGTTATTATTGTAGATTGTGATCCGATGATTACCCCTTAGCTTTAAGTCGCGTTATTTGTACCCCCACCTCGATACCAGTTAGATCCCTTCCCCCCTTAACGGCTAGTAAGACACTTGTTCTATAAACACGATAACTAAGACTTAAGACGACCCTGACCTATGTAATATAGGAGGATACCCTAATAGGTACCAAGACCCCTTATCGTAGACCTTAACCAGAGTTCCCACGGTATCCATAAGACGATTTCAGTATTAGTTTATTGTTATAAGTTGGGTAGTATGCCTCACAACATAATACCACCTAGCCCTATTGACCCATTGATGAGGTGAACTAGGATGACACGACTTTAGACTTGTATAATAAGATAGTGGTTATTCAGACAATAGAATTTAGAGGTCCTTGCCCCTATTTGGTCGACTAGCGACTTAGACAAGGAGGTTGTATGATAACTGTAGAGATTGTAGAGTCTGTTATTATTATGGTTGCTTGTTTGTTTTGTTTTGTGAACTTGAATAATTTGTATCTCCTTTCATCATCATCTAGCGTACTCATATTTGTTGTACTACCTTAACTTATGCTGCTAATATAGCCTAGTTTTGCAAGCTTATCCTTTTATCGAGCTTGATCATAATATATGTATAAGTGGGTTAACACACTGATACATTTTAGAATCAGTGTATTAAGGTCTGGCCAACCTTAGTGCGCTTGATTCGCCCTTCGTAATGCTACTTTGCGTGGATTGAGATAAGTAGTGATTAGTAGACGAATATACTTGCCCTAGACATGTCTGACATATCGTATCGGTTACATAACTGTACTAATACGAGCATGCGAACAAAGAATTCCCAGAATAGGATTTCAATCCACAACTGCTTGACCATTCCCCTTTGAATTCTTTAAAACGCCTTGATCCCGATACTTCTATTCTATCACCTCACCCTTGAACTCTTTATTTTGATCTCCGTCTTCCCTTATTTCGGAAAGACGAAACCTCGTTCTTGGTATAAGTTTGATACATAGACAGTACTAGATATACCCCACAGGCCGGTCGCATTGTTGATGACCCTTTTATATATGATTAAAGGAATATCATAGGTGATATGTTTGGTGTTAAAGACTTGAGGATTCCATAACATGATTAAATAAGTTGAAGCATAGCTTTATTAGATGTATAGCCTTAGATGATAGATGGGTAAATTCTAAGTTGGGTAGAGACCGCAATGCTCACTTGAGAGTAATTCTTGGGACTGTAATCAAGTGAGATTTGATAGAGAGACCCCACCCTATTTTAATTTTGAGGACAAAATTTTTATAAGTTGGGTAGATTGTAATCCCCCTGATTTTCAGAATTTTTAATTTAGATTTTTTCGGGAATTTTTTGTAAATTAAACCTAGGTATTTGACAATTCAATGATTTTTAATTGCGGTTTATTCATATTAAAATATTATGGAAATAATATTTTATGGTGTAAAATGGAAAACCGGACATAGGATAATTTTCCGTGAATTTATTAGACTCCGGAATGATTTTTAAAGCCTTAGAATTCATTAAATAAATAAACCGAATTAAATCCGTGCTAACGTCCGACATCCCCATGAGAGCTGAAGCCCAGCCCAAGGAACGTTGACCCAGCCCCAAATCCTAGGTCTAACCCTAGTCCAATTTCTGTAATGTATAAATACCTATTTTTCCTAAGTTTTCTCCACAAAGAAAAAGAAAAGAACAAGGAAATCCCTAATTTCTAAATAACCCCAAATCCCCAAATCCTAATTAACCCTAACCCTAATCTAGCCGTCGGCTACCCCCGCCGGAGCAGCCGACTCCCTGCCGCACGACCTCCTCCGTCACCCACCACCATCATCACCAGCACCTCCGCCCCTTCGCTCCGCCGCACGACCTCCCCGCCGTGGCCGCGTTCACCCATCGATCCCCCGCCTCGAGACCCAGCAACTCAGCCCCCGCCGCAACCTTCGGCCCTCGAACCCCCCCTGGCCGTCGACCTCCTCCGCCGTAGCCACCGGCCTCGCCTCCACCGCCTGCGCCCCAGCCCGCCTCTTCTCCACCGCAGCCGGCAGCAGCAGCAAGCCGCAGCGGCAGCTACTCCGGCCGCCCCCGCGCTCCCAGCGACGCCACCCGCAGCGGTCCGCCCCCAGCCGAGCCGCCCACCTCCGGCGGTCTTCGCCTGAGCTCGAAACCCTAACCCTCGGGTCCTGGCGTGTGGGACACGGCCGGACACAGGATCCTCAGACCCGGACACAGCCCTAGCTCAGACACGTGTCGGACACGAAAACCTGGTTTCTGAGGAGCCCAGTTCAGGTACTCGCATCTCACTGCTCGTAGCTCTGATTTCAATTCCGTAAATTGCGTTGCGTAGATTGTATAACCCTCTCGGTGCCCGTGCAACCCGCTCGGGGCATCGCGTCCTGTGGTGATCGCACACCGCGATCCAAAAACAGGAAAATTAACGCCCTATTTTACCCCGGAATTGAGTGCGCCCCGCCAAACGGGACGACTTGGTCACACGCGGTCTTTACCGAAACGTGCGCGCCGTTGATACGGTCGTGTAGGATTTCGCAGAAGTCGATTCGGATGTGCGTGCACACCGGAATCAACGTGTATCCGCCGACGACACCCCGTATCCGCCCTTTCTGGAATACGTCACAACTTTGTGTACACACGTCGGATCGAGACGAAACTTGCGTCATCGGACTCGTAGCAATACGCTGGTCTTGTGACCCAAGTTTGGTTCGATTCTGAGAACGTTGACAGAATCGCATGTCGTGGGCCCCACAGGCTCCACTTGAAGGGCGATTTTGTGATCGGCTCATCGGAATCCAATTCTGGAAGTTCCGTTGGGTTCGTATCATCGTTCCTGACTTGTAGACACTGAGTTTGCAGAATTTGGAGACCTTTGACCCTGACGCGCTTTTCGGTGCAAAGTGGCCCACATGTGGACCCCGCTTTGGCCCGGAAATGTTATTTTCGCCCTTGCATCCAAATTGGACTCAAGGACAGGCGTTTCTAGCTAATTGATATTTTCTGAATCTAATAGTGATGTTTATTTCAGCAACCGGAGTAGTACCTGCAATTTCCACTGAGATCAGAGCTACTGTTGGTATTCGAACCTCAGGCAAGTGTACCTTGCCAAACTCTGCAGTATTGTTATATATTTTCCTTGCTTCATTATATTGCTGTGCATGCTTAACCTAGGGCCGTGTGACGTACTTAGTGTCCGATTATCAGTCGGGTGCCGACACTGTACGCAGTGTTGGGTATTGTCATCTAGAGATGGACATTCGTGACCCCTTTACATTCTCGTACTTGTCTTATCAAGTACATAGACCCAGGACACTTGACACTAATCATGAGACAGAATCTTCCTGAGATATTCATGGTGATTCTGTATAGGATATAGGACTTGACATTGTATCTATAGACATTATATGACTTGTGCATTAGATATGATTGTGCGTAACATGGACATGAGGCATCATGGACATGAGACGTATGATTACATTGGGTGGGGAGAGACACACATACTACAGGTTGATCTTATCATGCCGTTGTCGCAGTCTCCCGTTGAGCTTGACAACCCACATGATATCCCTGCTACCAGCTCCCCGACACAGAGCTAGTGGTGGGTTCAGCCTGAGTCCTAGTGCTGCTCTCATCTTGCATATTCCTTAGCTGGTTATATATTTATCCTATTGTTTCATCTATTGCTGGAGAAACACACATGCTACAGGTTGATTATATTATGCCGTTGTCGCAGTCTCCCGTTGAGCTTGACAACCCACATGATATCCCTGCTACCGGCTCCCCGACACCAAGCTTGTAGTAGTTTCAGCCTGAGTACCAGTGATGTTCTCTCTTGCATTTCACACAGATGGTTACATACTTACCCTATTGTTTCATTTAGTTATTTATTTGCTGCACTGCTTATTTATTTATTGGCATAAGCTTTCTTGTACCTTGCTATGTCCCCTGAGGACCTGGATCCGAATTTTGTCCCCAGATACTGCAGACGAGATCGACCCAGAGTTATACAGGACAGGAGCATTAGCAGGAGCAGGAGCAGACACCGGAGCAGTACCGGATCCAGTAGACGAGTGATCCCCGAGGTTATCTTCTGAGTATATCTACTGTTTCCATACTCAGTATTTGATGTAGTTATCTTTATTCTTGTATCTTGACAGATGTATCAGACTCATTATCGGGTTGTTCCCGAGTTTATATTTTATTGAGATATGATCTTGCCTATGATTCTGATATTACTGTATTTATTCTGTGGATGAGATTAGTATATCTAGACCCTTTATTGTTGTACTACAGCTTAAGTATGCCCTGATGGATCCATTAAATTGGGTTTGTCCATCGGTGCGTACTGCTGGCCATTGCCACGTGTTCAGTCCCTCGGCATTTTGGGACTGGGGCATGACAGTAATTAATTACTACCTTCAACAATTAAATTCTAATTAATACAAATTAAATACAAAATCCTATAATTCGGACAGGCGTTCGTCTAGTGGGCTTCTAGGTCAAGTCTACCAGCTCAGACCTTAATGAACACTGTAAATAATAATATATTTAATTACACATCTCACGAAATTATTTAATTTAAATACACCTATCGAGAAATCATTTAATATAAATACCATAATATTAATAATATATAAAAAGTCGAAAATACCCCTATTTTCAGAATGTGGTAGTGACAATATATATATATATATATGTGTGTGTGTGTGTGTGTGTGTGTGTATGTGTGTGTGTGTGTGTATAGTAATATATATATATATATATATATGTTTGTGTGTAAGGTGTTTGTGAGAGTGGTGTATGAGGGATGAGTGCGTCGGTTTTTGCTTAGAGCAGCAGAAACATTTATTTTGAGCAGCATTTCCATAGCAGTACAGTGTGGCAGCAGTATTTGTATAGCAGTGCAGTATAGTGCAGCTGTATTTCGTAGCAGTGCAGTAGCAGTATTGCCTAGCAGTGTAGTGCAGCATCATTGCATAGTAGTGAAGTACAGCAGCATCATTGGCTAGCTGTGCAGTACAGCAACATTGCATAGCAGTGCCGACTGTATCAGCAAGCAGTATAGATAGCAGTGCAGTAGTAGCAGCATTGCACACTGCAGCAGCAAGCAGTGCAGACTACAGCAGCAAGTAGTGCAGACTACAGCAGCAAGCAGTGCAGATTGCAGCAGCAGCATTGGCATCAACTTGAAGATGTTGCATTCAAGCTATGGGGAGGTCGGGCTAATAAGAACAAGAAGCAGTACACATTAAGTGTGTTAGAGGAGGATGTCTTTGGGTACTAAACAAAAGTAACACGCAACAAATAGATTAGAGCAATAGTAGTGCAGGCAAGGAGAGCTCGAGAGGTAGCAGGATACTGCTAAACAGTAGGAATGAATGCACTCAGTTGCAGCATACAATGAAGGCAGACAATTGCAACAGCAGCCTAAGCAGTAGAAGTAAGTAGGTGGCAACAACATAAGGGGAGTCTCTCAGTTCCGGTACTAGTATAGTGGTAGGTGTATCAGTAATTTGGTGGCTAATGTGGTATGTTAGCATTATCGACTATGTGTATAGGTATTGGGTTTATCATACACATCAAGGTATGTATTAGTTAAGTTAGTGTATAATACTAGCCTTAAGTTAGTTAAGATATTGGTGTCCTAGATATATATAGATATTGGGCAAGTGTAGTGATACCAAGGTATCATAAGATAGATACCAAAGTATAGGCTAGAGTTTAGTAAATAGACCAAGGTATTATATTACTAATATAAATATGATGGTGGATACATTATAGCTAACTGTGGCCTAGGAACCTAATGCTAGATTGGTATTGTGTTGTGGGTGTATATATATGTATATAGCTAGGTAAGGGGTTCTATATTAAGTTATTATGAATATGAGTTAGGTATATCGGATACTTAATGCATGTTGACTAGTATAGCTAATTATCGAAGGTATTGACTTAGAAACCTGATTAGAACCTAGTGTCAATAGTATTTAGTAGTTTAGACTTGTAATCACCCTAGAAGCTAGGTATGGACCAAAAAGATAAACACCTAGTGTGACCTAGAAATGGCCTAAAAAATCATATTAGTGCATTTTAACTCATTTATCATCCAATACACCTAAATGACATTGATATTTCATATATAGGTTTATGTGGCACCATCTCGGACGTCGAGTTATACCTTTTCTCAGGACCACAGGTGAGTATATTTCTTGGTTAGTTTTCGTTTCATAATAGTGTATATATCGCATGTTCTATAACTGTATACTTGATTCTGACACAGTGGTTTCACGGACTAGTAATATTTGGATCCTGTTTGGAGATATTATTCCTTACCGTATTCAGCGTATTCTCCTTCACATGTATTTTATCGTATGTATCGGGTATTGATTTAGTGTATTTTGCGTTCACATATTGTTCGTGTTCAGTGTGCCCATATTCATGTTTGTAATATGTCGTGATTGGATCCGTTGGTATTGGTTGGGGATGGGGGAATAAGAGTTGATTATGTGATCAAGCCCCAGGGTATTCTCGTACATGTCGATTACATAACACATATGTAATCGAGTTACCATATTGTATTCGTGTTCAACCTAAACCGATCACATAATAAACTTGTATTCTATGGCACATTAGCTAGTTTATCTATTTTTATCACTTGTAGTCATTCATATTGCTTGTTCTTTACTTTCCAATACATTACCTGTTCATCCTAGTTCATTTCTTTCTGATGTTTAGTAATTGTGTATCATTTTCTTTTATCTGTTATATATGCTAGATTATGTATTTGAAACTGCTTTCAGAGGTATGTACTTTGCTCCAATCTTGACTGGATATATTTTTTAGATGATTGGCTCATAGACTAGTATCCCACATACTAAGGACCGCAGGATGGCATACCATTAGAGGATACTCCTGTAGAGCAGGAGGACTTAGTACCAGAGCCTGAGGAGGTTTAGATTATTTTGTTTAGACTTGTATTACACTTTTATTGAGGTTATTGGCATATATATATTATTTCAGGCTTATGGATGTATTGTGACTATTTTCCTAGTTATTCCTTCTCGTGCTTTATCTTCCTTAGTTTGCATTATGATTGAGTATAGTTAAATTTATCAGATACTATATTGTTCCTCCGTTTGGAGTTGAGATGATTAACAGGTACCATGTATATATTTTTTGAGATATTTAGATAGTCGAGTTAATCCAGACAGCGTTCTACCATCGATGATGCGGCGTAGGTTAGACGTACCCACGTATTCATGCCCGAATATCTGGGTACAGATCGTAATATATTTTTAGTGGTGGCCCATGCAGGTCTTTCTGTCTAGAGTCGCAAGTAGAGCGATATCATAGTAGTGCTCATCTCGAGTACTGCTACGAGCCTACTGTAGGATATAGGGTATAGGCTGAGAGTATACTCAATCATAACTTGAAAATATTTCCAAATATCTGTTTTGCTATCCTTATCGATTGAATGTTTACTTTACTTTGAATAGTCATGTCCTTCTTTGATAATATTATATCTTACTCAATAATGATTCCTTTGTTCAATCTATCTTCAAATACCACCGAAGACACGTTTCCAGCGCTCAGGAGCAATATCAGCGAGGTCGGTCACTTTATCGCCTATGAGGGCAGCACCAGCAAACGCTGTTCCAGCAGCTACATTTTAGAGGTCCGTTTCCCCGATCCAGGTTGGCATTTCCGCAACATCTTTCGGAGGTGCTCCACCTATGGTACAGAGGATAGCACCGAAAGTTTCAAGAGATTTTCTAGCCCCACCATCTGTAGTCTAGCAGACACAGATATTTGCATTCTTTTAGCAGATGATGGAGGCACAGCAATGCCAGTAAGAGGTTATGAGGCAGGACATTGAAAATTCTTTTCAGATTATGCTCGCAACAGTCGAGAGAGTCGCATTAGTCCAGCCACAGATGATACCAACTTCGTTTACCCCACAGCAGTTGAGGCCGGGGACTATCATAGATTTCAAGAGGATTGGGCCGAAGGACTTTAAAGGCATTGAAAGGATTATTTATGCTGATGATTGGATAGAAGATATTGAGCGAAACTTGCAGCTAGCGCAGATTCCAGAGAGATTGCAGATAGAGGCCGCAGGGAGCATGATATTCGACATCGCGTTGACTTGGTTCAGGATGGACCCCAGGATCTCAGTACTAGGGATTACTTGGGAAGCTTTCAAAGAGCTCTTCAAGAAAAAGTTCTTTCCAAATATGGCTCTGATATCTCTAAAGAGCCAATTTCAGTACCTCATTCAGGGAAGTATGATGGTGGATGAGTATGCGGCAGAGTATAGCAGATTAGGCCATTATGTGGAGGGGCAAAACCCCAGAGAAAGAGCCAAAAAGTTCAGGAAGGGCCTAAATAGGGAGATTAAATCACATACGAATGGAGATCCCACCGATACTTTTGAGGAGATCCTGAGGCAGGCACATCTGGCAGAGGATGATCTAGAGCTTGGCTCTAAGAGGCCGAGGGACATAGAAGGATCCAGTACCAACACGGGTCCAATGAAGTGGCCTCATTTTTAGCAGCAGTACCAGAGACACTTCTAGCAGTCGAGGTTGTAGTATCATGGACCAGTTAGAGCGTCGGTACAGCAGATGCACCAGATCACGAGGCCAGCTATTCCTAGCATATTATATAAGAAGCAGGGACATGGACGGGATGCATGCAGGATAAAATTGGGCCAGTATTTATTCTGTGGATCGGGAGACCATCAGTTGAGGGCTTATCCTAAAGCTCTAGCTCGTCTAGCTCAGAGCAGAGCTTAGGCACAGAGGGCACCCGCGAGACCACCCACGGGACAGCAGAGAGGAACTCCATTACCACCACAACAGTAGTAGTTCGCTCTGCACCAGCAGCATTAGAGAGGTGCCCAGCGACAGGGGCGAGCTTTTTCCTTGACCGTCGAGGAGGAGCCAGTCGATGATGTTATCTCAGGTTTAGTCTATCTTGATTCTTTTTTAGCTCATGCTTTATTTGATTCCAGTGCTTCACATAGTTTCGTATATGTATCTTTTTCTCTGAAATATCATATTGAGACTGAACCGTTGGTGAGGACTTGCAAGATCATGACCGGGGGTGACATTATCCTGGTCAGTAAAGTTTGCAAGGAATAGAGAGTTTCCTTAGGAGGTCGAGAGTTGAGCATATGTCTACTTGTAATGCCACTTCTGAGCTACGATATAGTACTCAGGATCGATTGGTTAAGTAGGCACCATGCTAATATCGATTATCATGGAGGCAGAGTTTTGTTTCAGGCACCAGGAGAGCCAGAGTTTGAGTTCATCAGAGGAGCAGCAGAGCAGAGTAAAAGAGATTTCTATGGAGTTTTGGTAGAAGAGCAGGAGCCACCACTTCCATTAATTACTGAGCATTTGGACGTCTTTCCAGAGGAGTTGTTGGGGTTGCCACCAGACCGAGATATGGAGTTCTCTATAGACTTGGTGTCAGGCGTAGATCTAATATCATAACACATCTATAGGGTGAACAACAATGAACTGGTAGATTTGAAGAAGCAAGTAGATGAGTTGCAGGATAAGAGCTTCATCCGCTCCAGTTCATCACCGTAAGGTGCTCCGGTATTATTTGTACCGAAGAAGGATGGGTCGGTACGCATGTGTATCGACTATAGGGCACTCAATAATCTAACTATCAAGAATAAATACCCGTTGTCGTGGATTGATGATTTATTTGATCAGTTGAGCGGAGTGAAGGTATTCTCAAATATAGACTTGAGGTAGGGGTACTATTAGGTGAAAGTGAAGAAGAAAAACATTCCAAAAATAGCTTTCATGACTCGGTATAGAAAGTTTGAGTTCTTGGTGATGCCGTTTGGGTTGATCAATACCTCTACGGTATTCATGAACCTGATGAATAAGGTCTTTCATCAGTATTTTGACTAGTTTGTGTCACGCCCCAGTCCCAAAATACGTGGAACCAGACACGTGGCAATGGCCAGCTGGTACGACTCCGTAGGGCTTTCCAATTTAATGGACCCGACGAAGAGCACTTACGCTGTCCATGGTCAAATGATCCAATTAATAATATATTTCTAACATGCAACAACTAAAACTAAATCTCAATCCATGGTAAATAATATCAAGAAAGAACGATACGCATCATCAGTCTGCAGTCCAATAATACATCTGTTTGAATAGACCAAAAGAACAAAATAGGTCTATAAACACTGGGCTATAAAAGCAGAAAAAAATGGAAAGTAGTACATAACTGTAATAGCTAAAAATGTAAAGATACCTGCAACGATGTCCACACTCCACTAGGTCAAGCATCCTGCAAACTGCACAAATAACCTGGAAGGGAACCAGGTCCTCAGAGGGATGTAACATGATATAAAAATACATGCCATAAAGTAAATACTATAAAAACTCAAGGGTGAACTAACCAGCTAAGTAAAATGCAATTTGAGGACAACTTAGTACGTATGGGAAGTATAGGCTAGACATATGCTGACATAATTCACCAATCATCGTAACTGGCTAGTATATACCACATATGCCCCTATAACAAGGGCACTCTGCAATATAATAACATCCAGCTCCGAAGAGCGTGGAATCTGAATAGTATAACGTCCATATCGCTTTGTAGAACGTAGAATCTGAATAGTATAACGTCCATATCGCTCCGTAGAACGTGGAATCTGAATAATATAACGTCCATATCGCTCCGTAGAATGTAGAATCTGAATAGTATAACGTCCATATCGTTCCGTCGAACGTAGAATTGGAATAAAGGAAGTAGGTGTCCCATACGCCTACTAGTCGTCCTCCCCGCCCAATGCCAATGTACAAATCACGAATACAATATGGACATCTCCTACTATAATGCAAGTCAATAAAGTAATATACAACTAAGCTAAATACCGTCACATGTGCTACTCATACTGATGGCCACTCAAGCATGAAGCACGCGTCCCTACATGAACTCAATCTGTGCCTTACAATGATACGTGTCAAGGCCTGGGGAGTCATATTGATAACTCTATAACTTTAGATGGGTCCACTAGACACTAGGTCAGACACAAGTCCTAACGTCAACGCATTCGTTGACTGCACCCAAGTCTTTCTCGGACGCGCACAGTTAAATACAATATTAAAATAATAAAATATGCAACTAAGTAATAACTGAATTGAAACAGTACAACAAGGCAAGGTATACTTGCCTGGAACTCTGGTGTGCACAAGCAATGATCCAGAAACAACAGCCAAGGTAGTATCGTCTTGGGTGACTACGAATAAATAACAATAAATATAATCACTATATTATACTATGCTACTTATTTTCAGGACACGTCTGATATGGGTAGTCATGTAGGTCTCCATGCACGGGTATGTCATGACCTCAGATACCGTACACAATGAGAATACAACTTACCAACATATGCTAAAATAATAATTAATAACTCATACAAAATGCCAGTCCTAATTAACAGGGTAATGCACAAGCCAGTTGTCTAAACTCTGGGTCAACACAAGTATTCACATAAATTAACCATAATTTCTATGAGGTATACACTAATAACTATCCTAAAAAAAATAAGGTATTCAATAATACTAATATTATTCTAATAAATAAACACACACACAAAATTCAAACACATGAACGTATTCGTACACGAGAAGAGAGGGAAGTACGTATACCTATCTGATTCATGTCCGGGGGGGGGGTGTCCACGGCTCGCTGCTCCAGAATGGCCGGACTACGGCGTGTACAGCAACCACGACGGCTACAGTGGCCGCAGGGGGTGCTTCGGCCATAGCAGCAAGCAACAACAGCAGCTCCACAGCAGCTGCAGCGGCATCGGTGGTGGTAGGGTGATCGTGGTGTGGTGGCGAGTTGCTGGCAGTGGCAGAGCGGTGGTGGAGGTGGCCGAGTACCGGTGGGGGTGACTGGGGATGGTAATAATGGTGTTGTTGATGGTGATCGGCCGGTGATGTCGGGGGGGATAGAGACGACGATGGTGGTGGAGATGGTCGTTGATGGTGGTGGAGACGATGAGGGGGGATGACGGTGGCTAAGGTGGCGGTGTCGAGGGCAGTTGAGGTGGCAAAGGCGCGTGGAGGGGAGTCGGGTTACTGGTGATGGTGTCGTTGATGTTCGTGATGATGGTGATGGTAGTGTTGGGGATGATGGTGACGACGGTGGCGGTAGAAATTGTGATGATAGTGGCGGGGGAGATGGTGATGAAGGTGGCCGTGGAGATGGTGATGCTAGTGGCGGTGGTCTCCGGTGATGAACGGAGGAGTTGGAGTTGGGGTGTGCTACGGGGTACTGTGATGATGGTGTCTGTGCTGGATGATGGTGGTGATGGTGGTGTTGGCTGCTGGCGGGAATGCTGGCGGTGGTCGAGGGCGGGGACGGGCGGAGGAGAAAGTCGGGCTGGTGGCGGTGGGGGTGTGCAGAGGTGGCCGGAGGAAAGGGGAGGCGGTCGGAGGAAAGGTGGTGCGGGTGGGTGATGGTGGTGGTGATGATGTTTTCTAGGGTTTCATTTAGGGTTTTGTAGTGATATTAGTGATGGTGATGAAAATATTAATGGAGGGGGAGAGTTTTGCATAAGGGAGAAGAGGATGAGTACCTAGGGATTAGGGCCGGCCTATGTATTCCTTGGGATGGAGGGAAATGTTCACATGAAAGAATGTATGGTGTAGATTGACTAGGTTTAAAATGAAGGGTGGAGATTGTGTAAGGGGAAGGTTTCTTCATGACTATGATCTAATGAGGGGTGGATACCTCATTGCATTTTTACATAAAGGTCCCTAAAAATTGGGAAATTGCATAAATAGTTGAATTTGGGATTGGATGAGGCAAAATACCATGTTTGGTGTGATGTAGTAGGCTAAAATGGTGTGTGGTATTTAGTATGAACCTTGAGGGGGTGAGTGGAGGTTTGGGTTGGAGTTGGGTCTAGTTTTGGATGAAGTTGGATCCGTACACCAATTTAATTATAATTAGTGTAAGTGGTGCTCTAAAATTAATTGGGAGTACATGGGATTAAAATTGGATGGCATACAAGTGTCATGGATGTAGTAGACTCAGAATAGAATATTGTCAATAATTTGTTTGCACAAAATGGGTCGAGGTTGTGTCTCCAATTTTGATTAGAACGGACAATGATGCAAAGTTGGATTTATCTGAATTTAAACATGGATATTTGTAACGAATATTGTGCGACTAAAATGAAGCACAAGAGGGTTATTTATGAGTTACACAAAGGTCACAATGGAAGGCTGGCATGTCTAGGAAAAGTGTGTAAAGTTTGTTTGACAGCAAATGCTAGTGTAGCGCTCCAAATATCGAAGCAACGGTAAGGTGCACAAAGAGTTACGAATATTGCACAATAATCTAAAACACTATGATTTAAATTCTAATTGGCTTCAAACTAACCCTAGTATCTCGATCTAAGCTAAATAGACCTAAAATTTGGTCGAGGGGGTTTAAAGTCTACCCAACTTATAAGAATTTTGTCCTCAAAATTAAAACAACACATAATAACTGTAAATTATCAAGAAATACTACGGACATACCTAGGACCAGTGAAGCCGGCCTTTGCACTATCTGTTGGGCTCTATTGGCACGCTTGGAACACTCATGAACCTGGTGTTGGTTTGATCCGCACCTCAAATACTGTCCTAACCTTCTTCTACAACTAGGACGGTTAATATCTCAACATTCTTTCCTAGGTATAACATCATCATCCTATAATACCCACAATGGAATCATGTAACCTAACTTCTTACAATCGTTTTTAGCAGCAACAAGTCTAATCTAGCTAGTTAGTCATACCTAGTCTAAAAGCTTAACTCAATAATTCCTAGTAGGAGTATATGTAATGAAATACAACCTAAGTCTCTACCCAATGCATAGTAATAAAAATATATAGGAATTATGTAATAAATATCTATTCAATCCGTCTAAATACCCAAAAATAATTTATAACAAATACAATAAAAAGAATACGGTTCCTAAAATTTGTTGGCTAGGGCAGATAGGATATAGGTTCCTATAACACCATCTACTACTAAGGATTTGGTTCAGCAAGCTCATGTCCTATTAGTCAAAAGTCGAAATCTCTATCCCTAAGAAATTTATGTATAATCTATAATATTCAGCTAGTATTCCGGTCAGACTTCTATCTTTTATTTACACTCCATACTCACGTGTTAATATATAATCTAAGAGTCTAGTGGTAATCCTCTACCAATTGACCAATAAGTCAGCGTGTGATCTAAACCTGTATTACGTTCCTCGAAATTAGACCTCCGTAGACTGTCCAACTCTGAAAGGTAAAGAGTAAACGATCTTGGTGAGTCGATCCACGATCACCCATACCGTATTGCGACCACTGGGACTCCGTGGAAAGCCCATAACAAAGTCCATAGTGATGTGCTCTCATTTTCACTCAGGTATCGGGAGTGGGTTTAAGTAAACCTGCGGACCTCTAACTTTCAGCCTTGACCTGCTGACACACCAGGCACTTTAACACGAAGCGGCTATCTCCCTCTTCATTCCATGCCACCAATAGTACTGTCTTAAATCTTTGTACATCTTATGTCTCCTGGGTAAATAGAGTATGCTGCACCGTGCGCCTCCGATATCAGCTCCTGACAAAGTTCTCTATTCGAAACATAGAAACAATTTCCACATCTCAAAGTCCTATCCTCGTGCATGCGCAATCCTGTCTGCATCTCGACCTCTGTCCTCTGTCGAAGTCTCTAGAATCTGGAATCTGTTGGCAAGGCAGTCTTGATCCTCTCAACCAATGTCGATTGCACCTGAAAACTTGACAACTGGCTGTTTGCTCCGGGCATAATGACCTATATACCCAAATGCTCTAAAACTCTTAATTGGTGTTGCTAGATAGTCAAAAAGAATATCCTGGGCCTCCTGTTTAATGTGTCAGACCACGTTGGCCTTTCTCGGATGGTACTGTAGCTCAGTCTCAAAGTCTATCATTACCTCGAGCCAACGTCTTTGTCGCCGGTTCAGGTTCTTCTCTAAATTTTAAAAGAACTCGAGGTCTGGTACTTGTTGCAAATCTCATCTTGTTGTCACTTTACCTTTTTACCTCGAGGCTGAGGTTTTTCCTAGTTTACTCCATGCGTACCCTTCACTCAAACCATATGGGTACTATCTTGTTTATAACTGGCCACCCATTATAGGTAGTTCATGATATCCAACTCGAGGCTATAATCTGTCGATACTCTCATCCTTCAATCTAATAGCTCTATTTCAGATACTAGCTCAACTAATCGAGTTATCAATGGTAAGAACACGAGTCTAGTAGATACTGACAACCGCAATAAGTCTAGTACATCTAATCTAATTTGAAAGCTACAATGTGGTACTCAAGTTATCTCATCGTTCAAATATTGGTTCTAGCTACCTATGTCTAGCAATCTACCTATCTGTTTTAGCTTAGTCGAAATCATTATTATCTAAAGGGTGGAAGAATTTCTAGGTCTGATATTGTAGGTCACAAGGTAACTAGGGGTTAACCACTACGGTTTGCTACCTAAAGTGCTATTTCATACCCTACTTTCATTAGTATCTGATGAACTTCTTCTAGATGTGAGTCTAACATTCTGTCTGGTCAAGTTCATAATGTCGTTCCTTGTATTACTACCATAAGACTATAATTAATTTCTTGTATCATTAACATGAGGCTACAACTAACCCTAGTATCTGGCTATATCTTCTCTAAATTATTCTAGAGTCTTGGAATCAAACAACCTTTCAAGCTTCTAATACTTACCAATCACGTCTACCTTAAGTAAGGGTAGGATCTAGTTTTAAGTCTCTACTTTTATGTCTAATTCTTACACTAACGGTCTATACTAGCTCTAGCAACTAGAAAGAACTTATCAACCTTCTCTACCATGGTTAACCATCTACTCAAATATCCTATCAAATATGCCTTCTTCATCTTGACGAGGATCTGCTCCTGGGGGAAATTATCGAGCGCGAGCATACATCTTCCCGAAATAAGGAAGATGACAAACAATAATAACGATGTCGACAATAAATGAACGAATATAGTAATGAAGTCCAAGGGCGGCAATCGAATACAAGAGGAGTTTTAAAATCAGTTATGGATTGAGATCTTATTCAACATTAATCTTAAGTTGCAGGATCGTTCGGCATAGCAACGTAACATAAATGATAAGCTCTGACCTGCATGGGCCACCACTAAAACCATGTCACACCCCAGTCCCAAAATACGTGGGACCAGACATGTGGCAATGGCTAGCTGGTATGACCCCGTAGGGCATTCCAATTTAATGGACCCGATGAAGCGCACTTACGCTGTCCATGGTTAAGTGATCTAATTAATAATCTATTTCTAACATGCAACAACTAAAACTAAATCTCAATCCATGGTAAATAATCTCAAGAAAGAATGATACGCATTATCAGTCTGCATCCCAATAATACATCAGTTCGAATAGACTAAAAGAACAACATAGGTCTATAAACACTAGGTTATAAAAGCAGAATAAAAAATAGAAAGTACTACATAACTGTAATAGCTGCAAATGTAAAGATACCTACAACGATGTCCACACTCACTAGATCAAGCATCCTGCAAACTGCACAAATAACCTGGAAGGGAACCAGGTCCTAAGAGGGACGTAACAAGATACAAAAATATATGCCATAAAGTAAATACTGTGAAAACTCAAGGGTGACCTAAACAGCTAAGTGAAATACAATTTGAGGACAACTTAGTGCGTATGGGAAGTGTAGGCTAGACATATGCTGACGTAATTCACCAATCGTCGTAACTGGCTAGTATATGCCATATATGCCCCCATAACAAGGGTGATCTGTAATATAATAACGTCCAACTCTGAAGAGCATAAAATCTGAATAGTATAACGTCTATATCGCTCCGTAGAACGTGGAATCTGAATAATATAACGTCCATATCGCTCCGTAGAACGTGGAATCTGAATAGTATAATGTCCATATTGTTCTGTCAAACGTGAAATCTGAATAAAGAAAGTGGGTGTCCCATATGCCTACTAGTCGTCCTCCCAGCCCAATATCAATGTACAAGTCACAAATACGACGTGGACATCTCGTACTATAATACAAGTCACTAAAGTAATTTACAACTAAGCTAAATACCGTCACACGTGCTGCTCATACTGATGGCCAATCAAGCATAAAGCACGCGTCGCTACATGAACTCACTCTATGCCATGCAATGATATGTGTCAAGGCCTGGGGAGTCATATTGATAACTCCATAACTTTAGTTGGGTCCACTAGACACTAGGTCAGACACAAGTCTTAACGTCAACGCCTTCGTTGACTGCACCCGAGTCTTTCTCGGACGTGTACAGTTAAATACAATATTAAAATAATAAAATATGTAACGAAGTAATAATTGAATTTAAATAGTACAACAAGGTAAGGTATACTTGCCTGAAACTCTAGTGTGCACAAGCAATGATCTGGAACCAACAGCCAAGATAGTATCGTCTTGGATGCCTACGAATAAATAACAATAAATATAATCACTATATTACACTATGCTAATTGCGTACACAAGTACGACTCATGCAACGTCACGAGTTGCGTAGATTCCAATTAAACGTTATAATTAAATACGATGGCTAGGGTTGACTAGACACGGGTCAAGGGAGTAGGTGTACACTAAGGTAATATTTCTCACATGTTATAATCATGGTCACAGCTATGATTAGTGTAGGTGCTAAGTTGTACCTCTGACACAGGGGTACTAGGTATCCTACTTAATTTCAGGACACGTCTGATGTGGGTAGTCATCTAGGTCTCCATGCACGGGTATGTCATGACCTCAGATACCGTGTACAATGAGAATACAACTTACCAACATATGCTAAAATAACAATTAACAGCTCATACAAAATGCCAGTCGTAATTAACAGGGTAATGCACAAGCCAGTTGTCTAAACTCTGGGTCAACACAAGTATTCACATAAATTAACCATAATTTCTATGAGGTATACACTAATTACTATCCTAAACAAAATAAGTTATTCAATAATACTAATATTATTCTAACAAATAAATACACACACAATTCAAACACATAGACGTATTCATAAACGACGTAGAGAGGGAAGTACGTATACCTATCCGATTCGTGTCCGGGGGGGTGTGTCCGTGGCTCGCTACTCGAGAATGGCTGGACTCCGGCGTGTACAGAAACCATGACAGCTACAGTGGTCGCAAGGCGTGCTCCGGCCACAGCAGTAAGCAACAACAGCAGCTCCGGCAGCAGCTGTAGCGGCAGCGATGGTGGCAGGGCAGTCGTGGTGTGGTGGCGAGTTGCTGGCAGTAGCGGAGCGGTGGCTAAGGTGGTGGTGGAGGTGGCCGGGTCACTGTTGTGGCGATGGGGCTGACTGGGGATGATGATGATGGTGTTATTGATGGTGATCGGCCGATGATGTCTGGGGGGATAGTGACGAAGGTGGCAGTGGAGATGGTCATTGATAGCGGTAGAGACGATGAGGGGGGATGACGGTGGGTAAGGTGGCAATGTCGAGGGCGGCTGAGGTGGCGGAGGCGCGTGGAGGGGATACGGGTTGCTGGTGATGGTGTCGTTGATGTTGGTGATGGCGGTGATGGTAGTATTAGGGATGATGGTGACGACGGTGGTGGTAGAAATGGTAATGATGGTGGCGGGGGAGATAGTGATGAGGGTGACCGTGGAGATGGTGATGCTAGTGGCGGTGGTCTCCGGTGATGAACGGAGGAGTTGGAGTCAGGATGTGCTACGGGGTGCTATGATGATGGTGTCGGTGCTGGATGATGGCGGTGATGGTGGTGTTGGCTGCTGGCGAGGATGCTGGCGGTGGTCGAGGGCGGGGACGGTCGGAGGAGGAAGTCGGGCTGGTGGCGGTGGGGGTGTGCTGAGGTGGCCGGAGAAAAGGGGAGGCGGTCAGAGGAAAGGTGGTGCGGGTGGGTGATAGTGGTGGTGATGATGTTTTCTAGGGTTTCATTTAGGGTTTTGTTGTGATATTGGTAATGGTGATGAAAATATTAATGGAGGGGGAGAGTTTTGCATGAGGGAGAAGAGAATGACTACCTAGGGATTAGGGCCGGCCTATGTATTCCTTGGGATGGGGGAAAATGTTCACATGAAGGAATATATGGTGTAGATGGACTAGGTTTAAAATGGAGGGTGGAGATTGTGTAGGGGGGAGGTTTCTTCATGACTATGATCCAATGAGGGGTGGACACCTCATTGTCTTTTTGCATAAAGGTCCCTAACAATTGGGAAATTGCACAAATAGTTGAATTTGAGATTGGAAGAGACAAAACACCATGTTTGGTGTAATGTAGTAGGCTAAAATTGTGTGTGGTATTTAGTATGAATCTTGAGGGTGTTAGTGGAGGTTTGGGTTGGAGTTGGATCTAGTTTTGGATGAGGTTGGATCCTTACACCAATTTAATTAAAATTAGTGTAAGTGGTGCTTTAAAATTAATTGGGAGTACATGGGATTAAAATTGGGTGGGACACAAGTGTAATAAATATAGTCGACTCAGAATAGAATATTGTCAATAATTTGGTTGCACAAAATGGGTCGAGGTTGTGTCTCCAATTTTGATTGGAACGGACAATGATGCAAAGTTAGATTTACTTGAATTTAAACATGGACGATTGTAACAAATATTGTACGACTAAAATAAAGCACAAGAGAGGGTATTTATGAGTTACACAAAGGTCAGAATGGAAGGCTGGCATGTCTAGGAAAAGTGTGTGAAGTTTGTTTGAGAGTAAATGCTAGTGTAGCGCTCCAAATATCGAAGCAACGGTAAGGTGCTTAAAGAGTTACGAATATTGCATAATAATCTAAAATACTATGATTTAAATTCCAATTGGCTTCAAACTAACCCTAGTCTCTCGATCTAAGATAAGTAGACCTAAAATTTGGTCGAGGGCATTTACAGTTTGTTGCAATATTCATTGATGATATATTAATTTATTCGAAGACCCTGGAGGAGCATGAGAAACACCCGAGGATAGTTCTGGAGACCCTCATGAAGGAGAAGCTATATGGCATGCTTTCGAAGTGAGAGTTCTTCCTTCATAAGGTTGAATTTCTCATGCATGTGATTACATGAGACGAAATCTCAGTAGACCCGAAGAAGATTTCAGCAGTTGAGTCATGGTCTACCCCAAGTTCAGTAACAGAGCTCAGGAGTTTTCTTGGATTGGCAGGCTTTTATCGGAGATTTATTCTAGATTTTTCCAGGATTACGGAGCCGATTACTAGACTAACCAGGAAGGATGTGGAGTTCATCTGGACTGAGATTTGTCAGTCTGATTTTGAGGAGCTAAAGAAGAGGTTGACTACAAATCCAATATTTATATTATCATCAGGGATAGGAGAATTTTTTATATATAGCGATGTATCCGGTAAGGGTTTGGGTTGTGTGTTACAGCGGAACGGGAAGGTGATTGCCTATGCTTCCAGGAAATTATGCCCGCATGAGAAAAATTATCCTACCAACGACTTGGAGTTGGCAGCAATTATTTTTGCTCTTAAACTTTGGAAGCATTACTTGTATGGGGAGCGAGTAGAGATCTTTACAGATCATAAGAGCTTGAAGTATATGTTTACACAAAAAGAGCTCAAAATAAGGTAGTGGCGGTGGTTGGAGTTAATGAAGGACTTTGACATTGCTTTACAGTACCATCCAGGGAAGGCCAACGTAGTCGCGGATGCCTTGAGCATGTATCTAGTGGCTATGTATTTGACGAAGGACAGACGTTTATTAGCCAATCTTGATAGTTTGGGTATTGAGGTATTAGTTCCTGGAGTTGCAGCACAGATATGGGGACTTCAGGTACAGTCAGAGTTGATATACTGGGTCAGAGCCGTATAGTTCAAGGATGAGTTGCTGAGGAGCATCAGAGCACATATCCGGATAGGATTGGTAGAGGACTTCAGTATTGTAGATGATGTATCATTACGGCACGGTACCAGATTGTTTGTGCCGAGTAGAGCATTGTGCGAGGAGATTCTTCAAGAGGCGCATCGATCTTTGAAAACGAATCCCAAATCTTCCTATTTTATTTAGGAACTGCGCTGAGACATTAGGAAAGTCAAGGGATTGACCATTTCCAAAACCAGTGGGCAGTACACTATCCATCCAGGTGCCAACAAGATGTATAAGGACATGAGAGAGCATGTTTGGTGGTTTGGTATAAAGATGAAGGTGGCTAGCTTTGTATCTAGATGCTTTGTATGCTGGCAGGTAAAGGCAGAGAGATAGAGGCTAGGTGGATTACTTCAGCCTTTATCCATTCCAGAGTAGAAATGGAAGCATGTGACGATGGCCTTTATTTTAGGGCTTCCGCATTTTCTAGGAGAAAAAGACGTAATTTGGGTCATCGTAGACAGGTTGACCAAATCAGCCCACTTTCTGCCATTCAAAGTGGTACGTCTACGGAGATGCTTGAGAAGATGTATGTGCAATAGATAGTCAGATTGCATGGAGTTTCTATGAGCATAGTCTCTGATTAAGATAGTCTCTTCATGTCCCACTTCAGGAGGAGTTTGCAAGCTAGCTTGGGCACTCAGCTCAAGTTTAGTACCGCATATCACCCTCAGACAGACTGGCAGTCGGAGAGGACTATCCAGACTCTCGAGGATATGATACGCATATGTGTTTTGGATTTTAGAGGCTCATGGTAGGATCATCTTCATTTGGATGAGTTTTTTTACAACAACAGCTACCAAGCCAGTATCGAGATGTCACCATTTGAGGCATCGTATGGACGGAGATGCCGCACTCCGTTATCATAGAATAATACTGGTGAAAGAGCCATATTGGGACCAAAGATGGTCGTGCATGCAGCTGAGAATGTGAAGCTCATCAGGGATAGATTTTGGGTGGCGCAGGACAGATAGAGGCATTAGGCCGATAGCCACCGAGACCATTGGAGTTTGAGGTATAGAATTTATTTTGTGTTGCTTGTGATTGCTTATTTTAGATAGAGTACTTAGGCTGTATTTTGTGCTAGGTTGGTGATATTGTTTTCTTCTCCGACACGAGGCGCGATTCATTTTAATGGAGGCAGGAAGCTTAGTCCATGCTACATCGGACCCTTTGGTGTTCTTTAGAGGGTCGGTGTAGTAGCCTACAGACTAGACTTGCCTCCTGCATTAGAGGGAGTGCACAACATGTTCCATGTGTTGCAGTTGAGACAGTACGTAGCAGATCCTAGCCATGTACTAGATTACTCGAAGATCGAGATTGGTCTGACTCTCAGCTATCCAGAGCACCGGTAGAGATTTTGGATCGCAGGTAGAAGGTGTTACGAAACTAGACGATTCCTTTGGTGTGCGTCGCGTGGAGGCATCACTCACCAGGAGAGAGTACCTGGGAGCGAGAGGCCGAGACGTGCGAGCGAAATCATTATCTGTTTGAGCCGTGAGGTATAATTTTTTCTTGCTTGTATTGAATGTTTTTGGTAGTTAGTTTATTCCTTAATTTCGAGGATGAAATTTTTCTAAGGTGGGTAGGATTGTCACCCTCACTTTTTCAACTAGGGGTAGTTTGGTAATTTAGCATAGGTATTTATTTTAGAAATTAAATATTGAATAATTGTGTGATTATTGTATTATTTATTTAATTAAGTTGAGCTATAATTATTTGACTAGTATTAATTAGTCAATAGAGACTTGTGTTAATTAATTAGTTAGAGAGACTAAACAATTATTAGACTTGTCACATATGGACCTAATTAGATTTGTCATGATAATTAGTGAGCAAAACTTGGACCCAAGCCCAGTAGTCATTCCACTAATTAAATTAAGAAGGATTGGTTTAATTATAATTAGTTAGAGACTTCCAAATATACCCACCCTTAATTATCTCTCATAATGCAACATGTAAGGGGCAACTTGGACATTTGAAATTGATTGGGGAAGGGGGAATAGGCCGGCCACTATAGAGGGGGTATTATTCTCTCTCTCTCTCTACTCATTTATATTTCAATTTTGATCCAAATTCAAGATCCCCAATTTTTCTCTTTTCCTCCATTGATTTTGTACACAATTCACCAACAATTTCTTCTCAAATTTATCACTCTTGGAGTATTGAATCTTGGAGAAGCAATGAGCACAAGAAGGAGCAACTTTGGAGCCAGAGATCGTGTCCAGATCATCTCTAATTACATTTTTATTAGGAATCCATCTCCTGATTGGTAATTCCTGAATTTCTCTTTCATTATAGCTTCTTAATCATGCATTTGACCATTAGGAATGATCCCATGGAATATGACTACTTATAGGAACAAGTTCTAGGCTATTTGGCTTTATATTATGAGCTCTATGAGGTGATTTGTGTGTATGTTGGGAGAATTATGAATTTGACATCTCAATTGTGTGTCATGAGACCGATTAGATCTAATTAGACTTAGATCGGGGTTATGGGACTAGGTACGTGTCCCCAAATGGATATATATAGGTCGTATCATGCTATTTTGCGATACGGTATGATACGGGACCAATTTTGGGTGATTTATGTAAATTATCTTTATTATATGTTGTAATAACTTCTAATAGTTATAATTATATAAATATATGACTTGTGGGAATGATTCATTATAGAGAATGATGAGTTTGGCACCTCAATGGGTTGAGTATCATAGATATTCTATTTGGTGCACTATAGGTATTTGCTTAAATGCCTATATATATATGTGTGTGTGTGTGTGTGTGTGTATGTGCATGTATAGTGATATATATATATATATATATATATATATATATATATATATGTGTGTGTGTGTGTGTGTGTGTGTGTGTGTGTGTGTGTGTGTGTGTGCATGTATAGTGATATATATATATATATATATATATATATATGTGTGTGTGTGTGTGTGTGTGTGTGTGTGTCTATTAGAGTTTTGTGTAAGGTGTTTGTGAGAGTGGTGTGTGAGGATGATTGTGTCGGGTTTTGCTTAGAGCAGCAACATCATTTGCATTGAGCAGCATTTGCATAGCAGTGCAGTGCAGCAGCAGTATTTTCATAGTAGTGCAGTACAGCAGCATTGCATAGAAGTGCCGTGCAGCAGCAACATTGCCTAGCAGTGCAGTGCAACAGCATTACATAGCAGTGCATATTATAGCAGCAAGCAATGTAGATAGCAGTACAGCAGCTGCAACATTGCACACTGCAGCAGTAAGCAATGTAGACTGCAGAAGCAAGTAGTGCAAATTATAGCAGCATCAGTCGCAACAACTTGAAGATGTTGCATTCAAGCTATGGGGGGTCGGGCTAATGAGAACAAGGAGCAGTACACATTAAGTGTGTTAGAAGAGGATGTCCCTGGGCACTGAACAAGAGTAACATGGAGCAAATAGATTAGAGCAAAAGCAGAACAGGCAAGGGAAGCTCGAGAGGTAGCAGGATACAACTAAACAGTAGCATTGACTGCACTCACTTGCAGTATGCAGTAAAGACAGGAAGTTGCAGCAGCAGCCTAAGCAGTAGAAGTAAGTAGGTGGCAACAACATGAGGGGAGTCTTTGAGTTCTGGTGCCAGTATAGTGGTAGGTGTATTAGTAATTAGGTGGCTATTGTGGTGTGTTAGCATTATCGACTGTGTATAGGTATTGGGTTAGTGATACACATCAAGGTATGTATTAGTTAAGTTAGTGTATAATACTAGCCTTAAGTTAGTTAAGTAAGATGTTGGTTTCCTTGATATATATAGATATTGGGCAAGTGTAGTGATACCAAGGTGTCATAAGATAGATACCAAGGTATGGGCTAGAGTTTAGTAAATAGACCAAGGTATTATATTACTAATATAAATATGATAGTGGATACATTATAGCTAACTATGGCCTAGGAATCTAATACTATATAGGTATTGGGTTGTGGGTATATATATGTATATAGCTAGGTAAAGGGTTCTATATTAAGTTAATTATGAATATGAGTTAGTTATATATAGGATACTTAATGCATATTGACTAGTATAGTTAATTATCTAAGGTACTGACTTAGAAACCTGAGTACAACCTAGTGTCACTTAGTATTTACTAGTTTAGACTTGTAATCACCCTAGATGCTAGGTATGGACCAGAAATCAAGATAAATACCCAGTGTAACCTAGAATTGTCCTAGAAAATCATATTAGTGCATTTTAGCTTATTTGTCATCCATTACACCTAAATGACATTGATATTTAATATATAGGTTTGTGTGACACCATCTCGGACACCGAGTTATACCTTTCACTAAGGACCACAGACGAGTACATTTCTATGTTAGTTTTTATTTTATAATAGTGTATATATCCCATGTTCTAGAACTGTATAATTGATTCTGACACAGTGGTTTCACGGACTGGTTCTATATGGATCCTGTCAGAAGATGTTATCCCTTACCGTGTTCAGCGGGTACTCTTTCACATATATTTCATCCTGTGTATCGGGTATTAATTTAGTGTACTTCGTATTCACACACTGCTCATGTTCAGTGTGCCCATATTCGTGTTCGTAACATATCGTGATTGGATCCATTGGTATTGGTTGGGGATGGGGGAATATGAGTTTATTATGTGATCAAGCCCCAGTGTATTCCTGTACATGTCGATTACATAACACATGTGTAATCGAGTTACCATATTGTATTCGTGTACAATCTAAACTGATCACATAATGAACTTGTATTCTATGGCACATTAGCTAGTTTATCTATTTTTATCACTTGCAGTTATTCATATTGCTTGTTCTTTACTTTTCAGTACATTACCTGTTCACTCTAGTTCATTTATTTCTGATATTTAGTTATCGTGTATCTTTTTCTATTATCTGTTTTATATGCTCGATTATGTATTTGAAACTGCTTTCAGAGGTATGTACTTTGCTCCAATCTTGACTGGATATATTTTTTAGATGATTGGCTCGTAGACCAGTATCCCACATACTATGGACCGCAGGATGGCATACCATTAGAGGATACTCCTGTAGAGCAGGAGGACTTAGTACAAGAGCCTGAGGAGGTTTATATTATTTTGTTTAGACTTATATTAGACTTTTATTGAGGTTATTGGCATGTATATATTATTTTAGGCTTGTGGATGTATTGTGACTCTCTCCCTCGTTATTCCTTCTCGTGCTTTATCATTCTTAGTTTGCATTGTGATTGAGTATAGTTACATTTATCAGATACCATATTTTTCCTTCTTTTGGAGTTAAGATGATTAACATGTACCATGTATATATTATTTGAGATGTATAAATAGTAGAGTTGACCAAGACAGTATTCTACCGCCGATGTTGCGGCGTAGGCTGGACGTACCCATGTATTCGTGCCCGAATATCCGGGTGTGGGTCATGACATGCCCACAATTTGGATATAACCAAGAAAATAGAGTAGTACCATTAAAAACAGAAGATAGTATTTGATTGATCAGATAACAGGCTGTAAGGAATGCATCAGACCAAAATTTACTCCGATTACGTGCTTGAAACATAAGAGCATGCGTTATTTCTAAAAGGTGTCGATTCTTGCGTTCGACGATACCATTCTGTTGTGGTGTGTAAGAACATGAAGTTTGGTGGATGATGCCATGCCTAGCTAGATGAGAATTAAACTCACAAGATAAATACTCACGACCAATGTCACTCTAAAAATACTTAATAGGAACCCCATATTAGTTTTGGATTTTCGCATAATTTTTTTACTAAATATTAAATATTCAGAGCAATTTTTTATCAAGTAGACAAAGGTGATACGTAAGTAGTCATCAACAAAGAAAACAAAATACTTGAAGTCCATCACATATTCAATAGGGCAAGTCCCCCATACATCAGAGTGCACTAGCTAAAAAGTAGCCGATGCAGCTTTATTTAGACTCCCAGGATAGGATACCCGGTGATGTTTAGTCAAACTAAATAACTCACAATGAAAACAAACAAAAAATATTTAAAGACGGATACATCTTCTTGAGTGCTTGGATAGATGGGTAACCTAACCGATAGTGCAACTCAAACGGATCAAGTTTTACGCTGGCATAGAAAATTGATGAATTCATGTCAAACAGGTATAAGCCTCCATCCAAATTCCCTCTACCGATAGTCCTCCCAGTCTTTAGGTCCTGAAAAACACAACCATCAAAAAAATGTTACCAATTATTGTAAGTCATGAGTAATTCTACTAATAGATAAGAGACTGAACGGATTATCATGTGTGTGTAAAACTGATCTGAGTGGCAGACCAGGAGAAAGATGGGTGCTTTATTTTCCATGAACACTCAGGTAACTGCCATTTGCAATAGTAATATGTAATACATGACTGACAGATATATAATCACACAACATACTTGCATCACCTGTCATGTAATCATATACAACCGAGTCGATCATCCACTACTTTGACCAGGTCACACACGCCGCTGAGTGCCCAACTGTGGATCCAGATATGGAGGCTTTACCACGACGTTGAGAATAAAAATCAGCAAATTTGGCATAGGCCTCTATCGTCATCTGTACTGATATCCCATTATGGTCAAGATTATCTGATGCAATATTGGAGGCAGGAGCTTTAAGGCACTGCCACTAGAAATGGCCTTATTGACCATATTTAAGGCATGTATGAGCTTTAAGGCATGTCCATCACGGCTGTCATTGCCTCGTCCTCCATCACGGACAGTATTTTGGGCACCACATCGACCACCATGACCTCCACGGATGAGCAACACCCACGCTAGACCGATTAGCAGGGGCATCACCCGAAGAAGTCTCAACAACTTTCCCTGCCCGTAGGACACAAAAGTGCTCTTGCATCAAATACGGAATCTCAACAACAAAAATGATCTGAGACTGTGCAAAATCTCTATCATGACGAAGGGAGGCAAGATAATCCATGACGTAGAGCTGCTGGCATTAAGTCCTTGCCTCATTGATATATGTCTTCAAGGGTAGCACGTGATCCACCTCATCAATTAGTGCCTTAAAGGCACAAAAATGGTCCTTATGTGACTTGTCTCCTTGATTAGCTCGGTAGACACCAACGACCGAGTCATAGATGTGATACAAATCACGTTTGTCATCAAACGTCATTGTAAGGACCTCCCACAACTCTTTCATTGAGTCTGTATTCTGAACCATGTCCTCCACTGATGGTACCATCGAATTCATCAACTATGTGAACGGTCGACTGTCATCGGTCTTCCATTGCTCGTATATGGGATCACTCACAGTTGGGGGTTGTCAGTCAAATATTTTGACAACCAAATTCCCTAAAGCATCTTCTCAACCTTCTCATGCCATGTCGAGTAACCATCTGGTCTATCTAACCGTCTATCGACAAATTGAACAGATGAAATCGTCATGCCAGTGCTCGATATTCCCGATACTATATTTTTAGCACTGGTGTTAGTAGTACTACTATTCATCATAGTGTTCATCATCCTTCAATATTCTCAATTTGATTATCGTTTGGTCGTCCTGACTCGATAATCACATCAACTCTGCCAATGCGCGATGAATATAGCCATAACCGACTTGCAAAAGTAAAATAGAGATTGAAGGTGGATCACACAAGCCAGGACAGAGAAGCAACCCAGGTTATATTCTGTTAGATCTTGATGTGGATACCAAGTTAGGAACAGAGATTCACACAAACCCAAGTCTGATCTCTGTTAACTCCTGATACCCTTGTCGAGAGTCAAACAGAGATTCACACAAACCCATATCTAATCTCTATTCACTCCAGATACGCTTGTTGAGAGTCAATGGTTCATGCAAACAAATCATTGTCTACCCTCTGAAGATCCCAACGGGGGGTGGCTACCACTCGGGAAGGGGGGTCTGCCACTTGGGTAGGGAGAACAGGGGTAGTGGTACTGCCACTCGGGCTTGGGGGAGGGAGGTGGGGGGGATGCTGCCACTCGGGCAACGGAAGACGGGAGGTCGAGTAAGAGGAAGGGAAGGGGATTAGGACTTTTTTTTGTGGAGAAAGAAATTTAGGGTTTTGGATCTGCTATCATATAGAAATTACTACAAAATATTGTTAAATAGCGACGAATCTCAGCGACGAAAAATAATTCGTCGTTGAGTCAGTGACGAAAATTCGACAAAAAAATGACTAAGTTATTTATGTAAACAAAATATATTATTTTTTGTCAAAAATCCGTCAGTAATCCGTAGTTGTTATTTCAGCGACGAAAATATCCGTCGCTGCAAAAATTTAAAATTTCCAATCGTGTTTCATTTTTTCCCATTCTCAATCTCCCACTATCTCTCTCTCTCTCTCTCTTCGGTGACCCTACCCCCCCCGCCCCGACCCCCTCCCCATCTCCGATGACCACTCCCTCTCCGACAGCCCCTTCCCCTCACACCCCCTCTCTGGCAGCCCCTCCCCCTAACTCGTCCTTTCCTCCTCCTCCGGCGTCCGACCCCCTCTCCTCCTCCTCCTCCCCCGACCCCCTGATCCCCTCTCCTCCTCCATCTCCACCGACCCCCTCTCGTCCTCCTCTTCCTCCTCCGGCGTCTGATCCCCAAGCCCTCCTCTTCCACCCCTGACCCCCTCCACCTCCGTTAGATTGCCTTCTCTTCCGACTAAACCCTAACCCTAATTTGATTTAGTTAATTATTATATTTGGATTGTGGGGGTCTGAACGCACATATAGACACAATACGATAGACACGGATACGAAGAAAAAATTAATTGTTTGGTATTTTTGATACGCTGGACATGGACACGATATGCTGGACACGTACACGTACAAACAGGCACGATACACTGGACCTAGATACCCTATTATAGGCCGTTAAATCATAATTAATACTACATAAACCTAAACCGGAGAAAAAATAATTAAAAATATAATTTATGCCCTAAATTAGTATGTATTAGGGCTGAATTCGTAAAATTGCAAAAATGTGTGTCTTTTACACAATTAAAAGAAACTTTGATGAGTTATTACTCAATACCTTAATTTATATAATACTTAGTATTTAAATACCCTCAAGTCCTCTTACCTCATACCCATATCCTACACTTATATATCCCACATTACCCTACTGTCAACTCTTTTGTATTGATACTAGTACCTTAATCTAATGAATATCTACCTATTCTAGAATTACCTCATTTCTCTTACTCCAATGCTCCACATGACTACACCGCATTGTCACATAAATGTGCCTGAAAATACTGCACTTAGTTAACATAGTTAATGAACTGTGCTGAAGCTAAATGCAGTTCCCCCTCCTTGACTCTGTTGCTTCTATTGGTACAAACTTTCTATCAGTCTCTAGCGTAAACATGTACACATATACTTACTTACCACTCATTGTGTTCATAACCTTGTATCACTTGAACCTGAGCATCACTGGCCAACATTTCCTAAAATTCATTCACAGGCCACTAATACCACTTGATATACTAAAGAGTATTACCTACCAATATGAACCCAAGCACTTCTAACTTAACACACACACACACACACACACACATATACACATCTCTTATACCCATTGATACTCACCATCACAACACTCAAAATGGAGCACTATGCAGTGCTCCCTACACTGTTGATACCTACTACTGTCATGTATCATGACTGATACATTCAGTTCAGACCTCGAGCTCCTATTTCCCTTTCTTTCATCTAAACCTGACACCCCAACTGATACATGATATCACTTTCCCCTACAGCAAACGCCCGCTGCCAAGAGCTCTTGCTCACAGAGTAGCGCACTAGGTGCACTGCTGCCTCTTTGGTTTACCCTCATTCATGCACATATCATTGCACACCCAACCAACCTGCTCATACAGTATCAGTCACAACCTTGACAACATCAATAACATCAATAATATCAACAACAACAACAACAACAACAACAGCTAATTCATGTTGTTGTTGCTGCTGCTCATTGTATCTGACCAACCCCGAGACTCCTTGCTTCCTCACAAATCATACATACACAAAATGATCTAATCACTTGACACAGTGAACACATCCTATCCTTATATATATATATATATAGATAAAATATATTTGAATATTACATACAATATCATATATTAATAAACTTACCCACACTAACACTAATAGTTATTTAATCAAACACTTAAGGTTTCATGACACACCCACAAGTATCCAACCAAAAGCTCATGTGATACACTTATGCTACAATATATTAAGATACACACTAAAGTATTGAATCAAACACCTAGTATGCATATGCAAGATATTCTATGACACACACCCAAATAAAGAGTCAAAACTCACCATTCTCCATAATAAACATATATACATCTCAATTACATATAATAATAAGTAATATAACTAGTTATAATAGGAATTGAAGAGAATTAACACAAATCACCCAAAATGAGCCTCGTATCGCAAAGTATCACACCGTATCGTGATACAGCCTACTCGTATCTAATTGTGGACACGTAGCTAGTCTCACAACCCCAATATAAGTTAAATTAGACCAAATTGATCTTATGATACACACTTGGTGCATCAATCTCGTAATTCTTCTAAAATAAGCACAAATCTCTATATAAAAATTATAATGGAGGCCAAATTAGTTAGTTTTCTTTGTGAAAAATAGAAACAAAATTGAGTTATTTAAAAATAACAGATTAATTATATTTTACTAGAAACATAAAATTGGATGCCATATTGTTTGAATTCTATTTTACAGATTAATTCTATTTCACTAGAAAAGTAAAACTAGAAACATAAAAATAACAAACTAATTATATTTCACTAGAAACATAAAAATAACTAATCCTTTAGCAAATATCTTAACTCATCTTGAATCTTATTAATCTATATTATTTGAGTTAATATATATGGTACATGTAGAATCAATGAGTCGATACTTAGTTGACCGATCATGGATGTATAATCGGCGACATGAGAGTAGGATTGGTTTGACGAATGATTTAATGGTGGGCGTTGATGAAATTCTCAAATACACTCGTAGTCAACCTCATTTCACGGATGGGAGGCTCATCAAGTATCCTTGTGTCAAATATCATAATATACCATTCAAAGAGGTGGATCTCGTGAGGGAGCATCTCTACTAGAAGAATTTTGTACCGATCTACAAGGAGTGGACGGCTCAAGAAGAACCTTTATTTTCGTAATATCATCATTCCTCCTTCAATACAGAGGTAGAAGAGTACACTCTCAAAGATAACTTTGAATATCGACCGCGAAACTTGGCACATTAGTTGGTATTTGATTCCGCCGGTCCAAGTTTTAATCTGGAGGATCCTAATCCTGATGCGAAGGAATTCTATGATATGTTCAAGAATGCCAATACTCTGTTATACCCGGGTTATAATTCTCATTCTGTCCTGTCGGTGCTGATGTGGCTGTTGAACCTTAAGTCTGATTTTAACTTGCCACAAGAATGCTACGACCGGATAATTAAGTTTGTTACAGAGTTGTTGCCAAAAGGATCAAAGGATTTGCCTGAAAACTTCTACAAGTCAAAGATGATGATATGAAAACTCAAATTAGTCTACAAAAATATAGATTATTGTTGAAACGGTTGCATGTTGTACTACAAGAAGAACAATAATAAAGATAAATGCATTTTCTTTCATGAAGACTGGTACAATCTAATTAGAGGCAAAGAAAAGTCAACTGCCCGAGCAAGGTTGCGTCCCTTCAAGTACATACAGTTTTTATAGAGCACAAAGAGGCGACAGAGGATATATATGTTCGCAAATATAGAACAACACATGATATGGCATAGCAAGGAGCGAAAGATGGATGAAGGAGAATTATCTCATCCTTCCGATGGACGCATGGAAATATTTTGATCTGTCATCCTGAATTTGCTGTGGAGCCCAGGAATATCCGGTTGGGTTTATATTCTGATGGATTCACTCCTTTAGGACATTCAGAGTCTCAGTACTCTTGTTGGCCGATGATTTTGACTCCTTACAATCTACCACCGTAGATGTGTATGAAGGCTTCTTACATGTTCTTGACACTTATCATACCAGGTCCAAAAAATCTAAAGAAGAACATTGATATCTACTTGCAGCCATTGGTGGATGAGTTGAAACAATTGTGGCAATTCGGTGTTTGGACATATGATATATCGAAGGAGCAGAACTTTCAGATGAGAGAGTCTCTCATATGGCCCATCAAAGATTTTCTAGCATATGGGATTTATTGGGGTGGAGTAATCATGGTACTTTGTCTTATCCGATATGTATGAAAAAGAGTAAGGCATTATGTCTCCAGAATGAAGGAAAAGCATACATTTTTTATTGTCACCGTTAGTTCCTTCCTACGTCGCATCTGTGGAGAAGAACAAAGATGCCTTTAGAGCTGGTAAACATGAACTATCTTTTCCCCTGTTGGTACTGACAGGAGACAAAGTTTGGAAAGAGGTAGATGGATTATCGACTGTAATGGAAGATCCAATATCGCACTACCAAAATATGATAAAATAGCGACATTTTTAGCGACATCATATTAAAACGTCGATAATATTAAAGATTTGAGCGACTCAAAAAATAAATGACACATAGCGACATTTAGCGACTGTAATTCAGTTTTTTATAAGAATAGTCGATATAAGTTTATTTAAGGTCGCTAAACGTCGTTGAGTTTTTTGATTTAGCGACGTTTAGCGACATATTTAGCGACGTTAATTTTTTTATTTTTAGCGACTTTTTAGCGACGTCTATAACGTCGCAAACTTTTGAATTAGCGACGTCTAGTTATGACGTCGATATTTTTTATTACCGACGTCATAAGTTGACGTAGCTAAACGTTGCTAAAATTTTTAATATATGTTTCATTTTCCCCCCATCTGTCGAAATCTTCCACCAAATTTTTAAACCCCCCCTCTTCCCCCCCTCTCCGGCGAAGTACCCCCTCCGGCGTCCTCCACAGCCCCCTACTCCGGCGTCCCCCCATCCCTACCCCCCCTCCACCGGCTCCCCCACAGTCCCCTACTCCAACGGACCCCCTGAGTGCCCCCCTCCCGCACGGCTCCTACCTTTGGTCGTGGCTCCTCTCCTCCGACGACCTCGGGCTTCTCCTCATCCTCCTCCTCCTCTAGGTAAACCCTAACCCGATCTCTCTCTCTCTCACAGATACAGACATGACATGACACTGACATAGACATGACACAGACACTATCACAGAGGGTGTAAATCCTAATTCGATAACCCTCTCTCTCTCTCTCACACACACACACACACAGATGCAGACACAATATGACACAGACACAGACACGATAAACATATACTTACACAAATATGACACAAACACTGTCACAGAGGGTGTAAACCCTAACCCTAACCATATATCTATCTTTCGCTCTCTCTTTCTCTCTCTGAGATACGAACACAATATTTGATAGCGGATACGACTCATACATAGACATAGACACAACATGGGAAATGACACAAACACATACACTGATTATTGTTACCAACAACTTATCAGACTACTTTTTACCAAAACATAACCCACTATTAGACGGTATTTTTAAACTAATCATACGACTTATTAGCATGTGAGTGTCCTATACATTGTATAAAGAAATAGTTTTCACAAATACATGGCATCGCAAGTGTTTTTGTGACAATATTCAGTCATAAATAGACAGGTGCAGGCACTGGGTGTGTGGTTGTCATGACCTGCACCCGATATACGGGCACGAGTATGCGGGTACGTCCAGCCTATGCCGCAACATCGGCGATAAAATGCTGTCTAGGTCGTTATACTATCTAATCAATCTCACACGAATATCCAACTCCATAGGGAGACACAGATATAAAAATATAATATGAAGTACTCAACTATAGAACTAAAGCATGATAAGATATCGAAAGAAAATAATTGAAATACAACTACTAGTCTAACCAACAAAAATAATCTAACTTCAAACAATAACATCCAAGTCTCAATATATGCCGAAAACAAATCTGGTACCAAAATCAGCTAAAAGAAACTAGCTAAAAATATTTAGTATTCCAGCTAGACCTCCCAAAAATCACACCTGAGCTACAAAGTCCAAGGCTGCAGCTACACTCCCTGTGGTCCGTAATATATCGGATACCAGTCCTCTAAGTCATAGTCTGAAAAATATATCCAGTCAGAATTAGAGAGAAGTACGATCAGATAATAGTTCCAATTAATTGATAAGGACTATAAAACAATAAAATAGATGATGCTATATACTTAGAGAAAATAATAAAATAGATGCAATAGCAATTGGTAAAAGAAATAGGCAATATAGACAATATGGTATAGTCAGTGCATAAATAAAATGAAAAAGAAAGAACTACAATATCAGATTCAAGGCAATATGATCTATGGAGCTAGATATGGAGATTTGCAACTATTCTAAGTATTTAAAATACTAGTTTCGATATATGATCGGCTTGAAAACTTGTACAATAGCTATATGGCTTGGCTAATCATATGTGAGGTGTATGATTAACACTAACAATATTTTATAATTTATAATAGGAATATGATCACATCTCTTACTAGCAATTTTCCCCGCCCCCAACTAGTACAGTGGATCCAACTATGACATGTTACGATACACGATCAATGTCCAATAATAATACCATGTATAATGTCTAATATTAATGTCGTGTACAATATCAATACGATAACCAATGTAATATCTCATGACTGAAGATCCAAGCTATATACTAGTCCGTGTACCACAGTGTCAAGAATCAGATGTAACATTTCTATGTACTTGAATTATAGAAATTATCAAATAATGAAAACAATTAGAGAATGTATCCGTCTGTAGACCTGAGCAATAAATGTCGAACTATGTCTGAACTGGTGTCACGCAGACCTATATATGGAATATTACATCAATACAAAGTTTTGGAATGAATACAAGCTAAACTAGTCCGTTTCTAGGTCATTAGGCCAATTCTAAGTCAAAAAAGTCAAACTAGGTCAAACTAGTCAAATTTGGTCAAAGTAGCTATTTTTAGGTTGCTTGAGTCTATCTCTAGGTTATTGGGTCCATACACTATGTATCTAGGCTATACTAGCTATATTAGGATACTAGAATATCATAGTTATCCAATAACACATGATACACAATTATACTATATATATATATATATACAAGTATCTAATATCTAATACTCACTCTAGTTGTATACCTTGGATTTGAGCCAACTTGGTATTACTACTTAACTACCCTCTTGGTATACAATACCAATTCCCAAATTATATAATCAATACCACATTATTACCTTGGTGTATCTCACGGTATTTCAAGAACCAACATCTAACCACACCAATACCTTGTATACACTAGCTAGTATATAATCATCTACTAATTAGTATCATATACCTTACTTCTAACATTAGTTCTAACTATTGCAAAAACATAACTTCTAACTTCTAACTTCACAACTAACTTAACATTACCAAGTGCTAATACTAACTAAAACTCATACCTAAAATTTAAACTATCAACTAACTAACATACAATAGCTAATATACTAATGTAAACTAACTGCTAACAAATAAGCTAACATGATAACACCCATAACTTAATATTGTGAACAGTCATCTAATATTAACTACTGAACAACCATGAACTAGCTGACAGTTAACCGTTAACTAATTAGTATATATTAACTCATTAGGTATCTAACTAATCACACTAACATCTAACATATAATCAATGAATTAAATTCTCATCCAACATATAACTAACAGACTACTTAACTAAACATACTAATTAATACTTAACTCATCTCAAACTAACCACATAACTATCTAATCATATCCACTACTTGCTCACAGACCCAACATCTATTATCTAATAATCTAACAATACTAACAGGTATCTATCTAACTAATCAATATAACATCTAACTATACCACTAACTAAATAACTACTAGCATATACTATTCTAAGTAATTAACAGTTGCTAACTTACTAGCTAATTAAATAACTAACATATATCATCTAACTAACTAAGAAATCAAATAACAATAACTAATTACTGCAGTTACAAATATCTAACTAAACACTAATCTAACTATCACCCTCTCTTTAGTACTGATACACCTTCATGACTGATACTTGGATGAATGCTAAATAATGAAGGGGCTAATGGATACTAATACATGAGCTAATGTAAAATTTAATACACATAGTGAAGGATGATACAATGGCCAAGTCTGTTGTCTACTAACTAAACTCGACTGTTGCCCCTCCCTAACCAATTGTTGACAGAACCTATATAGAGGGATAAGTCTGATACAAGATAAAGTAACTAATACATAACTAGCTAATACATAAAATGATATGTGCACAAGGGGCTGCTGCCATTTTTATCCCCTAAAACCAACAGATGATTAAGATCTGATACACAAAAGAGGGGATGATACAAGATGGGTGAATGGGGAAAGGAACTGTCACGCCCCAGTCCTAAAATAAGTAGGACTAGAAATACGCAACATGCAGCCGTATGTATATGGCGACTCCAATATATGAAAACCATAGCATATACGTACGCTGTATTATGAACAATAATTCACAAGTGGTATATAACTATCATAAGTCACAGGGTATAACTAAATCTCATCCACAAAAATCATAAAGAAAGAAATCATCATATATGTCAATAAAGCAAATATGAACTAGTCGAGAAGAACTAATAGTTGGATGGAGACAAATCTACTACCAAACTAGAATATAAGAGAAATAAAATAAGTACAGCAACTAATGATCAATGAGGCCCGAAGAGAAGACCTTCTCGAAAGATAATGGGGTAGCAAGTCAAAATCTATGCTCTTGCGAATAGTCATGATTGCCTAAACCTGGAAAGGGACAAGGTCCTCAGAGGGATGTAACAAGATACATAGAAGCATGCCAATAAAGTACTAAAAATAAACATCCAATAGGTCACCTAACCGTCTATGTGAATGCATTTTGAGAACAACTTTCCAATGAGTGGGCTATCAGGCTAAAATGGGATTCGCCTAATTCTCTCAGAGAATTAGGGGCCTACAAAGCATGTCATCTTTTGAACGCCAGAGGCTGCCTGATAATATATAGGGGTCATCATGACCGCGCATCTCCGTTGGAGCGTACGGGTTACACAAGGAAAGTACAAAGGAGGCCAAACGCCTTACTTGTTGTCCTCCCGACCCCATGCTCTAAGCATGTCATATCCATGACATGATGATACATCTAATAACTGCCAAGTCTTCTAGCATACAAATTCTATCAGCAGTTATTCCCTATCGCACGTTCCACACGTACTGATGATTAGTCAATACGTAAGTTCGTGATCTATATGAGACTCACCACTTATGTAAGAAATGTGTCACATCCAAATGAAATATAAGAATGCCTCCTGATCATGTGGTGCTCTCGTAAAACTAGGTCAACATGCATAATATATAATAAAGACAAAATACGACGCCACCGTCGTTGCATCAAAGTTATTCTTGGACGCACAGTTTATATAGCAGTTAAAATAAATGAATTAAATAAAAGAAATAAACTACATGCATCATATGAGATATAAATCATAGTACAATGGCAAGGTATACTTGCCTGGCAAGAAAGCTGCATAGTATAAACGTCCAGGTGTCAAGCACAAGGGATCAAAAACTATGGCCTCCGAATAAACGTCTCCGGAGGCTAAAATAAACATCACCAACATTTCCAAAATAAGCGAGATAGTCAAAAAAGCCTACCCTTTCGTCCAATTTGGACACAGGAAAAACTGGTAATTTTGGGTCAAAGCGGGTCCACATGTGGGCAACTTTGCACCAAAAAATGTGCCAAAGATAAAGGTCTTTAAATGTGACAAATTATAGGTCAAACAAATTCTAAACGATGATACGAACTCAACGGCATGTCCAATTTTAGATTTCGGTGAGCCGATCACAAATTCGTCCTTAAAGTCAAACCATGGGGCCCGCAAATAGGCGTCTTGGTCAACTGTCTCGGAATCGCGTAAAACTTAGGTCACAGGACCAGCGTGATACCATGAATCCAATGGCGCAAGTTTTATCGCATTCCGACGAGCGTACACAAAATGTGGTGGTATTTTACAAAAGTCGCGATACGGAGACTTTTACGGATACGGATTAATTTCGACGCGCACACACGTCCGAATCAGCTTCCGCAAAAGCCCACATGTCACGACATACCATACTCGCCTTTCGGTGCCATTGGTACACGACTAGGTGGTCCCGTTTTGCGGGGCGCACTCCGTATCACAAAATTTTAGTTTTTAATTTATCAAGTTTTTGGTCATTTTTGAGGCCGAATAATTTTATACATACAACGAATTAATAAAAACTAAAAGAACAAAAAAAAATTCGGTTATATGGAGAAGAAAAACCCTTTAATTAGTTTTTGAAAATATTAAACAGGTTGGCGGGAAATTGGGTGTAAACATGGGGGTTTGGATTAAAGTTTCTGGACTGTTTTTGGTCAGTTTTTTGATCATTTTTCGGTCCAATTTTCGACCAATCCGGGACACGAAAACTTGTCCCTCTTGAATGAAAATCCTAGAGGGTTAGGTTGTGAACGTACACGAATAAACCGCTCACAAAAATAATCAAAATTGAGGGAGATACATCACCTTGAAGATGGGTGCTCGGGGCGGTATTTCTGCACGTGCGCGGTGCGCTGACGGCCGGCGGAGGCGCAGGGCAGCCCGTGGCGGCGGCGGTCGGCGCGGGGTGGTCGCCGATGTGGGGTCGTCGGGGCTGCGATCGCCGTTTGGCGGAACTAGGGTTAGGGTTTAGGGTTTGGGATTGGTGTTAATATTTATATATGTATATATAGAGGGGGAGAGAGAGAGGCGCGGGTGTGTAGGTTCTGGGGGTCTTCGGCTGGGTAGTTATTAGGTTAGGATTATTAGGTTTAGTTAGTATAGGTTTAGTTGTTATTTAGGATTTTTTTTCCTTTCTTTTCTTTTCTTTTTATTTTTCTTTTCTTATTATTATTACTAATACTATTTTTATTATTATTATTATTATTACTATTATTATTACTATTACTATCACCAATATTATTATTATTTCTAATAATAATAATAATAATAATATTATTATTATTATCTATATATTTATTTATATATTCACATATATATGAATGAGGTAAAAAAATTCAAAAATACTATTTGCACACAGAATAAATCTAGAAAATTATTTTGTAAAGTTTTAATAAAATACTACACTCAAAATATTTTATGAAAATATTTTATAATTAATAATTTGATATTTATTTAGTTATATAAATTAAATAATTATATTATCTAATTAACTAAGTAATTAATTAAATGGTTATCCCCAAAATATGTTAATAGTAAATAATAGGAAAATCTATAAAAAGTATAAATGTCTAACTTGGCACGGAGAATTATGGGATGCTAATTGTAGGAAGTTGGGGTTGGAAAATAACCACAAATAAATTATATATATAACTTATGTAAATACTTAACACATAATCTATGGTCGTTACACTAATGTCGTACTAACACCAAGGGATCAAATTTATGTGCCACGAAAAGATCCTTCGGGTAGTGTCTCCTGTGTAGGCTACTTTCTATGAAGGACGATACAGGTTTTGGGGCCATCCTATATTATTAATGTCCAAACCATGGTGAAGTATCATAATAAAATTATTGGATTTTATTTGATTTGAAAAATAATCTAAAACAAATACAAGAAATACTAAATACACACAAGATACCTATTTTTAGGTGAGGGGGTTTACAATCTACCCAACCTAAAAGAATTTTGTCCTCAAAATTAAAAATAAGGCATGATTTGCTAAATTCTTCACATTCGTATATAAGGCAAGTCTATCGCAATCTTTTTCAAAAATATAAATAACCATATCTATTCAAATCCATCGCACTCACTTCAAAATTAGATTAACCACTGTTTAATTCAAAATTTAACCTATTATAATCTATTCTCGATTTTTAAATCATCAATATCCAAATCTAATTCAAATCTATATGATATTCCATATCACAATTTTATCATAATTTCTAACTATCATAATTTCCTCTAGACTTTGAACAATACCCAATTTTAATCAAATCTTATTCCTATCTCAACTTATGAATTTTGTACTCTTTAAATTTTAAATTCAGTTCCCATCCTCAACATTTCAAATAGGTGATCCAACAATTAAAATTTAACTTTTAATTCAAATCATTAAATTATAAAATTTTAAATCTAATTCAACAATTGTTCTAGTCTAAAATTATATATTTATCCCCAAAATTTAAATCGTTGATTCAACCTTCAATATTCAAAATTTAAATCATGTGCTCAAGGTATAAATATTTGGTCCGCAATATCAAGATTTCTAAATTCATTAAATCCTCATCGTCTTAATCATTCTTCTAAAAATTTCCAAAATTAAAATAACTTAAATCTCCTAATCTAATCTTACTCGATCATAATCTAAAAGAAATTCATCTCAAGTTGATAATACAATTTCTACCCAACTTAGAATTTACCCATCTATCACATAAGGCTTATACATTTAAGAAAAATATTCCTTAATTTATTTAATCGTGTTATTCAATATATCCTCAAAAATTTTAACACCAAACATATCACCTATGATATGTCCTTAATTACGAAAATAGTCATCAAGTAATGTGATTGGCCTATAGGATATATCTAGTACTCTCCGTGTATCAAACTTATACCAAGCACGAGATTTTGTCTTTTCGAAATAGGGGAAGACGGAAAAATAATAATAAAGAATTCAAGTAGGAGGTAATAGAATGCAAGTACGGGGTTCAAAGCGATTAAAGAATTCAAAAGGGAGTTGTCAAGGAAATTGTGGATTAAAATCCTATTTTGGTAAATTCTTATTCACATGCTCGTATTAGAAAAGTTATGTACCTGATATGATATGCTCTGACTTGTCTAGAGGAGGCGTCTAATAAGCGAGTCAACTATATCTCAATCCACGTAAAGTAGTCATGCGAAGAGCGAACCAAGCGCACTAAGGTTAGCTAGACCATAATACACTGATTCTGATTTAGACAATGTATTAATGTGGGCCCCCAATAATACATATGTCATGAACAAGCTCGATAAAAGAGTAAGCTTGCAAAACTAGGCTATAATAGCAACATAGGTCGAGGTATTCAGAAAATATAAGTACGCTGGATTATGATGAAAGAAGGTATAAAATAATTCAAGTTCATAAAAAAGATAAGACTTGTCCGGTGTTCTGCCTCTACAGTTGCCATACTAACTCCTGGTCTAAGTCTCTAGTCGACCAAATAGGGGTATGGGCCTCTAAGTTCTACCGTCTGGATAAACATTATCTTCTTATGCAAGTCTATAGTTGGTGTCATTCAATTATACTTCATTAATGGGTCAAAAGGACTATGTAATACTAGGTTGTGAGGTATACTACCCAACTTAAAAGAATTAACTAATAGTATAACTGCCTTAAGGGTAATCTACAAAATAACCTTGTCCTTGTCAATAAAGTAGAAACTCTTGTTAGGGTATAAGAGGGAAAGATCTTGGTACCTATTAGGGTATCCTATTGTGTTATATATGTAATGGTCATCTTAAGTCTTAATCATAGTGCTTATAGAACAAAAGTGTTAATAGTAAGAATGGAGAAGTTACTGGCTCTCAAGTGAAAGAGGACATAACTTGTATTTAGATATGTGAAACAGATTACTTGATTTGAAACTAAAGGATAATCATAAAATCATAATCTAAATGAGCGACTCAAACTTATCAAGTTTTAATTACTAAGCACATAATTTCAAAATTCAAGATTAACAACTATAATCCTAGCAAACTATATATCCTATCATAAAAGAAATTACTTGGCCTACAATTAGAAGGGTAGGTGGCACAAATTGAAAGATGAAGGAAAAAATTTAGTCGTCACACAAATAACGATCGTTAAGGTTTCGGAGGAACAAGATATAAAATTAAATAGGGTGACTCTTGATAATATCATGGTTTCCTAAGGTACTGTTCTGCTAATATCAAGACACGAATCTAAATTTATAGTCCTCTAATACTATCTCACTATGAAATTTAGGTGTAGTCCTAATATTCAACCTTGGATTTCTATTTGTTCCTCAATACTAGGGTCAAACAATATGGTCAAATTTTTTACTAACTCTAGTAGTGTCTATACTACTCCCAAGTCCTTCATAAATATATCAAGGGGTAATGGTCAATTAATCGACAGGTAAGGGATGCTAGGGTTCATTAGGTATTCTAAACTTAGTGATGTGCCAATATTCTAGTTGTATTCTTAGTAGGAATGTTACCCTAATTATCATCCTAACAAAAAGGATTCCTATATTCTAGCAAAAGTCTATACTTAAGGAACTATTAGGGAAGTACATGAATCAAGCAAGATACAATTATTTAAATAAAATAGATTAGAAGGAAGGTGACTCATAGTCAAATGTGGATGAGATCCTATACTCTAACCCTATTTATAGGCTTGGTCGGTACAGTAACGTAACCGAGACAATATGCTCTCGACCTGCATGGGCCACCACTAAAAACATGTTACACCCCAGTCCCAAAAAACATAGGACTAGAAATACGCAACATGCCAGCCATATGCATATGACGACTCCAATATATGGAAACCATAGCACATACGTATGTTGTATTATGAACAATAATTAACTAGTGGTATATAACTATCACAAGTCACAGGGCATAACTAAATCTCATCCACAGAAATCATAAAGAAAAAAAATGATCATATATGTCAATAAACCAAATATGAACTAGTCGAGAAGAACTAGTAGTTGGATGGAGACAAATCTACTACCAAACTAGAATATAAGAGAAATAAAATAAGTACATCAACTAATGATCAATGAGGCTCGAAGAGAAGACCTCATCGAAAGATAATGGGGTAGCAAGTCAAAATTTGTGCTCCTGCAAAAAGTTATGATCGCCTACACCGGAAAAAGGACCAGGTCCTCAGAGCGACGTACCAAGATACGTAGAAGCATGCCAATAAAGTAATAAAAATAAATATCCAATGGGTCGCCTAACCGTCTATGTGAATGCATTTTGAGAACAACTTTCCTACGAGTGGGCTATCTGGCTGAAATAGGATTGGCATAATTCTCTCGGGGAATCAGAGGCCTACAAAGCATGTCATATTTTGAACGCCAGAGATCGCCTGATAATATATAGGGGTCATCATGATCGCGCATCTTCGACGGAGCGTACGGGTTACACAAGGAAAGTACAAAAGATTCCAAATGCCTTACTTGTTGTCCTCCCCACCCCATGCTCTAAGCATGTCATATCCATGACACGATGATACCTCTAATAACTGCCAAGTCTTGTAGCATAGAAATTCTATCAGCAGTTATTCCCTATTGCACGTCCCACACGTACTAATGATCAGTCAATACGTACGCCCGTGATCTATATGAGACTCACCACTCGTATGAGAAATATATCACAGCCAAATGAAATATAAGAATGTCTTATGATCATGTGGTGGTCTCGTAAAACTAGGTCAACATGCATAATATATAATAAAGAAAAATATGACGCCATCGTCATTGTACCCAAGTTATTCTTGGACGCACAGTTTATATAGAAGTTAAAATAAATAAATTAAATAAAAAATAAACTACATGCATCATATGGGATATAAATCACAATACAATGGCAAGGTATACTTGCCTGGCAAGAAAGCTGCATAGTGTAAACGTCCAAGTGTCAAGCACAAGGGATCAGAAACTATGTCCTCCGAATAAACATCTCTGGATGCTGAAATAAACATCACCAATATTTTCAGAATAAGCGAGATAGTCAGAAAAGCCTACCCTTTCGTTCAATTTGGACATAGGGGCAAAAAGGTAATTTTGAGTCAAAGCGGGTCCACATGTCGGCCATTTTACACCGAAAAATATGCCAGAGATAAAGGTCTTTAAATAGGACAAATTATAGATCAAACAAATTTTAAACGACGATACGAACTCAATGGCATGTCCACTTTTGGATTTCGGTGAGCCGATCACAAATTCGTCCTTAAAGTCAAACCCTGGAGCCCGCAAATAGGCGCCTTGGTCAATCGTCTCGGTATCGCGTAAAACTTGGGTCACAGGACCAGCGTGATACCACAAATCCAATGGCGCAAGTTTTGTCGCATATTGACGAGCAGACACAAAATGGGGTGGTGTTTTACAAAAGTCGCGATACGGGGACTTTTTACGGATACGGGTTGATTCCGACGCGCACACACGTCCGAATCAGCTTCCACGAAATCCCACACGTCAGGACATGGGGGTTTGGGTTGAAGTTTCTGGACTAATTTTGGTCAGTTTTTCGGTCATTTTCTGGGGGAAGTTTCGATCAATCCGGCACACGAAAACTTGTCCCACTTGAATGAAAATCCTAGAGGGTTAGGTTGTGAAAGTACACGAATAAACCGCTCGTAAAAATAATCAAAATTGAGGGAGATACATCACCTTGAAGATGGGTGCTTGGGGCGGTGTTTCTGCACGCGCGGGGTGCGCGAATGGCCGGCGGCGGCGCGGGGCTGCGAGGGTGGCCCGGGGCAGCGGCGGTCGGCGCGGGGTGGTCACCGGTGTGGGGTCGTCGGGGCTGCAGTCGCTGTTTGGCGGAACTAGGGTTAGTGTTTAGGGTTTGGGATTGGTGTTAATATATATATATGTATATATAGAGGGGGAGAGAGAGAGGCGCGGGTGTGTGGGTTCTGGGGGTCTTCGGCTGGGTAGTTATTAGGTTAGGATTATTAGGTTTAGTTAGTATAGGTTTAGTTGTTATTTAGGTTTTTCTTTTTCTTTTTTTCCTTTCTTTTCTTTTCTTTTTCTTTTTCTTTTCTTATTATTATTACTAATACTATTATTATTATTATTATTATTATTATTATTACTATTATTATTACTATTACTATTACCAATATTATTATTATTGCTATTATTATTATTATTATTATTCTTATTATTATTATCTATATATTTATTTATATATTCACATATATATGAATGAGGTAAAAATATTCAAAAATACTATTTGCACACAGAATAAATTCTAGAAAATTCCTTTGTAAAGTTTTAATAAAATACTACACTCAAAATATTTTATGAAAGTATTTTATAATTAATAATTTGATATTTATTTAGTTATATAAATCAAATAATTATATTATCTAATTAAGTAAGTAATTAATTAAATGGTTATCCACAAAATATGTTAATATTAAATAATAGGCAAATCTATAAAAAAAAAAAAATGCCTAACTTGGCACGAAGAATTATGGGATGCTAATTGTAGGAAGTTGGGGTTGGAAAATAACCACAAATAAATTATATATATAACTTATCTAAATACTTAACACAGAATCTATGGTCGTTACACTAATGTTATACTAACACCAAGGGATCGAATTGTTGTGCAACAAAAAGATCCTACGAGCAGTGTCTCCTGTGTAGGCTACTTTCTATGAAGGACGATACTAGTTTTGGGACCATCCTATATTATTAATGTCCAAACCATGGTGATGTATCCTAATAAAATCATTGGATTTTATTTGATTTAAAAAATAATCTAAAACAAATATAAGAAATACAAAATACACACAAGATACCTATTTTTGGATGAGGGGGTTTACAGGAACTATCACATGGACAACTGACTGATGGTATAACCCTCCCTAAACCCGATAGTTGCCAACCCTAACATCAACCTACTGTTAATACTACCAAATCGGATACTAAAGGGGTAAAAAGATGATGTGACTGACTTATGTGGACTGTTCGAGATGGACATGTAACTCCCCTTACTAATTGGGTCTGATGCTACTACCCGACTGATACATATTGATGGTTGGTTAAGTGTTGTGGCTAATCCTGAATTCAAATGCTTCTGTGATTGTCCTTAAACTCGACTGATACTCAATTATCTAACCCCCAAAACTTGTTGTGTAGCTGACCCCAATCTCCTGCTCACTGATGTACACTTCTAAAAGGTCCCCCCATCATTCCATAACATAATCGACAGTCCAAACATTAACTGTCACAAGAACCTGCAACCCGACCAGAACACAGAGTTTAGTTTCCCCCATTAGTGTACTGACCTACACACGCTCTCAGGCCTCCCACAGTCCTATACTCCTCTAGTCAACTCACTTGATCACTAAAGATACTCAATGATATTATGATACCAACATTAAATTACCACACCCTAAATAATTAAGACACTCAACTAACTCATATGAGTATCATACATCTACATATAACTCCCCTCAAGCCACTACATCAGTCTATCCAGACCCCCCTTACTAATACTCTTGATATATGTTTAGTATTCAGACTTCCCTCTCATTGCTGCTGCAACAGACCTTAACTAGAACCCGACCCCATCTCTAATACTCTCTATATTAGCATGTGTAACCTACTCATTAGCTTAGGTATCAGCACACCTAAATGACTATACCTGAATGCCCATGCCACTACCTCTAGTTGTTATTGCTGTTGTTCATCCTAGTCAGTGCACTAGTGCGTACTGATTTCCCCGAATCCCCTGACTGCACTAGCCAAGCCTGAACTCTCCACCCCTTCACTGAACATATACATCCCCAGGCCCCAGTGCAAACACAGACCTATACACTATACTTTACACCACCATACACTGACACACCTGATATATTCCTCACATGACATGCTCACCTATACACACAAATGCACACACAGTACTACATAATGTGTCAGTCTATATGTATAGGTCCAACTCTATTTATATATATACATGTTTACATATACATATATATATACTACACTCTTACATATATTTATACAACACTAAAACACACACACACACACACACACACACACACACACACATATATATATATATATATATATATATATATATATATATATATATATATATATATATATATATATATATATGTCACTATATACACTATTATATACACACATATAGACACACACAATACATATGCATACCCAAATCTAACCGTGTGTATCGTGAGATACTATGACATGATACTACGTATCCTATTTAGGACTCATACACCAAATCTTGACCCAAGAAGGACACAAAATTCCATTAGGGACACAAGTCGAACACTTGGTCGACACGATTCAAAATTCCTCCGAATTGAGCCCAAAATATTATTCAACAAGAGGGAAAACCTAGATCTATCAAAATGAAGGCTTCTAACACCTAGGTCTAGCATTAGAGAGTCAAATCCACCTATTGGAGGGTTTTATAGGTCCAATGGGTGTTCTTAACCCTGAATGGAGTAGAAGTTAAGGAATTACCTAGGTTTTGAATGACCTCCTTGAAGAACTCCTAATTGGACACGAGAAAGATGAAGTAGACACGATTTTCAACACATGGACTCCTTTTCAAGCTTCCTCTAGCAATGCCAAGCTCCTTAGCCTCCTTGGAATAAGAATGAGAGAGATGGGATTTGAAATAAGAAATTAGGGCTTGCTCTCAACTATGGAAATAAAATAATAAGAAACAATAATGAGGGTTATTCATGAATAAAAAGACCTATATAGACTTCCTCTTAGGGTTAGGGTTAGGTTGGGGAATGTTTGATTTGACACAAGTACCCCTCTCATTCCTTCATGAATAGGATCTACTAAACCATAGGGAGAATATTCTATTCTTGAGTCTAAATAGGGTTAATGGAATTAATCTAGTCATGACTAACTATTAAATTGAGTCAATAGGTCAAGTCAAGTCTAGTGGTCCAGTAATGTCAAGTCTAATAGACTAGTCAACTAACCAATAATAATATTATTTACTACATATATTTATCATGCATATTATTTATAAAATAAAATATACACAATACTTATAATAAATAAAAATTAGAAAAATATCCCTATTTTAGAAATTGGTAGTGACAAGTCTACCCTCCTTAGAAAAAATTTGTCCTCGAAAATTAAGAGACCTTGTCTTTCTCTGACCATTCATAATCTATTCATTAGTCTTTACTATGGTCAAACCCCCAACAATCAATGTCTAAGGAAGTCCTACCTACAATCATACGACGTGCAATCTAGAGAAAGAAAATAAACATACATGGTTATGGTCTCTTTTTGTCATGGTATTGCAGTCTCTGTCAGGATGTACTACTAATTATATTCTAGCAAAAAAATCACTGATACAAGCTACGGTACTAAGGAATCATTCAATCAAATAGATGGAAAGAAACAGAAGGAAAGAACAAAACATAACCTTCTAACCCAACACCTACAGTATCGGTCTCTTTGACCGTCATCGCAAATACCCCGCCTTGTTGGGGTGGCTCCTTCCGTGGGTGCTGAGCAATCTGTTGTTCCACAGGTGGTCTAACTGGACCTCTATGATTTGGAGCTGCGCGCTGGCCGGAAACATAAGAAGCTAAAAGATAATCCCTCACTCGATGTCCCGCAGCGCCACAGTGCAAACAAAGTCCTCGCCTCACTCTACAGCTCTCCCAAAGGTGACCTGGTTTCTTACAAAAATGACAAGCCTACTGGGTCTACCTCGGAGGCTGCTGCTGATCCTGCTGAATACGAACCGGTGCCTGGTGCTGCTAGTGGTGATTCTGAAACATCCTCGGCTGTTGCTGAATATGGGGATGCTTGGTCAGTCACGCGCTGCCACTCGCATCTCCAGAAACATCACAACTCCTCTTGGGGATGAGATCCAGATCCTTCTCTGCAATCTAGGCATCTATCAAGATATCCTCAAAGGTAGCGGTACGACGACCAGAAGTGCGTAACCTAATTTTCCTCGTCAGCCGCTTTCTAAACTTTTGGGCTCGATCTACTGGGTCCCAAATAATAGACGATAGAAAATGGCTCAATCAATAGAATTCTATGGCGTACTCATTGATCGATATTTTCCCTTGGACCACGTCATGAAACTGACTCTCCAAAGCTTATAGGGCTACGTCGGAAAAGAACTTCTTCTTGAAAAGCTCCTTGAAAGTCTTCCAAGTAAGTCCTTGAGCAGTAAGTCTTAGCTCCGTGCGATACGACGTGAGTGCGATATCTAAAATCTGACTGTCGGCCGCCTCGATCTGCCAGTTCTCCGGATTTTGGGCCAATCGCAGGTTTTTCTCCATATCCTCCAACTAGTCATCAGCGTAGAGTATCCCCTCGATACCCTTAAACTCTCGAGGTGCCATCCTCTTGAAGTCAACTATAGTGCCTGGCCTCTGTTATTGCTGCTAGCCAGGATACTGCTAGGAAACTCTTTCAACTGCCTGTAGGACCACCTGGCGAGCATCCTCCATGCTCTCTCTCTTATCAGCTCAGTCTGTGCTTGGTGCGCCTCTACCTATACCCCCTGAGCCTCAGCTTGAATACGTTGGGCCCCCGTTGTCACCCTCTGGGTATCTACCATGCCCTGAATCAAAGTAAAAATATGTCCCACATCAGCAGACAAACCTCCAAGAAAAGAAAACTGCGGTGGGAGAGGAAGGTCCTCCCCAAAAGCTGGAACAACCCTCTGGAAAGGTGGGGGAGGTGGACCCCCAAAAGCTGCTAAAACTCCTATGCGAACAGAAGATGAAGGAACAGTCCCTGCCACTCCCTGTGTAGGAGATCGAGAAGTCGCTGACCTTTCCGACACGGCAACTGCTCCTGATCGCTGCAATCTGGTCTTCGGCGGTATCCTGAAGACGGATCGAAACAAGAAGAAGTCATTAAGGCACAAGAATGCAATATCATCAAGGAAGGACAAAAATATTCAAAGCAGCAATACTCAGAAAGAATAAGGATAACAAGATCAATAGATTAAAAATGTTCCTAATTATGATTAAGTATTCACTCTCATCCTAGTATACTATATCCTAGATCCTATCACAGGCTCGTAAGTAGTACAACTAAGTCGTTGCACGACCACGACATCGCACTACTTGCGAAGCTCGACCTGCATGGGCACCACTAAAAATATGTCATGACCCGCACCCGATATAGGGGCACGAGTACGTGGGTACGTCCAGCCTATGCCGCAATATCGACGGCAGAACGCTGTCTAGGTCACAATACTATCTAATCAATCTCACACAAATATCCAACTCCATAAGGAGACACAGATATAACAATATAATATGAAGTACTCAACCACTGAACTAAAGCACGATAAGATATCGAAAGAAAATAATCGAAATACAATCACAAGTCTAAACAACAAAAATAATCTAACTTCAAACAATAACATCCAAGTCTCAATATATACCGAAAATAAATCCGGTACCAAAATCTGCTAAAAGAAACTAGCTAAAAATATCTAGTGATTTCGGCTAGACCTTCCGGCAATCACACCTGAGCTACAAAGTCCAAGGCTGCAGCTACTCTCCCTGTGGTCCATAATATATCGGACATCAGTCCTCTAAGTCGCAGTCTGAAAAATATATCCAGTCAGAATTAGAGCGAAGTACAACCCGATAATAGTTCCAATTAATTGACAAGGACTATAAAATAATAAAATAGATAATGTTATATACTGAGAGAAAATAATAAAATAGATACAATGGCAATTGGTAAAGGAAATAGGCAATATAGACAATATGGTATAGTCAATGCATAAATGAAATGAAAGAGAAAGAACTACAATATCAGATTCAAGGTAATAATATCTATGGAGCTAGATATGGAAATTTGTAACTATTTTAAGTGTTTGAAATACTAGTTTCGATATGTGATCGGCTTGGGAACTTGAACAATAGCTATATGGCCTGGCTAATCACGCCTGAGGTATATATGATTAACACTAACAATATTTTACAATTTTTAATAGGAATATGATCACATCTCTTACTAGTAATTTCCTCCACCCCCAACTAGTACAGTGTATCCAACCATGACAAGTTACGATACACGATCAATGTCCAATAATAATACCATGTACAATGTCTAATATTAATATCATATAAAATGTCAATACGATAACCAATGTAACATCTCATGACTGAAGATCCAAGCTATATACTAGTCCGTGTACCACAGTGTCAAGAATCAGATGTAATTTTTAAGTACTTGAATTATAGAAATTATCAAATAATAAAAACTATTAGAGAATGTACTCGCCTGTAGTCCTGAGCAATAAATATCGAACTGTGTCCAAACTGGTGTCATGTAGACCTATATATGGAATATTACATCAATACAAAATTTTGGAATAAATATAAGCTAAACTAGTCCGTTTCTAGGTCATTAGGCGAATTCTAAGTCAAAAAGTCAAACTAGGTCAACCCTAGGTCAAACTAGTCAAATTTGGTCAAACTAGCTATTTTTAGGTTGCTTGAGTCTATCTCTAGGTTATTGGGTCCATACACTATTTATCTAGGCTATACTAGCTATATTAGTATACTAGAATATCATAGTTATCCAATAACACAATATACACAATTATACTATATATATATATATATATATATATATATACAAGTATCTAATATCTAATACTCACTCTAGTTGAATACCTTGGCTTTGAGCCAACTTGGTATTACTACTTAACTACCCTCTTGGTATACAATACCAATTCCCAAATTATATAATCAATACCTCATTATTGCCTTGGTGTATCTCACAGTATTTCAAGAACCAACATCTAACCACACCAATACCTTGTATATACTAGCTAGTATATAATCTTCTACTAATTAGTATTATATACCTTACTTCTAAACTTTGTTCTAACTATTGGAAAAAATAACTTCTAACTTCTAACTTCACAACTAACTTAACATTACCAAGTGCTAATACTAACTAAAACTCATACCTAAAATTTAAACTATCAACTAACTAACATACTATAGCTAACATACCAATGTAAACTAACTGCTAACTAATAAGCTAACATGATAACACACATAACTTAATACTGGTAAAAGTCATCTAATATTAACTACTGAACAACTATGAACTAGCTGACAGTTAACAGTTAACATTTAACTAATTAGTATATATTAACTTATTAGCTATCGAACTAATCACACTAACATCTTACATATAATCAATGAATTAAATTCTCATCCAACATATAACTAACAGACTACTTAACTAAACATACTAATCAATACTTAGCTCTTCTCAAACTAACCACATAACTATCTATTCATATCCACTACTTGCTCACAGACCCAACAACTATTATTTAAAAATCTAATAATACTAACATGTATCTATCTAACTAATCAATATAACATCTAACTATACCACCAACTAAATAACTACTAACATATACTATTCTAAGTAATTAACAGTTTCTAACTTACTAGCTAATTAAATAACAAACATATATCATCTAACTAACTAAGAAATCAACTAATAATAACTAATTACTGCAGTTACAAATATCTAACTAAACACTAATCTAATTATCACCCTCTCTTTAGTACTTATACACCTTCATGACTGATACTTGGATGAATGCTAAATAATGAAGGGGCTAATGGAGACTAATACATGAGCTAAGGTAAAATTTGATACACACAATGAAGGATAATACAATGGCCAAGTCTGTTGTCTACTAACTAAACTCGACTGTTGCCCCTCCCTAACCAATTGTTGATAGAACCTATATTGAGGGATAAGTCTGATACAAGATAAAGTGACTGATACATAACTAGCTAATACATAAAATGATATGTGCACAAGGGGATGCTGCCATTTATCCCCTAAAACCAACATATGATTAAGATCTGATACAAAAGAGAGGGGATGATACAAGATGGGTGAATGGGAAAAGGAACTATCACATAGACAAGTAACTGATACTATAACCCTCCCTAAACCCGATAGTTGCCAAGCCTAACATCAACCTACTGTCAATACTACCAAATCTGATACCAAGGGGGTAAAAGGCTACTGTGAGTGACTTATGTGGACTATTAGTAAGTTAGAGATAGACATGTAACTCCCCTTACTAACTGGGTCTGATGCTACTACCCGACTGATACACATTGATGGTTGGTCAAGTGTTGGGGCTAATCCAAAATGCAAATGCTTCTGTGATTGTCCTTAAAGTTGACTGATACTCAATTAGCTAACCCCCAAAACTTGTTGTGTAGCAGACCCTAATCTCCTGCTCACTGATGTACACTTCTAAAAGGTCCCCACATCATTCCATAATAGAATCGACAGTCCAAACACTGACTGTCACAAGAACCTGCAACCCGACCAGAACATAGAGTTTAGTTTCCCCCCATCAGTGTACTGACCTACACACGCTCTCAGGCCTCCCATAGTCCCATACTCCTCTAGTCAACTCACTCGATCACTAAAGATACTCACTGATATTTTGATACCAACATCAAATCACCACACCCTCAATAATCAAGACACTCAACTAACTCATGTGAGTATCATACATCTACATATAACTGTCACGCCCCAGTCCCAAAAGTACATAGGACTAGGAACACGTAAGCATGCCAGCCGCATGGATATAGCAACTCCAATATATGGAAACCAAAATCCACACGTACGCTGTAATATGAATATCAATCCACAAGTGATATAAAATGTATCACAAGTCACAGGGTATAATCTAAATCTTATCCGCAAAAATCAGATATAAATAATAACCAGCATCTATATAACTAGATGTCAACATAAATATCTAAGGATGATAGTTGGATGGAAATAAATCCACTACCAACTCGAATGGAAAAGTACAACACAACAAATACAATATAGGAATACCAGCTAACGACCATGGGCTCGAAGAGAAGACATCCTCGCAACACAAGTAATCATCCAAATCTGCGCTCCTGCAATTACTCAAGAACAGATACACCTGGCAGAGGACCAGGTCCTCAGAGGGACGTAACAAGATACAGAAAATACGAGCCAATTTGAATACAGTAAACATGCATCATATTTGAAAATAGATATGTACGCTGTACAGGACAATCTATATGAATGCAAATGAGGACAATTTTTCGACGTATGGGCAAGGGTAGGCTACTCGATCTAATCCTCACAACCTCACGCTCGTTAGTGGACATCATCAGCCGACATACCGCGGGGGTAGCGACCCTCGGACTCCATCAATCGACATACCGCGGGGGTAGCGACCATCGGACACGACCCACCAAAGTGCGTACTAGTGACTACGGTGTTACCAGAGTGGTTAAAAGCCCATACGCCTAATGATTGTCCTCTATGATACTAAGTGTCATGTGTGTGTCAACATATCTAATACATAGTAATGACTGAAAGAAAACTACAGATGCAAGAATAAACAGAAATGCAATAAATATACAGAAATATACTAAGCATGCAAAATACTGTAAATAATTTGGCAAGGTATCTTGCCTGGGGTCCTGCTGCTGGTATGAATCAAAGTCCAAGTCACAGTCCAAATAGCCTATGTATTACAAATTTATCACGTCAAAAGATAATTTATTTTAATTTATTTAATTCTGGAATAATTACTCTAAAATCCTATTTTAATCTTATTTTTCTGGTTTTTATGTTAATTCCTAAATTTTGTCCAAAGAAACTGAATTTTATCAATTCGAGACTCATGGCACGCAAATCGAGGCGATCTGTTGACCGAAAAGTCAACCAATATAAACTCAACTTTCATGCATGATTTCCTGTAGATTTCAGCGTCAAAAATATGCTAGAATTTACGGCTCGTCCGAATTCAAATTCGTTTGGGAATTATGGCACGTACAAATTTTGTATTGTGCACCGATGGTTAAATTCTAACCTAGAAGTTCTACAGAATTAACAGTATGTAAATACTTCGAATTAAATTCTGGGAAAAACATATGTCAATGATCTCGACATTAGATTTCCGAAACTTTAAACGGTTCATGATTCTGATTCCTGCTTCTCCCGGAATCGCGAAAATATTGAAACACATCTATTTTCGGACATGCTGTGCTCTACGAATTTTACAGAATTTAATACACATATTTTCGTAAAATAAATTATATAATCAGAAATCTAACCTCAATATCTTTCTAACGCAAGAAACTAGACCTCGTTTGGAGTCCGGAGCTATGCGCAATGGCTTGTGGAAGATGAAGGAACCCTAGAAGTCAATTCTCCAAAATCTTTCTCTCTAAAATAATGGGATAATTAGGGTTATAATAATATATATATAGAGATGTACCTGCGGCTGAATGGATATTTATAGGCTGACACGTGTCAGAATCTGATTGGATGGTTTTTGTTATATTATTTGTTTTTGATTTGCCTTTATCAAAACATTATTTAAGTCATTTTAAATCTAAATAACTCCAAATAAATATTAAAAATAATCATAAAAATCTGGAAAAATTATATAAAATATATTTTGAACCTATAAACCCTAGAAAAATATTTGGGACAATTTTATATTCATAAGTTTACTACTATAATTAGGAGAAGCTCTAAACATTAGTTTATCCATTTAACTAAAAATAAATACTAAAATTATTCCAAAAATTCTGAAATAATTCCAGAAAATATATAATAATATTATAAATCCTAGAAAATAACGTGGTTCCATTCTATATTCCTAGGCTTGCACAATAAATTCTACAAGTCCTAAAAATTAGTTATTAGCCTAAATAACTTCCAATAAATACTAAAATATTCAGAAAATTCCCAGAAAATTCTAGAAAATATATTTGGCTATTTAGAACCTAAAATAAAATTTTGGGATATTTATAATTAAGTTTGAATATAAAATAAATTCTTTAAAGTCCTAGAAAATTAGTGTTACTAGTTTTTAATTAACTAAAAATTATGGAAAAAATCCCAATAATCTAAAATAGCCTAAAAATAATTTCTAAATAAATATTTATATAAGTAAATATACTAAAAAAATTATTTTCTAATTAACTAAGAGAATACTCTAAATAAATTCAATATCTATAATAAATATAATAATATAAAATATACACAAAATACCTATTTTGGGTGAGGGAGTTTACAATCTACCCAACTGAAAAAAATTTCGTCCTCGAAATTAAAATAAGGCATAATTTTTTAAATCCTTCACATTCGTACATAAGGTACGTCAATCGCGATCTCTCCCAAAAATTTAAATAACAAAATCTATTTAAATCTATCGCGATCACTTCAAAATTAAGATAACCACTATTTAAATCAAAATTTAACCTGTCGTAATCTCTTCTCGATTTTTAAATAATCAACATCCAAATCTAACTCGAGTCTATATGACATCCCACATCAAAATTTATATCACAATTTTTAACTATCATAATCTCCTCTAGACTTTGAACAATAAACAATTCTAATCAAATCTTATTCCTATTCTCAACTTAAGAATTTTGTACTCTTTAAATATTTAAACTCAATTTACATCCTCAATATTTCAAATAGGTGACCCAACAATCAAAATTGAACTTTTAATTCAAATCATCAAATTATAAAATTTAAATCTAATTCACCAATTGTTCAAGTCTAAAATTCTATATTTATCCTCAAAATTTAAATCGATGATTCATCCTTCAATATTCAAAATTTAAATCATGTGCTCAAAGTATAAATATTTGGTCCGCAATATCAAGATTTTAAAATTCGTTAAATCCTCATTATCTTAATCCTTCTTTTAAAATTTCTTAAAATTAAAATGACTTGAATCTCCCAATATAATCTTACTTGATCACAATCTAAAAGAAATTCCTCTCAAGTTGATAATGCACTGCTACCCAACTTAGAATTTACCCATCTATCACAGAAGGCTGTATACTTTAAGAAAAATATTCCTTAATTTATTTACTCATGTCATTCAATCCTCAAAACTTCAACGCCGATTATATCATATATGATATGTCCTTAATTACAAAAGAATAATCCTCAAGTATGTGATCGGCCTACGTGGTCTATCTAGTACTATCTGTATATCAAATTATACCAAGCACGAAGTTTCGTCCTTCCGAAATAAGGAAAGACGGGAAAACAATAATAAAGAGTTCAAAGTGGAGGTGATAGAATACAAGTATGGGGATCAAGGCAGTTTAGAGAATTCAAAATGGAATTGTCAAGGCAGTTGTGGATTGAAATCCTATTTTGGTAAATTCCTATTCACATGCTCATATCAGTACAGTTATGTAGCCGATACGATATGCTCGAACATATCTAGAGGACAAGTACATTCGTCTAAGAAGCTAAGTCAATTTTATCTCAATCCACGTAAAGTAGTTATGCGAAGGGCGAACCAAATGCACTAAGGTTAGCTAGACCTTAATACACTAATTCTGAAATGTATTAATGTATGCATCCACTAATACATATATAGTGAACAAGCTTGATGAAAGAATAAGCTTGTAAAACTAGGCTATAATAGCGGCATAAGTCAAGGTGGTATAACAATTATAAGTACGCTAGATGATGATGAAAGGAGGTACAAGTCAATTCAAGTTTACAAAAACAAAATAAAAAAAACAAAATAAGCAATAATAACAAAGACTCTACAAATCTCTATAGTTATCATACAACCTCCTTGTCTATGTCGCTAGTCGACCAAATAGGGCGTGGACCTCTAAATTCTACCGTCTGAATAAACACTGTCATCTTATGCTAGCATACAATTAATGTCATTCAGTTATACTATCTCGATGGGTCAAGTGGACTATGTGATACTAGGTTGGGAGGCATACTACCCAACTTAAAACAATTTAAACTAATACTATGACAGTCTTAAGAGGGTCCTACAAAATAACCTTGCACATGTAAATAGAACAGAAGCTCTTATTAGGGTACATGAGGAAAGATCTTGGTACTTATTAGAGTCTCCTATTATATTACATAGGTCATGGTCGTCTTTGTCTTAGTCATAGTGCTTATAGAACAAGTGTCAATAGTAAGGATATAAGAGTTACTAGCCTCAAGAGAAAAGGGGATATAACTTATATTGAGGTGGGGTACAAGTTACGCGAATTAAAACTAAGGGGTAATCATTAGGTCATAATCTACAATAATAACTTAAACTGTCAAGTTCTAATTACCAATCACATAATTCGAAAATTTAAGAGTAACAACCAAAATCCTAGCAAGCTATATATATATCCTAAAATAGAATAAAATTACTTGGTCTATAATCAGAAGTGTCAGATGGCACGAGTTGAAAGAGTAAGAAAAGAAGAACGTAATTTTTAGTCGTCGCACAATTAGCGAACGTTAAGGCCGCAGAGGAACAACATATAAAATTAAAATAGAGGGCTCTAGATAGCATCATGGTTTTCTAAGGGGGGGTGGTATGCTAGTTGCTATGTTCAAGGTATGATCAAGAAAAAAATGTTAATTACATTCCTCTAGGCTTCCTAAGGTGCTGTCTACTAATAATAAGACAATGATCTAAGTTTTATAGTTCTACAATACTTATCTAACTGCGAAGGTTAGGTTCAGTCCTAATATTCAATTTTTGGTTTTCTATTGGTTCCTCAATACTAGGGTCAACCATTATGGTAAACTTCTAACTAACTCTAGTAGTGTCTATACTACTCTCGAGTCTTCATAATATATCAGGGGGTAATGGTAAACCAACTCTAGAGATAAGAAATTCTAGGGTTCACTGGATATTCTAAACTTAGTGGTGTGTCTATATTCTTGTTGTATTCTTAATATGAGTGCTACCCTAATTATTATTCTAATAACAGGGGTTCCTATATTCTAGCAGAAGGCTATACTAAAAGAACTATTAGGGAAGTACAGGAATCAAGCATGATACAATTGTTCAAATAGAACAGATAGGAGGAGGATGAATCATAGTCAATTGTGGATGAGATCCTATACTCTAGTCCTAGGTGCAGGCTTGCTCGGTACAGTAACATAACCGAGACAATATGCTCTCGACCTGCATGGGCCACCACAAAAATATGTCACGCCCCAGTCCCAAAAGTACATAGGATTAGGAACACGTAAGCATGCCATCCGTATGGATATGGCAACTCCAATATATGGAAACCAAAATCCACACGTACGCTGTAATATGAATATCAATCCACAAGTGGTATAAAATGTATCACAAGTCACAGGGTATAATCTAAATCTCATCCGCAAAAATCAGATATAAATAATAACCAGCATCTATATAACTAGATGTCAACATAAATATCTAAGGATGATAGTTGGATGGAAACAAATCCACTACCAACTCGAATAGAAAAGTACAACACAACAAATACAATATAGGAATACCAGCTAACGACCATGGGCTCGAAGAGAAGACATCCTCGCAACACAAGTAATCATCCAAATCTGCGCTCCTGCAATTACTCAAGAACAGATACACCTGGCAGAGGACCAGGTCCTCAGAGGGACGTAACAAGATACAGAAAATATGAGCCAATTTGAATACAGTAAACATGCATCATATTTGAAAATAGATAAGTACGCTGTACAGGACAATCTATATGAATGCAAATAAGGACAATTTTTTGACGTATGGGCAAGGGTAGGCTACTCGATCTAATCCTCACAACCTCACGCTCGTCAGTGGACATCATCAGCCGACATACCGCGGGGGTAGCGACCCTCGGACTCCATCAATCGACATACTGCGGGGGTAGCGACCATCGGACACGACCCACCATAGTGCGTGCTAGTGACTAAGGTGTTACCAGAGTGGTTAAAAGCCCATACGCCTAATGATTGTCCTCTATGATACTAAGTGCCATGTGTGTGTCAACATATCTAATACATAGTAATGACTGAAAGAAAACTACACATGCAAGAATAAACAGAAATGCAATAAATATACAGAAATATACTAAGCATGCAAAATACTGTAAATAATTTGACAAGGTATCTTGCCTGGGGTCCTGCTGCTGGTATGAATCAAAGTCCAAGTCACAGTCCAAATAGCCTATGTATTACAAATTTATCACGTCAAAAGATAATTTATTTTAATTTATTTAATTCTGGAATAATTACTCTAAAATCCTATTTTAATCTTATTATTCTGATTTTTATGTTAATTCCTAAATTTTGTCCAAAGAAACTAAATTTTATCAACTCGAGACTCATGGCACGCAAATCAAGGCGATCTGTTGACCGAAAAGTTAACCGACACAAACTCAACTTTCATGCATGATTTCCTGTAGATTTTAGCGTCAAAAATATGCTGGAATTTACGGCTCATCCGAATTCAAATTCGTTTGGGAATTATGGCACGTACAAATTTTGTATTGTGCACCGATGGTTAAATTCTAACCTAGAAGTTCTACAGAATTACCAGTATGTAAATACTTCGAATTAAATTCTAGGAAAAACATATGTCAATGATCTCGACATTAGCTTTCCGAAACTTTAAACGGTTCATGATTCTGATTCCTGGTTCTCCCGGAATCGCGAAAATATTAAAATACGTCTATTTTCGGACATGCTGTGCTCTACGAATTTTTCAGAATTTAATACACATATTTTCGTAAAATAAATTATATAATCAGAAAGTTATCCTCAATATCTTTCTAACGCAAGAAACTAGGCCTCGTTTGGAGTCCGGAGCTATGTGCAATGGCTTGTGGAAGATGAAGGAACCCTAGATGTCAATTCTCCAAAATCTTTCTCTCTAAAATAATGGGATAATTAGGGTTATAATAATATATATATATATAGGGATGTACCTGCGGCTGAATGAATATTTATAGGCTGACACGTGTCAGAATCTGATTGGATGGTTTTTGTTATATTATTTGTTTTTGATTTGCCTTTATCAAAACATTATTTAAGTCATTTTAAAACTAAATAACTCCAAATAAATATTAAAAATAATCATAAAAATCTGGAAAAATTATATAAAATATATTTTAAACCTATAAACCCTAGAAAAATATTTGGGACAATTTTATATTCATAAGTTTACTACTATAATTAGGAGAAGCTCTAAACATTAGTTTATCCATTTAACTAAAAATAAATAATAACATTATTCCAAAAATTCTGAAATAATTCCAAAAAATATATAATAATATTATAAACTCTAGAAAATAACGTGGGTCCATTCTATATTCCTGGGCTTGCACAATAAATTCTACAAGTCCTAAAAATTAGTTATTAGCCTAAATAACTCCCAATAAATACTAAAATATTCAGAAAATTCCGTGAAAATTCTAGAAAATATATTTGACTATTTAGAACCTAAAATAAAATTTTGGGATATTTATAATTAAGTTTGAACATAAAATAAATTCTTCAAAGTCCTAGAAAATTAGTGTTACTAGTTTTTAATTAACTAAAAATTATGGAAAAAATCCCAATAATCTAAAATAGCCTAAAAATAATTTATAAATAAATATTTATATAAGTAAATATACTAAAAAAATTATTTTCTAATTAACTAAGAGAATACTCTAAATAAATTTAACATCTATAATAAATATAATAATATAAAATATACACAAAATACCTATTTTGGGTGAGGGAGTTTACAATAACTCCCATCAATCCACTACATCAGTCTATCCAGGCCCCCCCTTACTAATACTCTTGATATCTGTTTAGTATTCAGACTTCCCACTTATTGCTGCTGCAACTGACCTTAACTAGAACCCGACCCCATCTCTGATACTCTCTATATTAGCATGTTTTACCTACTCATTAGCTTAGGTATCAGCATACCTGAATGACTATACCTGAATGCCCATGCCCCTACCTCTTGTTGTTACTACTGCTGTTCACCCCAGTCAGTGCACTAGTGCGTACTGATTTCCCCCAAGCCCCTGACTGCACTAGCCAAGCCTGAACTCTCCACCTCTTCACTGCACATATACATCCCCAGGCCCCAGTGCAAACACAGACATAATCACTATACTTCACACCACCATACATTGCCACACTGGATATATTCCTCACACAATATGCTGACTTATACACACAAATGCACACACAGTACTACACTCATAATGTCTCAGTCTATATATATAGGTCCAACTATATATATATATATATATATATATATATATATATATATATATATATATATATATATATACTACACTCTTACATATATATATACAATACTAAAACACACACACACACACACAAACACACACATATATATATATATATATATATATATATATATATATATATATATATATACACAACACATATATATATATATATATATATACATATAGATATATATCACTATATACACTATTATATACACACGTATAGACACACACAATACATATGCATACCCAAATGTAACCGTGTGTATCGTGAGATACTATGACACGACACTATGTATCCTATTTAGGACTCATACACCAAATCTTGACCCAAGAAGGACATAAAAATCCCTTTGGGAATACGTGTCGAACATTTAGTGGACACGATTCAAAATTTCTCCGAATTGAGCCAAAATATCATTCCATGGGAGGGAAAACCTAGATCTATCAAAATGAAGTCTTCTAACACTTACGTCTAGCATTAGAGAGTCAAATCCACCTATTGGAGGGTTTCTATAGTTTTAATTAGTGTTCTTAACCATGAATGGAGTAGAAATTAAGGAATTACCTAGGTTTTGAATGACCTCCTTGAAGAACTCCGAATTAGACACGAGAAAGATGAAGTGAACACGATTCTCAACACATGGACTCCTCTTCAAGCCTCCTCTAGCAATGACAAGCTCCTTAGCCTTCTTGGAATGAGAATGAGAGGGGTGGGATATGAAATAAGAAATTAGGGCTTGCTCTCAACTATGGGAATAAAATAATGAGAAAAGAGAATGAGGGTTATTCATGAATAAAAAGGCCTATATAGACTTTCTTTTGGGGTTAGGGTTAGGTTGAGGAATGTTTGATATCACACAAGTGCCCCTCTCATTCCTTCATGAATAGGATCTACTAAACCATAGGGGAAATATTCTATTCTTGAGTCTAAATAGGGTTAATAGAATTAATCTAGTCATGACTAACTATCAAATGGAGTCAATAGGTCAAGTCAAGTCTAGTAGTCCACTAATGTCAAGTCTAATAGACTAGTCAAGTAACCAATAATAATATTATTTACTATATATATATTTATCATGAATATTATTTAAAAAATAATATATACACAATACTTATAAAAAATAAAAATGACAAAAATATCCATATTTTAGAATATGGTAGTGATAGTGGTATTGTCTAGTCTACATTAGGAATATAATAATTAAATATAAATTAGGCTTTATCGAGTAACATTTTAGAAATAAATGTCAAGTGTGGATATACATGATACAGAGTTGACACTCACTAATACACTACAATATGAGTATCCAGGATACAGAGTTGAACGAAAAAGTATCAGTGCTAGGACTAGGTGTATCAGTGCATGTATTGTATTCCTGAGTATTCTTATGTGTGTGTAGATGAGTAGGTATATAACATAATTGGGTATTCCTGGGTATATATGCTAGGACTAGGAGTATCAGTGCATGTACTGTATTTAACGATGAGTATATACTTGAACGATGTCTATTCATCTTTACAGAAGTATCTAGAAATGGATATGAATTACTATCTGCGTCATCGTTCGTGGATGTACAACCGTCATCCTGATGACATGTGTGGTGTACGGGATGAATTTATTGTGGGGGTACAGCAGTAACTGCAGCTCGCCAAGGCGTTCTCTCAGTACATGGACGGTACCAAAATTAAGTGTCCGTGTGTGAGATGTTGCAACTTAAAATATTATCTAGAAGTGGAAGTCACATATCATTTGTACTCGAAGGGTTTCACGCCAAATTACTATCAGTGGATCGTGCACGAAGAACTTGTGTCTTTAGCATCGGAGTCAGAGCCTTATGTGGAGATGTATATGGATGTCCACGACCACGCTGCTTACGACGACGGGTGGGTGAACATGGTTTTTGATGCGGCGGGGCCTAGTTTCGATCCGAACAATCATGATACAGCTGAGGAGGCACCGAATGCCGATGCTGTAAAGTTTATGGAGTTGCTAGAGAATGCAAGGACTCCATTATATCCTAGTTGTGAGGATCATTCACCGTTGGAGGTGGTTACTAGATTGTTGAGCATCAAGTCCGATTTTCACATGTCGTAAGAATCCTAAAACCTACTTATGGATTTGATTATAGAGATCTTACAAGAGGGTGCAAAGTTGCCTAAAGACTTCTACCGATCAAAGAGGATGGTGAGATCGCTCTAGATGGGATACAAAAAAATCTATACATGTCGCAACGGGTGCATGTTGTACTACAAAGACAACAAGGATGAAAATGCGTGCAGATTATGTGGTGCTTATCGCTACAAGGCACTATAAGAGAAAAGTTTGTCGGTACAAAGAAGCCTACCGATTTGATGTACTACTTGCCTTTGATGCCGCGGTTGCAGAGGTTGTTTATGGTGAAGGAAACTGTAGAAAACATGAGTTGGCACAGGTGAAAACAGATCGAAGGAGTATTAGATCATCCATCCGATGGAGAAGCATAGAAGCACTTTGATCGAGAGTATCCAAATTTTCTTCGGATCCGCGTAATGTCAGATTGGCGCTCTCCTCCGACGGTTTGACCCCTTTCAAACTTTCGGGCTCCCAGTATTCGTGTTGGCTTGTGATCATTACTCCGTATAATCTACCGCCTTGGATGTGCATGAATACTCCGTATATGTTCCTAACTGTTATTATCCTGGGTCCGAACAATCTGAAGAGGAATATCGATGTATATTTACAACCTTTGATAAATGAGTTAAATCAGCTGTGGGAAGTAGGTGCCAACACATACAATATTTCTAAAAAGCAGAATTTTCAGATGAGGGCAGCACTTATGTTGACCATGAACAACTTTTTGGCCTATAAAATATTATCGGAATAGAGCACTCCTGGTTGTCTCTCATGTCCGTATTGCATGGACCACACTAAGGCTTTCCATTCGAAACACAGAGGAAAACCGTGTTTCTTCGATTGTCATCATCAATTTCTGTCGAAGGATCATCCGTACCGGAGGAACATGAATGATTTTCATACGGGCGTTATGGAGAAGGCCAATCCACTGCCAAGGTGGCCTGGATACACGATATGGGAAGAGGTAAAAGATTTACCAACTGCTATCGAAGAGCCTACTAAGGGGTACAAGTGTGACGGATTTGGTCGCACCCATAACTGGACGAAGAGGATTATATTCTGGGATCTGCCATATTGGAGCACCAATCTGATTAGACATAATCTTGATGCCATGCATATCGAGAAGAATATGTTTGATAACATAATTTATACTGTAATGGAGGTAAAAAGGAAGACGAAAGATAATCCGAAGGCCAGGTTGGACTTAGAAGAAATATGTAGATGTCCTGCATTGCATTTGATCAAGGAGAGAAATGGAAAGTTAAAGCAGCCTAAGTCAATTTTCTTATTAGAGAATGAGGATAAAGGAAGACTTTGTAGATGGATTCAGGGTCTAAATTTTCAGATGGGTAGTGTCAAACTTGAGAAGATGTGTCGACCTCAAGGAGAACAAACTGGCGGATATGATGAGCCACGATTGTCATGTATTCATGGAGTGGTTAATTTTGATTGCATTTTGATAATTTTTTTCGTAGGTCATTTGGGATCCATTGACAGAGCTCAGCATATTCTTCAGAGATCTTTATTCTACTAAGTTGCTAGTCGATCGTTTAGAAAAGCAAGAGAAGGACATTGTGGTAATACTGTGCAAGCTCGAGAAGGTATTTTCTCCTGGATTCTTTGACTCTATGGAGCATTTGCCAATTTATCTTTCATATGAGGCATGTGTTGGTGGTCCTGTCGGTTATCGATGGATGTACCCGTTCGAGCGGCATCTGAATTACCTAAAAAGAAAGGTGAAAAATAAGGCACGGGTTGAGGGCTCTATTTGTGAAGCTTATCTTCTCGAGGAGATTATAAAATTTTGCTCGACCTATTTCAAATCTCATGTTTCTACTAATAGAATGAGAGCTCCGAGAAATGGCAACGAATATTAGAAATCTAATGATGCAATACTGAAAGCATTAAATGCATCCGAAAAGCCTTCGGATAAAATAAAGAAGAGATATTTGAATGATGACGAGCTAAGGGCTGCTCAGTTGTATATATTACTCAATTACGACGAGGATAAAGTGGGAAGCTTGAAGGGTAAGTAATTAATATGCCCACATTTACATCATCTCAATGTAATAGTATAAGCTACTATTATGCTACTAATCAGCGGTTGCTTCATTATTTTTTAGCACATATAATAATGAGCTGAGGTCGGTTAGACCCTACATAAGAGACAAAAAATTAGAACAAGAAATGAGACGTCATTTTTCTCTTTGGTTGAGCGCATATGTAAGGAGCTCAGTAATTACTTTTTCTGTTTGCACTTGCACAATAAATAACTTACTATCACTACTTTGGTATTTAGGTCGATCGTCTAATAACACCCGAGACTGAATCTATTAAAACTCTAGCCAAGGGACCAATTACTGCCGTCAAAATATGGCCAAGTTACTGTGTGAATGGGTTTAGGTTCAAATCAATAAATGCTCCGATCAGATATAGCTTTTTGGATCTTGATTCCACAAAAAATAGTTGTTTGTGTATCAAATCTTTGAACTACAAAGACGTCTATCCAGGCAATAATTTTTTTGGCATCTTACGAGAGATTGTGGAGTTGACATATAATTATGGCACAAAACCTGCTAAGATCGTGCTATTCAAGTGTGAATGGTTCGATCTGATTCAAGATCAAGGTTAGAAAATTGACAAGCATGGTCATGTGGATATAAACTACAAGCGTAGATATCAAGGCTACGAACCATTTGTTCTATCAAGTCAGGCTCAGCTTGTGTACTTCATAACTTATCCTAGACGTAGGACAGCGAGGTCAGATTGGGGGATATTATGCAAGACTAAAGCTATAAATACCTTTGACATTGACGAAATAGCTTATCAGGAGGACGAGCTACCTCTTGTAAAAAATATTGTAGATGTGGACTCAACGGAAGTTTCTCATTACACGACTAATAATGTAGAAGAGGTAGAATTATCCGAAGAGGAAGACGAAGACGAAGTAGATGAAAGTGAAGATGAGGAGGAAGAGGAAGAGGAGGACGAGGAAGGCGAACAAGATGATTTTTTTGAAGATAATTAAAAATAAAATATTTTGCCTGTAGAATATACTATATTTTGACTGTAGAATATAATATTTTGACAAAGATATGTATTATATTTTGACTGTAGAATATACTATCCATTTAGACTTGTGACACTACTAGTTATTTACTGTACAATTCTATTAATGTTGTGAGATATACATAATATTTTGACCGTAGAATGTACTATATATTTGTTTATTTGTTCTATCATCATATGTTGTTATCAGGTATGACAGGATGATGTGGAGCATTCGACAGGTCCCAAGGTAGATGAAGTGCTCCTCCGATACTGCCTACTGTCGGTTCTAGATCCTCGGTGCCTAGTACTCCAGTATATAGACCAGTCACATCTCCGACTGCAACGACGTTACATGGCAGCACTCCTGGAATGAGTAATTTCAGGCCTGATACTACTCTTGCTGATGAAACCATGGAGACAGATGAGCATATGACAGAGGTTGAGCCGACGTCATCCCAGCATCAGCTATATCCTCCATGTGCACCTCCGCACGAGACTAGGACGAAGATTTGGCCCGACGGTACAAAGTAAGTCAATTAGATGGTTTAGCATCATATATATCTTGTATTTCTTTATTCATCATATATTGACTTTTTTGATAAAAAATAATTATCTCTGTATAGATATCGTCCCTAGTCAGTACAAAGACGCCTGGGCCACTTTCTGAGGTACAAATATGGTGGCCCTTGGATCAACTACTCTGATATTCCGGATGAGAGAAAGGCATTCTGGTTTGCGCACTTCAAGATAAAAGTATATTATATTAATCATCTAATTTATGTATATTATATAACTTACTAAATTACTTATTGTAGCAAACGTATTTTTATCCACCGCACAGGGCCGAGTTGATCGAGCAGATGTTTCCTCCCTTTGCCGACAAGCTGATCCGTAATGGTCTGGATGACCAGAAGGCTCATGATTGCGAAGGAAAATCGATCCAAGGTTGGATCATGCCTGAGTAGTGGACTACGATGAGGGCTAGATTCGACGATCTGAGGTACAATGAAAGGTCTGAGAAGGCCAAGGCGGCTAGGCAAAAGGCAGCAAAGTGGTGTGGTGGCTCAATTTTGATGACGAAACATTTCCATCGTTTGGTATATTTTTTATTTTTGATATATTATTTTAGTACAAGTACGATAAAATGGTAGTAGGATAAAATGTTTAATTTTAGTACTAAATAATATATTTTTAACAGGTACAAAGGGGTGCGGATGCAAACATGGTGACCGTTTTCCTGGCTACCAATCAAAAGGGCGGGAATCTCATTGATGAGAGGGCCTCGCAGACCTATGTAAGTATTACTTTACTTTGTGTTAATTTTAATATAACTTAGGCAATTATCGAGTATCCAAACTTTTCTAGCCTGAGTATCTTACGCTACGTGGGCGGGCGATTGTGTACCTACAGCGGGAGAGGCTGGTACTTCCTCGCAGCCCTCTCCAGCTCCGTCGGTGGACGAGTTGTGGGTAACCGTCGCTGGTGGTCTCCAGCGGGGTACGTACTACGGTACAGGATCCTATGGCGCCCTTGTTTCGATATAGTCATCTAGGGCCTCCACGGCATGTGCGCATTCCCCACACCCCTCGCAGTCGTCGGCCCGAGTCTAGGAGACCATTGACCGTCAGATTGCGTCTCTCCATGATGAGTTACTATGAAGGATGGAGGAGCAGCCCCTATCCCAACCGCAGGCGAACGATACGATGCTCAATGCACGATTTGATATGCTCAAGCGCAGCATCATGGAGCTCAGGAATATAACAGCTGATCTTAGAGCATCGACAGAGCACAGCATGATGGAGCTGCAGGCATCATAGCTGTCCATAGGCGAGAGGCTGACGATGATGCAGGATTCAATGGTTCATAGCAGTACGAGGCTGTTATCTACCATGGATCCATACAACCATCGACTAGCAGAGTTGGCGCAGATACGTCCTCCTGGTGCGCCTTTATCGACACAGACTCCACCAACGTCACTGCCTTCTCCATCGACATCGATGTTGATTTTACGGGAGCAGTATGATCTGTTCTTATTCCTGATGTGCGCCGGTTGTCATCCTACTGCAGATCTGCAGTGGTCCTAGTTAGGATAGTTTATTGATTGTTTGTGTTTTGACCTATGATATTTGGTCATTTATGAATATTCTTTATTTTTGAGGCTTTCAAATTTTATTTCTTGCACTCAGTTGTATGGATATTTATTGTATTCTTTATGACGAGATTTTTTTCTGACTCGGTTTGTAATCTCAATATTTTATTTTCTTCAAATTTTACTATATTATTCATATTAAATATATGTTAATTTACCAGTGTTGAGTGTTCAACCGAAGGGGGTCGACAAACACAGTAAATTCAACGGAGGGTTGCTCTGGGTCTATTTACATAAATTATAAATTTAAACTACAAGAAGATTGGTTTGGAAATAATTCAATATTTAATTTTTTTTACTGAATCTTTAGCAACATTTTTAGCGACATTTTATGAAGTTTAGCGACGTTTATATACGTCACTAAATACGTCGCTGAGTACGTCGCTGAACATCGCTAAAAATATTGTTGAGTACGTCGTTGAACATCGTTAAACTGCTGACATGGCAATATTGCCAGGTCAATATAACGTCGCTAAATGTGTCGCACAACGTCGCTAAAAAAAAAGCGACATATAGCGACAAATAACACGTCGCTAATTTAGCAACGTTACGTCGCTAAACGTCGCTAATATAGCGATGCATATACGTCGCTAATATAGCGACGCAAATACGTCGCTAGAAAACGTCGGTATAGCGATATTTTGCGACATTTTTTCGGTCAGCGACTATCTTAAAGGCGACTTCATCGAAACGTCGCTACAGACGTCGCTAAAATTATGTAGCGATATTTTTTTCTATTTAGCGACATTTTTAGACGTCGCTAATTTGACTTATTCTGGTAGTGTCGGCCGATCACTTTGAAGGGTTCAGATGTAGGCATAATTGGACGAAGCAGAGTATCTTTTAGGACTTACCTTATTGGAAAGACAATCTCATAAAGTCACAATCTTGATGTCTTGTATATCGAAAAGAATGTACTCGATAACATCTTCAATATGGTAATGGATATCAAGGAGAAAATGAAAGACAATATCAAAGCAAGAAAGGACTTGGAAATTATTTGAAGGCGCTCAGATTTGCACCTAAAATAAAGTAGCATCGGCAATTGGGTCAAGCCTCCAGCGCCATTTACATTGAGTAGGAAGGATAAATTTAAATATGCAACTGGATTTCAAAGTTAAGATTTTTTGACGGCTACGTGTCAAATCTAGCAAGATGTGTTGATCTCAATGAACGCAAGCTGACAGGGATTAAGAGTCATGATTTTCATGTGTTTATGGAGAGGTTACTACCTATTGCTCTGAGAGATATGTTGCCACATAAAGTATGGACTCCATTGGCCGAATTATCTATATTCTTTAGAGATTTGTGTTCAAACAAGTTGACGGTACAACATATAATAGAACTTGAGGAGAAGATTGTATTGACATTGTGTAAGTTAGAAAGGGTGCTTCCGGGTTTTTTCATAGTATGGAGCATTTGTTGATTTATCTTGCATACGACGCATACGTCGGTGCTTCCGTTCATTATCGATGGATGTATCCATTTGAGAGATATAAATTCTTTATACTAATAATTTCTTTACTCAAATAATTTTATGATTCAATATATTTTCTATAGGTATCTACATCACTTGAAAAAGAAGGTTGGCAATAAGGCTCATATAGAAGTTTCATTATGCGAAGCATATATCATAGAGGAGGTTTCAAACTTCTGCTCCATCTACTTTGATACTCATGTCAGAAGAAATCGTAATAGAGCCCCAAAGAATGATGACGGTGGGGTTGATGCCCCGAATAGTTTAATCTACTATCTTCAATATGGGAGGGAAGCCTACAAGTGCTACTAAAGTATGTTGGTTGGAAGACGATGAGTTTGAAGCCGCTCATCGGTATATATTGTTAAATAGTAGTATAAAATTGTTGCAAGATATTAAGAAATAAGCTACACATCTTTCCTAGATATTTCAATTTTATATATACTTGGAAAAGAGTTACTCTAACTGTTCTCCTTATTATCACAGTACTTTTAGAGCTGAGGTAAAAATGCAGAGACATAATATTAATGAAGATGATATTTCTAGAGAGGTTAATAGAAAATTTCTATCGTGGTTCCATAATTATGTACGGATCATAAACATTAAGCATTCTAAATTTAGCATTCAGACCAATCTTTGTCTGATGTCTATATGATACGTGATATTTCAGGTTTTTCGTCATGGTACAGACTTACAGAACGAACAACTTCGAGCATTAGCTATCCGACCAAGCAAGAGAGCAAAGTGTTTGGATGGATACACCATCAATGGCTTTAAATTTAGAACCACTTATAAGTCTATTAATCAATTATTTATCGATGAGGATGCTAATTATACAAAGAATTCTGGAGTACGTGTGAGGGGTTCAGTCTACGATGTCGATCCAGAATTCGACTATTATAGTTTACTAAGAGATATCGTGGAGCTGGATTACTCTTATGAGACAAAAATTATGTTGTTTAAATGTGATTGGTTAAACATAACACCCAAGCAAGGATGAAAAATTGACAAACAGTTTGGGTTGTTGATATAAAATATGGAAAATGATATATAGCATTTGAACTATTTGTGTTGGCTAGTCAAACGGTTCAAGTGTATGATACGAGCTATCCTATTCGATGACATAATAATAAAGATTGGTGGGATGTATGCAAAACTAAATCTAGAAACACATAAAATATTGGGGATCTAGCATACCAAGAGGATAAGGTGGTCATGCCTTAATTTGCATATATGAGTTCGGCCGGTGTTGATGTTATAGAGGTTGACATTACTGTAGAGGATGATAGAGTTGATGAAGAGATTCAGATAGATGATTTACCTTATATAGAGGAGAACTCTAATATGGAGGTATCGAGCGAGGAACAATAATTGGAAGATGAAGGTGATAGTGATAGTGGAAATAAAAATAAAAATGAAGAAGTAGAAGATGAAGAAGATTCAAAAATGATTCGGAAGACGATAATGAGTCAAAATATGAAGAAGATTGGTATGTACATACATATGCATTAGCTTAGATATTTATTTAATTATTTCATGACACGATTATTATTTATTTCATCAGCACACTAGTACTTACTTATTTCACCATATTATTACTTTATGATTATCTGTTTGATGACACCATTTTTTATTTGCTGCAGATTTACCTATATTAATGCGGGACGAGGACAATGACAAGTTCAGAGAGGATCATCTTCTCAGCATCCTCCATAAACTAGGCCTGCCAACCCAGATTCTCGCACACGACCTGAGGACGAGTTCGTAGATGCGGCGGATAGTTTATCCCCGCCATATACTCGTTCTTCAGTAGGAGGAGCTACTCTATCTCTCGGATTGCCATCAGCTGCTACCCCTTCTTCTCCTCTAGTCACTACCGCTACTATTACACCGGCTACTCCACCAGTTGCTCCCACATGAGCAAATCTATTTTCAGGCCTTATTGTGGACAACTGAGTATATGTCAACCGTACAGGATTTGCAGACCCTCCTTACTCTACCAGAGCAGCCAACCAATATCTCACTACCGTAATAAGTCAAATCATTAACGAATTTAGTGACTCTGAAAGACAACGTCGCCAATTTTATTTTAATTAGCGACGTATCTAAATGATGTCATAATACGTCGCTATCAGCGACTTTCAACGATGTTTAGTAACTACCTTTAGTATATAAAATCTAACGTCACCGACTAGTCGGTAAACGTTGCTATATTTTTAATAACAACGACGTTTACCGACTCCACACCTTATATGTTGCAATATATTAAAACTTTTGTGACGTTTAGCGATGTCAGGTATAGACGTCAGTAAATTAATTCATATAGGGTTTAGCTGATTGGTTCAACTTTTTATTCCTCTCTCCAAAATATATATTTTTGGCCCCTCCGCCTTGTTTCTGCCGTCCGCCACCGAGCCCCCGGTGACCTACCCGCCCCGGCGACCCCAATCCTTCTCGGAGACCTACCTGCCACGTCGACCCCTCGACTTCGGACCTCTTCTCCCATGACGCCCAGACGCGACTCATCCCCCCCGGTGCGGCTTCTCTCCTCCGATGTAGTTCTCCTCCATGGAGCCCTCCCTCAAGCGCTCCTTCTAGCTTCCTCCCTGCTTCTAGGACACAACCAAGACACACACACACACTGGACACAACCAGGACACACACAGGGAATATGGACACACTTACACAGGACACAACCCTAACCCTGACACATGGATACGGATATATGGACACACACACATAGGACACAATCTATGATACACATGATACACACATGGACATGGAAACACACCCTAGTTAATATGAAAATTTGGTTGCATAAAATAGAAATTTGGTTGCATAAATAGAAATTTGGGTAGTACATAGCTATTTGTGTTCATGTATGTCCATTTAGATATATATTCTCTATTTGATTGTCACTATGCTATATAGTAGTTTGTTAGGATTTTTAGGGAGAGATGGATATTTGGTTAAAAGTGTTATTATGATGTGTTAATATATAACTAGGTAGTGGGTATTAGGCACAGATATTATAATATATTTATTATATATAATCTATATTGAGTATTGTAAAAGCATGGAAAAGATGCATCCAAGTGTCCAACTCCATTCGCGCAAGAATAAAACTCAACAGATGTTGGACCACATGGACACCATGCGGCCCATAATAGGGACACCCATGCGGTACAAACAAGCATCTTGACAACTGACCGCAGGTCGACCTAACATGACGTCTTGACAATAAAGATGGTGCCTGACACAAAATCCTGACAAAAATGATTTTTTTGATCCTCTCGAAGGATGAGAACACACTAAGAGACAGAAGTCCCGAGGATAGTGCAGAGACATGTGTACAACATGATAAAAGATCCCATGTGAATCTGTCCTATGCGTCCTAGACTCCATGCGGTCCATGCGTCTCTGGCCTATGCGTTCCAGAATCCATTTGTCCTATACGGCTCTCGCCCATGTGTTCCAAACTCCATGCGGTCCATGCAACTCTGGACCCATGCGTTCTAGACTCCAGGTGTCCCGTACGTCCCTGGCCCCTGCGTTCAAGATTCCATGTGTCATGTGCGTCTTTGGCAACACGTGTCCCAGATTCCACATCAACCAAATCTTACTGATATAACTGGGTGATTCTCTCCAACTAAATAGCGGCCACTTGTCTACTTGACCAAGTCGCGCTTTCAACAGATGAGAACCATCTAGATATTCAGCAAAAAAAAATCTTAACAAATATCCACGTGACAGCTGAAGCCCAGTCTTATGCACAATTGTAACTCTTTCCTATTAGGAGAAGACACGTGGCAACTCCCAACGTCCATGCGGCCACTAAATGACTATAAATAACAGGGTATTACCCCCATGAATGATACTTGATGGCTATCTATGAATCTACACTCAAGGGAGAGAGAAGAGCTGCTGCATCGAATCATCCACGGAGTAAAGATAGTTGCTACACTCCTAACCCTCTATTGTCACACCCTAAAAAATAAATTTGTACTTAGATTGTCTTCTAGGACTCTTCTTTGTAGTTTCTTAGTTTATTAATCAAATCTAGTTCTTCCAGTTCTCTTTTTAATTTAAAAGGAAAACACGGTGGAGACTCGGCTGGGGAAGTCATTCTCTACTGTTAAGAAGTCGGTGGCACAATCCGATACGGCCAAGCACGGCTCAACGCAAAAGATGCTGGTGGTCCGCTTCGACCAGCAAGCGTTTGAGGACATGCTCTCCGAAAAAAGTGCTAATCCTTCGCCAAGGATAGCCAAGCCCAAGAAGACCCACAAAATGTGGGAAGCCAAGGCCGTTGCGCCCCACCCAGCTACGGAGCAGACGCTTCCAGTCTCTTGCTCTGTTGCCAATGATGGTCGTCGGAGAACACGCAGAACATCCATATCTATGCGTTAGCCCTGGCTGACGAAGAAACTATTCAGCACCCAGACTTTGGCAGATGAAAACACTATAATGTCAAACGTTCTGGTACTGAGGAAGCTTCTATGCGGCCATGGTGGAGGACGCATAAGACTGTTCATGCGGCATCAACTCACAGCCGCAGATAATAGGCCGTTTGTGGCCGTGATAGCAACATAACCTCTATTTTCGATCATATCTCATGCGGCACAGATCCTATGCGACCCACTAAGAATGGTAAAAACCTAAAACTGGACTCTTCATACTACGTGCATGCGGTAGCTAAGTGAAAGAAGTCCAGGGCAGTGCGAGCCCGTCAAGCTCAAGCAACTGCTCATACGACCGACCGCCAATAGGCATCACTAAATATTATGCGACCCTCTGACGGACAGTTCTACAGGACTGACCCATGCGTCCATCCCACAGGGACAAATGGATAGGGTAAGTCTCAAAAGTCTTCCACCGGTACCTCGGGGCAAGTTCGTATACGAACCCCAGGCCAGGAAGAAAATAAATCACATGCGCATACGTGTGCCCGGGATACCCAAACTCACAAATAGGATACAAAGGTAAAACATCATTCACATGATTTGTGTGACGTGATTACTCACCAGCGCAAAGCAAGGAAAATAACTACGGCATGCGGTGTGCCCTCTCCAAGGCACAGCTGCGCCAACATCATTATCAATTGCTACTGTAATAAAGCGGCAGGAATCTGGCCTTCCAGCGACTACACCAGAAAGCACCTACCCGGCAATAACCCGAATATGAGATGCAAGTATCAGAGGAGGTGGAGATGCCTTTTGCCTTATTCTACACAACTGGAAAGCTTTTTTCCACCAAGGGAAGAAAAAAGTCAAATACGTCCAGTCTGGTGCTCTCTACCACTATATCACGAAGGCGACTACCCGGAGGGTTGACAACGGCACCTGCGGAAGGTGTCTTCCAAGGCACCCGCTCAAGGAAGAAGATGTCAGCCCCTAGGGGTAGTTCTCTCTCAGAACCACTGGGGTGGCCTAAGCTGGGGGTAGTATCCCCCTGGACTTATGCCACAATCCAAAGTTTCGAGGAGACAACGATTCCCAAGGAATGGACTACGAGATCCCGGAGGTTAGCTACTCCCACTAAGACGACACAATCTTCTACACTGGGTGGTATCCCAACCGAATCTGAAAAGACACAACAGCTCCCGCCCTTCTTGATGACTACTCACTACAAGGGTATGAGACAGAGAGCACGACATCCATTATCCCCTCTATTTCTTTCTATGTAAAGACGGTATACATTGCCGAAGACGACCATGAAAGCCCTAGTGACCAGCAATGCCTCAAGATACTCAAAGCCATAATACATACAATGAGTTCATCAATGCAAGCTTTGACCCAGACAATGCTGGAAATCAAGGCAAACATGGCCTCCCAACCGATAAGGGCCTCTGGGCAAGCAAACATGGTACCCCGAGACCAACGAGGATGCAAATACTATCGCTCCACCCGCAGGCGGTAATCCTCTCCTACCTGGATCATCGGCACCTTTGGCAGGAGATTAAGCTAAGGAAGCAAGGAGGGAGGTCCGAGAACTTCTGGCTCGCCTAGACTCCATGAGCAATCGGGACTCACTCCGTGATCTTACAGTGCGGCAACAATACCCGATAGAGTGGAGGGATGTACCGTATCCGCCGAATACAACCCTTCAACAAAAACATGTTTGACGAGAAGTCCTCCCCTCGCCGCTTCATGAGCTACTTCGAGATCGCCACGGGACACTTACCCCGCAGCGACGCTATCCTTACCAGGCTCTTTGTCGGGTTATTGGCGGGGGTAGCTTTTGATTAGTTTTGCAATCTCGAAGATAACTGTATCTCATCATTCGATGACCTCAAGCATTTGTTCCTCAACAAATTCAATGATACAGAAAATGATATGACAATATCTTTTCTGATGGACGTCGCTCAAGGTAAGAAGGAACTGATATAAAACTACATCGAGCAGTTCCGACTGGACATGCTAAGGTTGTCTCTTGGCAATCCGGAAGCCACACTAATAGTGATGTGCCGAAAGAACATGCTCCCAGCAGTCAGTCTCTGGATGGGTGAGAGCCAGTTCAAAGACTAGACAACCTTCATTGTAAGTGCTGTCAACACTGAGAAGAAGCTCATGGATGCTCGAAACTTGGGGATCCATATCCCTACTTCTGAGGAAAAGGGCAAGCATCCTGGCAATAGCAACAAAAACAACAACAATAATAATGGCGGCAATAGCAGCCGTGACGAAAAGGGGAAACAGGCTATGGTCACTACCTTGACCAAGAAGCCTGAGCAAAAGTCGGCAGAGCCTCTAAAACCAAAGGAGACTTACTCTTTCGAAGATGTTGATGTCAAACTCATTTTTGATATGCTGATGCAAGAAGGCAAATTTTGGCTCCCCGACGTTAGACGTCAGCCTGAGGCGGCAGAGATTGCCAACCCAAAGTATTGTCATTTCCACCGCTGCATCCATCCCCCGACGCATAAGTGCTATACCCTGAAGTGGTACATCCAACATCTGATAGATACCAAGGCTCTTTTCCTGGACTTCGATGATGTGACGGTCGTCGCCAACAAGGTGTCCCTCTAATTTGGCAACTTCCTACTAACGGAAGCCCAAGACGGAGTAGTCCCGGTCCCTAAGGAAATAATATGGAAGTTGTCAACCTTCCACCAGCTCGAGACTAGATGGCCGGGCTAATACCTCTTACCACACCACGTGGGAAGGTCATGTGGGTCCATCCCGACCTCGTGCCACACTTGACACAACCGACAGTATCCTCCACTGCCAAGCCCAAAGACAAGAAATCTAAGACCTGTTACACAGTTTCCTCCTCGGTTGGAGAGCTGGCAGCAGGTGCAACAAGGTCAGGCACAATATACCAATCAATGCATGGCTATACACCCCCGGTTGTCGAGCCTACCACAACTGGTCCTGGGCCATCTCAGCCCCAACTGTGGACAAGTCTAAACAGAAGGAGATGCGCTTCGATAAACTGTTGCACTGGGATGCACCACAAGGGCTGGAAAGGCCCTATAATTTTGATATCTTAGCACAATTAGCCCACACTCAGGCAAAATTTTCATTAATTGAGCTTTTACGGCTCTCTAAAGACACTCGGACCGCCCTGAATGAGGCACTGCAAAATGCCGATATCTACCTAACGCAAGTCAAGCCACCAATATCACCTTCTCACAACAGGACATATTTCTTATGAACAATAGGCACTATCGGCCCATGTACTACACAGGATATATTGGCGATATCAAGGTGGGCTGAATGCATATTGACCCAGGATCTTCGATCAGTATTATACTGAGAAGTTTTCTTCCGACCCTAGGGATCCTGATGCATCGTCTGGCGGGCACCAATACCGCCATCAGTGTCTTTAACAAGGGAAGGAGCTACCCTCTGGATAAATTTCGCTTAAAATGCTAGATCGGTGACTTAAAAATAGAAGTCACCTGTTGCATCATAGACGTAGATACGTCCTACAATATTTTTTTGTGGCATCCGTAGATACATGAGCACAGGATCATGCCATCCACCCTCTACCAGTGCCTAAAATATGTAGACGAACACGGTTTTGTCAAAATGGAGTTCGCTGACATCGATCCATTTAAGGGTATCGAGATTTACTACTCTGTCTCGATCCTCTACAAGAAAGTCTGCCAAGATAAAGGTGGCAATGAGGCCGACGATGAAGCCGAGGCCATAACAGCACCTGAGGAGCCTATAAGAATTTGCCTCATAGCTCGCACTCCAGATGCGATCGTACCCCTCATTGTCAAATCACGCGGGAAGGCACCTGAATCTTCGGTATCTTCAGCGTCGCCAAAACCCATGGTCGTCCGCCTTCGCAGGCTGAATTGAACACCAAAAGGAGATTCTACCCTTATCTAATGACAACTACACTCGGTTGGGCTCCCTCCTACAGCCGTCAGTAATAGAATCCGTGTGAACGGGTGGCTCAAAATCCAAAATAAAATCTACTCAAGGGTCAAGAAAAATCTGGCAGGTAATAAATAATGGACAAACCTGGCAGTATTCGCCCATGCGGCTTAATGTACATGTGGCCGGAATTTACCCCATCCATGCTTCTTATTCAAAGTATTTCAAACTTATCAGTTTGAAAATTTTGAAGGGGTCTAATATAAGCATAGAAAAGACGTATCCATGCGCCCAACGTTCATGCACCCTAAAATATAACTCAATAGATGTTGGACCACATTGACACCATGCGGCCCAGAAAAGGGACACCCATGAGGTCCAAAAAAGCGTCTTGACAACTTGTCGCAGGTTAACCTGACATGACATCCTGACAACAAAGATGCTTCCTGACATAGAATCTTGACAAAAAATATTTTCCTGATTGCCTCGAAGGACGAGAACACACTAAGAGACAGAAGTCCCGAGGATAGTGTAGAGCTACATGTACAATATGATAAAAGATCCCATGCAGCTCTGTCCCATGCATCCCAGATTCTATGTGGTCCATGCATCTCTAGCCTATGCGTTCTAGACTCTATGTGTCCCATGCGGTTCTGGCCAATGCATCTGGAACTCCATGTCGTCTATGCATTTTTGGCCCCATGCGTTCCAGACTCCATGTGTCCCATGCGACTTTGGCCCCTACATTCCAGACTCCATGCGTCACATGCATCTTTGGCCACACGTGTCCCAGATTTCACATCGACCAAATATCTATTACAACTGAGTGATTCTCTCCAACCAAATAGCGGCCATGTGTCCACTTGACCAAGTCGCACCTACAATAGATGAGAACCATCCAGATATTCAGCAACAAAAAATCTTAACAAATATCCATGTGACAGTTAAAGTCCAGTCGTGTGCACAGTTGTAACTCCTTTATGTTAGGAGAAGACACGTGGCAACCCCCAACGTCCATGGGGCCAAAATCTATGCGGCGACTAAACGATTATAAATAACAGAATATTACCCCTATGTAAGATATTGGCTGGCTATCTGTGAATCTACACTCAAGGGAGCGAGAAGATCTGCTGCATCGGATCATCCATGGAGTAAAGATAGTTTCTACACTCCTAACCCTCCATTGTCATCCCCAGAAAATAAATTTGTACTTTGATTGTCTTCTAGGACTCTTCTTTGTACTTTCTTAGTTTGTTAATAAAATCCAGTTCTTCCATTTCTCTTTTTGATTTAAATGACAAACAAGTTATGATACATAATATAGTCTTCATGAACTAGTATAACTTAGAAACCTAATATTGTAAAGTATTGACCTAGAATGACTTGATAAACCTAGTATTGACTAGTTTAGCTATATAGGCCAATATAGTTTTCAACTTGTAACCCAAATTACCGGAAGCCATGAGACGTCGATTTACTGGAGTTTGAAATCTTTGGCTCTAATTTTCCCTCTAGTACCGGAAGCCATGAGACATAAGTCTTCTCTTCTCTTTCATATTTCAGTCTCATAGCTTTCGACACCATAGCATAAGGTAGAGCCAAAGGTATCATGGCTTCTAGGTTCATTTACCTATTTCTTATTAGGTTTCTTGCTTGGTCAAGATACAAGTGAGTATATTGAGTATGCGAGTGTCCACGTATTCCTTGTCCACATGTCTACTAGGTTTGGAAATCAATATCAAACTAATCTATTTACTTATTTTATGGATACTCATAAGTCACGATATAGATACTCACGCATCATAACTCGAATACTAACGATATGACATAAATACTCACTTTGAAGAATATTTGGATAATATACTTGAACGATATATATTCATCTTTGCAGAAGTATCTAGAAATGGATTTGAATTACTACTTGTGTCATTGTTCGTGGATGTACAATGTACGGTGTGCGGGATGAATACATAGAGGGAGTAGAGCAGTTCCTGCAGTTCGCCAAGGCATTCCTCGAGTACATGGATGGCACAAAAATTAAGTGTCCGTGTATGAAATATCGTAACTTGAAATATCATCCAAAAGTGGATATGATATATCATTTGTACTCGAGGGGTTTTACTCCGAATTACTATCAGTGGACCTCATATGGAGAGCTTGTGACTTTAGCATCAGAGCAGGAGCATTATATGGAGCAATATATGAATGTCCAAGAGCATGTTTATTTTGACGACGGGTACATAAACATGGTTTTTAATGCTCCAGGGCCTACTTTCGATCCGGATAATCATGAAGCAGCTGAGGAGGCATCAAATGGCGATGCTGCAAAGTTTATGGAGTTGTTAGAGAATGCCAGGACACTATTGTATCCTATTTATGCAGATCATTCATCGTTAGAGGTAGTCCCCAGGCTGTTGAGCATAAAGTCTGATTTTAATATGTCATAAGAATGCTATAACCGACTGATCGAGTTGATTATAGAGATATTGCTGGAGGGTGCCAAGTTACCTACAAACTTCTATCGATCTAAGAGAATGGTTAGATCGCTATGGATGGGATATGAGAAAATTGATTCGTGTCGCAACGGGTGCATGTTGTACTATAAAGAAGACAAATATGAAGCAGTGTACAGATTCTGTGGTGCTGATCGCTACAAGAAAACTGGTACTGAAAAGACATCCGGTGCAAGGAAGTCGGCCAATTTGATGCACTACCTCCCTTTGACGTCACGGTTGTAGAGATTATTTATGGAGAAGGAGACTACCGAAAACATGAGTTGGCACAAGTGGGAGTAGAGGTGTGTTGGATCATCCGTCCGATGGAGAAGCGTGGAAGCACTTTGATTGAGAGTATCCCGATTTTCTTTGGATCCGCGTAATGTTAGATTGGGGCTCTCCTCCGACGGTTTTACCCCATTTGGACTTTCAGGATCCCATTATTCATGTTGGCCTATGATTGTCACCCCGTACAACTTACTGCCTTGGATGTGCATGAAGACTCCGTATATGTTTCTAACCGTTATCATTCTGGGTCCGAACAATCCTAAGAGAAACATTGATGTATACTTACAGTCGTTTATAGATGACTTGATTCAGCTATGGAAAGTAGGCGCCAACACGTATGATATTTCCAGAAAGTAAAATTTTCAGATGTGGGCAGCACTTATGTGGACCCATCAACGACTTTTTGGCCTATGGAATATTATTAGGATGGAGCACTCATGCTCATCTCTCATGTTCGTATTGCATGGACCATACTAAAGCTTTCTATTTAAAATATGGAGGAAAACCGTGCTTCTTTGATTGTCATCGACAGTTCCTGCCAAAAGATCATCCTTTCAGGAGGAACAAGAATGTGTTCCGTGTCGGTATTGTGGAGAAGGCCGATCCACCGCCAAGGTGGTTCGGAGACACGATATGGAAGATGTTCGAGATTTTTTAAGTGCTATAGAAGATCCTATAAAGGGTTACAAGTGTGATAGATTTGGTCAAACTCATAACAGGGCTAAGAGGAGCATATTCTGGGACCTGCCTATTGGAGCACGAATATGATCAGACATAACCATGATGTTATGCATATCGAAAAGAATATGCTTGACAACATAATTAATACTATGATGGACATAAAGGGAAAGACGAAAGACAATCCTAAGGTCAGGTTGGACTTAGAAAAAATATACAGACAACCTGCGTTGTATTGATAGAGGAAGGGAATGGGAGGGTGATGCAGCCTAAGTCAATTTTCTCATTGGACAAGGAGAAAAAAGTGAGACTTTGTAGTTGGATCCAGGATCTAAAATTTCTAGATTGGTACGTATCGAATCTGCGAAGATGCGTCGACCCGAAGGAGAAGAAACTGACGGATATGAAGAGCCACAATTTTCACGTATTTATGGAAACGTTAATTTTGGTTGCATTTTGAAAATTCTTACCGCAGGTAGTTTGGGATCCATTGACAAAGTTTAGCATATTCTTCAGAGATCTTTGTACTACTATGTTGCTCGTTAATCGTCTAGAAAAGTAGGAGAAGGACATTGCGATAAAACTTTGCAAGGTTAAGAGAGTGTTTCCTCCTGGATTCTTCGACTCCATGGAGCATTTGTCGATTCATCTTTCCTATGAGGCACGTGTTGGTGGACCTGTCGATAATCGGTGGATGTACCCATTCGAGAGACATCTGAACCACCTCAAGAGGAAGGTAAAAAATAAGGCATGGGTGAAGGGTTCTATTTGTGAAGCCTATGTTCTCGAGGAGATTAAAAACTTTTGTTCGATGAATTTCAAGCCTCATATTGCTACTAATAGAATGAGAGCTCCCAGAAATGACGACGAGTATGAGGAATCTAATGAGGCAATACTAAAAGTATTCAATGCTTTCGAAAAGCCCTCGGGTAAAACGAAGAAGAAATATCTGAATGACGATGAGCTTAGGGCCGCTCAGTTGTATGTATTACTCAACTGCGACGAGGATAAGGTAGAGAAACTAGAGGGGAAAGTAATTAATATGTCGACGTTTACGTTATCTCAATACAACTATTACACTAATATGCCTATGCTTCATTGTGTTTCAGCACATATAATGATGTGGTAAGGTCGAGTAGACCATACATAACATATGAAGAAGTAGAACAGGAAATATGACTTCACTTTCCTTCATGGTTGATAGCATATATAAGGATCTTGGTAATTACTTTTTTTATATGTATACTTGCACAATAATTAACGTTAAACTTAATATCACTTATTTGATCTTTAGGTCGATCGTCCAGAGGCAATACTTTAGAATGAATCTATTAAAACTCTAGCGAAGGGACCAATTTATGTTGTCAAGATTTGGCCAACTTACTGTGTGAATGCATTTAGGTTCAAGTCAACAAATGCCCCAATAAGAGATAACTTTCTGGATCTCGATTCTACGAAAAATAGTTGTTTGTGTATTAAATCTTCGAACTACAAAGACGTCGATCCAGGCACTAATTTCTTTGGCGTCCTACGAGAGATTATAGAGTTGACATATAATTATGCCAAAGAGCCTGCCAAGATCGTATTATTCAAGTATGAGTGGTTCGATCCTATCCAAGATAAAGGTTAGAAAATTGAGAAGCATGGTCTTGTGGATATAAGGTATCGTCGTCGATATCAAAGATATTAACCATTTGTTCTATCAAGTTAGGCTCAGCTAGTGTACTTCATAACTTATCCTAAACGAGGAACCGGGAGGTCAGATTGGTGGGCAGTCTGTAAGACTAATGCTAGAAATATCTTTGACGTTGGTGAAATAGCTTATCAGGAAGATGACCTACCTCTTGTTACAAATATTATAGATGTGGACTCAACAAAAGTTACTCATGATATATTTTATCAAGTAGAAGAGGTAGAAGTATCAGAAGATGATAACGAAATAGATGAAAGTGAAGATGAAGAGGAATATGAGGAGGAGGAGGAGGAGGAGGAAGACGAACAAAATAAATTTTCAGATGATGATTGAAAATTAAATAAAATTTATTTTTACTTTTTTTGTGGCCTAGTTGTGTGATAGTTATGTTTGTGACGGTGATACATACATATCTTTGTGTATTTGTGGCTTAGTTCTGTGATTCTTATTTTTGTGACGGTGATACATACATATGTTTTGTAATGGTTACACTTTTATCATTTAGACTTTTATTGTGACCTAGTTCACAACTTCTGTGTATTTTTTTCTGTCATATAATGTAAATATCTTTGTATATTTGTTTTATCATTATATATTGTTCTCAGTTATGTCTGGACAATGCGGATCCTATTCCTACGGTAGATCCTCTAGACGTCCTCTTCAGGACACAGATACCTCAGACCGCGACTATGATGACCCACATGGCAGTACTCCTGGGACTAGCAGTTCTAGGCCCGAGCATATCCCGTATAGTGTTCCTGCTTCGTCCAGTGTTCCTGTTGTTGACGGTACCAAAAAAATAGTGGAGGAGATTCCGGTAGAGACGACTCCGTCTCAATATCAGAGCGATCCTCTGTACGCTCTGCCGGATGAGACGAGAATGGAGATTTGGGCCGATGGCCCTACAAAGTAAGTTAATTAGTTAGAATATATATATATATATATATATATATATATATATATATATATATATATATATATATATATATTCACTTTTTAATGAGTTTAATTATCAATGTATATATAGATATCGTCCCCGGTGGTACAAAGAGCACTTAGACATTTTTTGAGATAAAATTATGATGGGCTATGGATAAACTACTCTGATGGCTCGGAAGAGAGAAAGATGTTCTGGTTTGGGCACTTCAAGGTAAAAGTATATTTGATTTTAACATCATTAATATTTTTATGTTAATAGTTTATAACTAACTATTATACTTCTTGTAGAGAACATATTTCTATCCACCACACCGGAGCGCATGGATCGAGCAGCAGTTATCTTTTGTCGTCGCCAAGCTCATCCGTGATGCTATGGATGACTAGAAGGCTCGTGATCGTGAAGGAAAATTGATCCAAGGCTGGATCACGCCTGAACACTAGACTACGATGACGGCTAGATTCAACGAGCATAGGTATAGGAAAAAGTCGGAGAAGGCCAAGGCGGCTCGGTAGAGGGCGGTAAAGTGGTGTGGTGGGTCGATTCCGATGATGAAATATTTTCGTCGGTTGGTACATCTTTCATTCTATACGTACAATTTTTAATCATCGTGGCATAATTTTTTGCTTTAATAACAAATAATATATTTCTTAACAAGTCCAGAGGGGTTAGGACGCGAACATGGTGATAGTGTTCCTCGCCACTCATAGGAAGGTGGGACAACTTATCGATGATAGGGCGACGCAGAGATACATAAGTATTACTCTTATGTTTTATTAATTTTGATATAAATTAGCAATAATATATGTAATTATTAATAAGTACCTAAGATAATAGTAAGTAGTACGCTTATCGATAGATACATATTTTTCTAGGATGAGTATAGGAGGCTCCGCGAATAGTCGACCCAGCCCACACCTGGACAGGGGGGTAGTTACTCGGAACCACCGGCCCACCCAGATCCATCGGATGATGAGTGGTGGTTGAGAGCCATTGGTGATCTACATTGGGGTAAGTACTACGGTATGGGATCCTACGGCACCTATGTTGCATCAAAGTCCCTAAGGATATCCTCTGCCGATGTGTATGCCATACAGCCCTTCCAGGAGTCGCAGCGAGCCCAGGAAAGAATTGATATTCAGATCGTATCTCTGCGTGATGAGTTGATGTAGAGGATATGGTACAGCCGCAACCGCAAAAGGATAATGCGACACTCATAGCACGTTTTGAATCACTGGAGCGTAGCATCATGGAACTGAGGGATCTGGCCACGTCGACAAAGTGCAATGTGACGTCGCTGCAGGAATCGTAGTTGACCGTGGGCGTCACACTATCAAGGATATAGGCATCACATATTGAGATAAGCGAGCGAGTGGAGACCGTGGGCGCTTCACTTTCGAAGATGCAGGCATCACATCTTCAGATGGGCGAGCGAGTAGAGCATAGTACTAAGAGGTTATTATCTATCATGGATACTTGCGACGCTCGACTGACAAAGTTGGAGAAATGACATCATCCTGGTCTGCCTGTATATTCATCTACATCGACTCATGCATCAGGTTTCGTGACGCTTACAAAGGAACAGTTTGACGTACTATTATCTCATATTTAACGCGGGTCCTCCGCCTATTCAGTAGTAGTTTTTTTTTACATGTATGTACAGGCCCATTCATGAAATTTTGTACTTATTATTTGTGTACTTTTATTGTGTGACTTATTTGTACATTTTTATTTTGACTGGATATTGTGTGACTATATTCGGGCCTTAGAGATTTTTATTGATTTATTTTATCATTCTTGGTGTGTGATTGTACGGGTGTTGAGTGTTCACCGAAGGGGTCGGTAAATGTCACGCCCCAGTCCCAAAATATCGAGAGACTAGCCACGTGGCAATGGCCAGCAGCACACTCCGATGGGCAAACCCAATTTTATAGACCCATCAAGGTGTACTTAAGCTGTAAAACAACAATATGGGCTATGGTACTAATCTCATCCACAGAAATAAATACAATCAATATCAGAAATATAAAGCAATATCAAGTTTTAATAAAACATAACTCGGGGAACAACCCGATAATGAGTTTGATACATCAACTCAATAGACTGGAAATAAAGAGTCTAACAATAGAAATAACTGAGTATAGAATATGCATATACTCAGGAGAAATCCTCAGCGATCACCTCGTCCTCGGGTTCTAGTACTACTCCAAAGACTGCTGATGTCCCGTACACCTCGGGGTAGATCTCCTCCGCTAAACCTGGGGACATAATCCAGATCCAGGTCCTCAGGGGACATAGCAAGGTACAAGAATAACTCAAGCCTAAAATAAATGCAATGCAATAATAAATGAATTAATAGGATAAACTATGTAACCAGCTATGTGATATGCAAGTGAGAGCATTATTCATACTCAGGCTGAGACTACTACAGGCTCTGTGTCGGGAAACCCATAGCAGTATTTTCTCGAAGAGCCAGTAAATGTACCAAAGCTCTGTGTCAGAGTCTAAGACACCTCCAGTAAAGTAATATATATATATATATAATCAGCCTTTTGTATGGTAAAACTCTCCCCACCCAATGTAATCACACGTCTCATGTTCACGATGTCTCATGTCCATGTCACGCAAGATCATATCTAATGCAGCAACTCATAATGAGAGATCTGGATATAAAAAGTCTATGTCACAAATCCTGTAGCCTATACAGAATCATCATGAATGACTCAGGAAGATTCTGTTTCATGAACAGTGTCAGGTGTCCTATGGTATGACATACTTGATAATGCAAGTACAAAATGTATAGTGTCTCGATATCCATGTCTAGGTGACATTACACAACTCCGCATACGGTGTTGACACCTGAATGTTATTCGAACGCTAATCAATGTCACACGGTCCTAGGTTGAACATTTATAAAATATAATTAAATCAAGAGAACATTATGTAACAAATACTGCAAGATTGGCAAGGTACACTTGCTTGAGATTTGGTTACCAACAACGGCTCTGGTATCAGCGGGTTCTGCAGGTACTCCTCCGGTTGCTGAAATAGACATTACATTCATGTTCAGAAGACATCAAATAGCTAGAATTGCCTGTCCATAAGTCCAATTTGGACACAGGGGCAAAAGTGACCGTTTCTGGTCAAAGCGGGGTCCACATGTGGCCCACTTCGCACCAAAAAATGTGTCAGAGACAATATTCTCCAAATTTGTTAAACTTAGTGTCAACAAGTCCAGAACGACGATACGAACCAGAATATCCAGAACTGGATTCCGATGAGCCGATCACAAAATCGCCCGTCAAGTGGGACCGTGGGGCCCACGATACTCGATTTTGTCAACGTTCTCAGAATCGAACCAAAATTGGGTCACATGACCAGTGTATTTCTACGAGTCCGATGACACAAGTTTCGTTATGATACGACGTGCGTACACGAAGTTACAACGAGTTCTAGAACAGGGCCGATACGGGGTGTTGTCGACGGATACGCGTTGATTCCGGTGTGCATACACATCCAAATCAACTTTCACGAAATCCCACACCTCGGTATTAACGGTGCGCACCTTTCGGTGAAGTCCGCACACGACCATGTCGTCCCGTTTAGCGGGGCGCACCTAGTTCCGGGAAAAAATAGGGCAATTATTTTCCTGATTTTGGGTGGCAGTTTGAGATCGACATAGGACGCGATACCCCAAGCAAGTTGCACGGGTATCGAGAGGGTCACGCAGGCTATGCGTCACAGTAGACAAAACGGAAAATAGGGCAGCGAGGAGAGAGAAACAGTCACCTGAACAGGGCTCCGAAGAAGTCTGACAAACGCGATTTTGCGGGGCGGCGCAACGCTCGGCCGGCGGGGCTGCTAGGATTTCTGCTGCTGCGGGGAGGCGTCACCGGAGCTGGAGCTCGGTGGAGCTGGGGGCGGCCGAAGGAGCTCGCTGAAGTGGCTGCTCGTCTTCGTCATGGCGGCGCTGGAGTTGCGACGGAGTCAGGTGGAGTCGAAGGGAAGTAGTTGACGGGGACAGCGGGGCTCGGGGGTCCTCGGCGGAGAGGGTGGCGGTGGCTAGGTATTGGGGGATTTGGCGGAGGCAGGGGAGCTCGGTGGCCGGGGGTTGATGGTGAGACGGAGGGCGGCGGATGAGATGGCGGTGATGGCGATGAAGGGGGTGGTCGTGGTGGCTGTGGATCGGGGAGGCCGGGGTTTTATAGGGTAGAGCGGGGAGGGGAATGGTGTAACCATCGCGGGGGCGGAGGTGTAACAGTGGCGGGAGAAAAGGAATGGCAAAGGAGTCAGGGAGGCATAATCGCCGCGGGGCGGAGGCGGTTGGCCGAAAATTGCGGGGAAAACGGCCGGGGAACGAAGGGTTCAGACGGGTCGGGTCAAAGCGGGTCGGTTTCTGGATTCGGGTCCGGATCCGACCCGCTAGGGTACGGGTCGGGTACGGGTCGCGGGTACGGGTCGGGTATGGATCCGACCCATTAGGGTTTGTCCGGTTTGGTTCAGGATGGGTCCGGTTCAGGGTTAAACCGGTTGGTTCAACCCGGTTCAGGTTGGTTTATTTTGGTTTAAATAAAAACTTAGTTTTTAGGTCTTTAAAAATGGTTCCGGGATCCAATAAATTTCAGAAAAATTGCAGTAAGTCTAATATTTTATTTTACACCCAAAAATATTATTTTTATAATATTTTAATATTTAATAAAATTATTTAAAATTATTTAATACCAGAAAACATTGATTTAATTAGTTAAAAAATTACAAAAAATTCTAGAAAATTGATTTTTAAAATCTGAAATTTTTTTGGTGGTTTACAATCTACCCCCCTTAAGAGGATTGCATCCTCGCAATCAAGGAAATAATCGGTCAGCAGAGATGACACGGTTTGCAAAACAAGTTCGAAGCACGATACCATCAAAGAATCATGATCAAGAAGAATCAAAGGATGAGGGTATAAGCAAAACACATAGGGAATGAAAACATTATTTTCTTAAGCAATGAAAGTTATACAAATTCAAGAGTGAAGGAAATCTAGTTAGAGAAAACTACAGCTTAGAAAAACTAGGTCATTAATTATTAACAAGTTCAACACACTAGGTTTAAGGCTAAAATCATGAATTAACAGGCACGTGTTAAAGCAATTGCAAGGAATAGATAACTATGAAAAGTACGCGCATTTGCTACTCCACGAGTCTGCGCGTCCTCCAAAGTCATAGCAAAAGCTTGTCCGCGTCCTTGAGATGGTGCCCTCTACTGTTGCTGGGCTTGCTGAAAAGTGTTGTTCGTGGTGCCAACGGTGGCCTTGGTTGATATCCTCCTGGTGCTGGTAGAGCTTATTGGTTTACTATTGGTGCTCCTTCTCGACGCTCAGTACATTTCCTTACTGAATGCTGACTAGATTCGCAAGCTAAACATAATCCCAATTTACGTCTATACTCCTTCTCAACATGGCCGACCTTGCCACAGTAGTGACAGGTAGAAAGAGCTAGGTATTTGGATACAGCTCCCTGTGGTGCTTGATGTAGGTGAGGTTTCTTTGCAGCTTCTCCATGCAGTGCTCGGGCTGGTACTGAGGTGAAAGGCCGCTTCAGGTTGGACTCTCTCCTGGTGACGCGTTCCATACGTCGAGCTGCAGCAAGGACGTCCGTGTATGAAGTAGGTGCAACAGATCCGATCATTCTTTGTAGCTCAAAGTTTAGTCCATCGAAGAACTTCTCAGCCTTCTCCTCTTCTGTCCGGATCAGGGAAGGGGCAAAGCGACTCAGTCGAATGAACTCTGCATTGTACTCTTCTACCATCGTATTGCCTTGAATGAGGTGATTGAACTTGTCTCGAAGTTCTGATCGAGCAGTAGATGGAATGTACATCTCCTGAAAGAGTCTGGAGAACTCCTCCCAAGTGACTCGGTCTGGTCCGAGCCGTCTCTCCTCAGATAGCCACCAGTGATGTGCATTTTTCGTCAACTACATCCGGACGACAGTCATCCAACGCTCCCTTGGAAGTTCAGCTGCTTCTTATTGATGTTGAGTGTTTGTGAGCCACTAATGAACTTCACTGGGCTCCTCCTTGCCAGAAAAAGTACGGGGCTTCAGCTGGCGAAAATTGGTAATAGAGCCCGTTGATGGCCGTCGAGCTGGTAGGTTCGCCTGCTCCAGTACAGTTACTAGACTGTTCCTCAAGTTCTCCGTCTCATGACGTTGAGCCTCTTAATAAATCTGTTGTTGGGCTTGCATCATTGCGTAGATCATTTAGAATATCTATTTCCCGTCCATAGGCTGCCCTTGTGGGAATACGGTCATTGGTGGTATGAACTGCGGTGGAGGTGGGATATCATCACGCAGGAACCTTGAAGTATGCTGGCCCTCTTGATTGCTTTGAACTGATTATCCTCTATCTTTTGGTGTCACTCCCTCATCATAGGTGACCACAGCATCGTGTGGTGTACCTAAGGGATTCTCGTCATCGATTCTCGGATCCATTACTCTGTATTGAAAGAAAACTATGAGAACACACAGAGGAATCAAGACAGGATGCAAATCAGGAAATTAATTCGAATCCGATATAGAGATCAAGAATGATTCAAGCAAGTGGATGAGATCATAAAACTTATCCTATCCTTGTCGCAGGCTTGCTCAGTTCCTAAGTTGAAACCGAAACAATTTAGTCGTAGACCTGCATGGGCCACCACAAAAACCATGTCACGCCCCAGTCCCAAAATATCAAGGGACTAGCCACGTGGCAATGGCCAGCAGTACACTCCGATGGGCAAATCCAATTTAATGGACCCATCAAGGTGTACTTCAGCTGTAAAACAACAATATGGGCTATGGTACTAATCTCATCCACAGAAATAAATACAATCAATATCAGAAATATATAGCAATATCAAGTTTCAATAAAACATAACTCGGGGAACAACCCGATAATGAGTTTGATACATCAACTCAATAGACTGGAAATAAAGAGTCTACCAATAGAAATAACTGAGTATAGAATATGCATATACTCAGGAGAAATCCTCAGCGATTACCTCGTCCTCGGGTTCTGGTACTGCTCCAAAGACTGCTCATGTCCCGTACACCTCGGGGTAGATCTCCTCCGCTAAACCTGGGGACATAATCCAGATCCAGGTCCTCAGGGGACATAGCAAGGTACAAGAATAACTCAAGCCTAAAATAAATGCAGTGCAATAATAAATGAATCAATAGGGTAAACTATGTAACCAGCTATGTGATATGCAAGTGAGAGCATTATTCATACTCAGGCTGAGACTACTACAGGCTCTGTGTCAGGAAACCCATAGCAGTATTTTCTCGAAGGGCCAGTAAATATACCAAAGCTCTGTATCAGAGTCTAAGGCACCTCCAGTAAAGTAATATATATATATATATATATATATATATATATATATATAATCAGCCTTTTGTATGGTAAAACTCTCCCCACCCAATGTAATCACACGTCTCATATTCACGATGTCTCATGTCCGTGTCACGTAAGATCATATCTATGCAGTAAGTCATAATCAGAGCTCTGGATATAAAAAGTCTATATCACAAATTCTGTAGCCTATACAGAATCACCATGAATGACTCAAAAAGATTCTATTTTATGAACAGTGTCAGGTGTCCTGTGGTATGACGTACTTGATAATGCAAGCACAAAATGTATAGTGTCTCGATATCCATGTCTAGGTGACGTTAGACAACTCCGCGTACGGTGTTGACACCCGAATGTTATTCAGACACTAAGCAATGTCACACGGTCCTAGGTTGAACATTTATATCATATAATTAAATCAAGAGAACATTATGTAGCAAATACTGTAAGATTGGCAAGGTACACTTGCCTGAGAGTTGGTTACCACCAACGGCTCTGGTATCAGCGGGTTCTGCAGGTACTCCTCCGGTTGCTGAAATAGATATTACCATCATGTTCAGAAGACATCAAATAACTAGAATTGCCTGTCCATAAGTCCAATTTGGACACAGGGGCAAAAGTGACCGTTTTTGGTCAAAGCGGGATTCATAAGTGGCCCGCTTCGCACCAAAAAATGTGTCAGAGACAATATTCTCCAAATTCGTCAAACTTAGTGTCAACAAGTCCAGAACGATGATAGGAACCCAACAGAATGTCCAGAACTAGATTCCGATGAGCCGATCACAAAATCGCCCGTCAAGTGGAGTCGTAGGGCCCACGATACTCGATTTTGTCAACGTTCTCAGAATCGAACCAAACTTGGGTCACAGGACCAGCGTATTGCTACGAGTCCGATGGCACAAGTTTTGTTTCGATACGACATGCGTACACGAAGTTACAACGAGTCCAGAACAGGGCCGATACGGGGTGTTGTCGACGTATACGCGTTGATTTCGGTGTGCACGCGCATCCAAATCAACTTCCGCCAAATCCCACACGTCCATATTAACGGCACACATCTTTCAGTGAAGTCCGGATACGACCAAGTCATCCCGTTTAGCGGGGCGCACCCATTTTCGGGGAAAAATAGGGCAATTATTTTCATGATTTTGGGTCGCAGTTTACGATTGCCACAGGACGCAATACCCCGAGCGAGTTACACGGGTATCGAGAGGGTCACGCAGGCTACGCGTCACAGCAGACGGAATGGAAAATGGGGCAGCGAGGAGAGAGAAACAGTCACCAGAAAAAGGGCTCTGAAGAAGAATAAAAAATGCGATTTCGCTGGGCGGCGCGACGCTCGGCCTGCGGGGCTGCTAGGGTTTCTGCTGCTGCGGGGAGGCATCGCCGGAGCTGAAGGTCGACGGAGCTAGGGGCGGCCCGAGGAGATCGCGGAGGCGGCTGCTCGTCTTCGTCGTGGCGGCGGAGTCCGGTGGAGTCGAAGGGAAGTAGTTGACGGGGACAGCGGGGCTCGGGGGTCCTCGGCGGAGAGGGTGGTGGTGGCTAGGTGATGGGGATTTGGCGGAGGCAGGGGAGCTCGGTGGCCGGGGGTTGATGGTGAGGGGGAGGGTGGCGGATGAGATGGCGGTGATGGCGGTGAAGGGGGTGGCCGTGGTGGCTATGGATCGGGGAGGCCAGGGTTTTATAGGGTGCAGCGGGGAGGGGAATGGTGTAACCGCCGCGGGGGCGGAGGTGTAACGGTGGCCGGGGAAAGGAATGGCGGAGGAGTCGGGGAGGCGTAACCGCCATGGGGCGGAGGCGGTTGGCCGGAAATCGCGGGGAAAACGGCTGGGGAACGAAGGGTTCAGACGGGTCGGGTCAAAGCGGGTCGGTTTTTGGATTCGGGTCCGGATCCGACCCGCTAGGGTACGGGTCGGGTACAGGTCGCGGGTACGGGTTTGGTATGGATCCGACCTGTTTGGGTTGGACCAGTTTGGTTCAGGATGGGCCTGGTTCAGGGTTAAACCGGTTGGTTCAACCCGGTTCAGGTTGGTTTATTTTGGTTTAAATAAAAACTTAGTTTTTAGGTCTTTAAAAATGATTCTGGGGTCCAATAAATTCCTGAAAAATTGCAGTAAGTCTAATATTTTATTTTACACCCAAAAATATTATTTTCATAATATTTTAATATTTAATAAAATCATTTAAAATTATTTAATACCAGAAAACATTGATTTAATTAGTTAAAAAATCACAGAAAATTCTAGAAAATTGATTTTTAAAATCTGAAAATTTTTTGGGGGTTTACAGTAAACCTAGGGAATTCAACGGAGGGTTGCTCCGGGTTTGTCTATTTATTTGAAATGTGATCATACTGCAGGCATGTTATACTGTGATATTGCTGGCATTCATTTATTTTTATTTTTTATTTTTCAACCTTAGCGACGTTCAGCGACGTTTAGTGACGTTCAGTGACATCCATAGGAATCACTAATGACGTCACTAAACTGTCAAATAATTTATTTTATGTCGCTGATCGTCACAAAACATCGCTAAATATTGCTGACATGGCAATTTTGGCCACGTCAGCTTTTCTTCGCTGATTATGTCACAAGTTTTTACTAAATTTAACCACAATTATCGACTAAAATAAAATATCACAAATTTGACGACCTCAGACACTAAGAGTCATCATTCTTGCGACTTTGTAACGTCGCTAAATTACGTCGCGACATCGATATTTTTCGACGTCATTTTGATCAACGACTAGCTTTTTGACGACTAAATCAAAACGTCACAAAATACGTCGCTACTTAGTATTAGCGACGTAATTTAGCCATTTGGTGACTCTTTTCTGCGTCGCTAATTTTCCTTATTCTTGTAGTGTCTGTCTTACCGAGCTATGGGCCGTTGGAGCGACGTAAGCATTTATTTGTCAGTCCACACATTTATTTTTTATTTTTTATTCTAATTGTATATTGTCTACTAATTTCAGATTCTTTTCGATCAAGGTTGGAAATGATCTTGGGGAGATCATGCGGGGCTACTTTGATGGCCCTTATATCAACTTCAGCGACATCCCGCTCGATCGATGATTAACTTGGCTGGTGAAGCTCGGGGTATGTATATGAATTTTATTTATAATAATATATAATTTTTTTGACTACAATGATAAAAAATATTTTTCTAATTTGCATAGGTTATATTGGTGGCTGGATCATAGAGATAGTGATATCCGGAAGTACTATAAGACCGTAGCCAACAAGAGGTTGAGAGATATGATCAATGACAAAAAGGCACTGGCGTCACTTAGACCGGATCGCCGCAAGGAGTAGCTGAAGGCAGAGTACTTTGAGGAGATGAAGAAGAAGATGGATACCCTGGCCTATAAGGCCAAGTGCGAGAAGGAGAAGGTTTCCCGTGCTAAGGGTGGTCTCCATACTGGTGGATCCATTTCGACCGTCGAATATTTTTGACGGATGGTTAGTATTAAAATTTTTTGCTAGATCAATTTTTTTATAATTCTAATTTTTTTCTTATTTATTAATTGCTTAATTGTTACAATGTGACGGGGCCGCCAGAGCCGGAGAAGACCGTCGACTTTCCAGCAATCTTCCAGCGGACCCACAAAAGAAAGAAGTATGGGAAGTTCGTAGATGAGCGGGCCGCCAAAGCAAATGTAAGTTATCTTTATAAAAAAATTCAATTTAATTAGATTATTTTTATAATTTAATTAGATTCTAGGTTTCTAGGTTAAAACAGTCAAACTAGGTCAACTCAAGGTCATTCAATTTCAAAAATACTAAGGAACAACACTGTAAATACTTAAAATTATAATTTTATTCAATTTATTTTAAACCTCATAGGAATGGTCTGATACCGATTTTGATACTTTGAACCTTACTTAATATCCTATTTTAAGATATCATGGAAATTAAATATAGCAAATATAACTCAAATTATATACATATACTATGATATCTAGTATCTAATATGATACTCTAACCAAAATCAAATATAGCACATATAACTCTAAAATTTTTAACTTTAAACCTATTTATATAAATAAATATAGGAGACGTATGAGACGTTAGAGGGGCCGGTGAGAGCAGTACGCCGACTAAGAGAAACGATCGGTGGGTACAAGATGTCGGGAGAGTAAAAAACGGCAGCGTGTACGTTACCGGATTGTTGGCATCGATGCCAACGGTTCTTTCCAGAGCTCCTCCTATGGCTACTCCAGATCCATCAGTGTCTAGCTTCGGCGTTCCTTCTAGTGCAATGTCTCTAGAGCAGCTCACGATGACTCTGCAAGAGCTACATGGGCTGGTCCGATAGTTGATAGACAGTCGTGAAGCTGCAGCACCTGCTCCTCCAACGGCTACTACGATGACTCCTCTGACTGCTACTACATTGGGATCTCCAGCTACTCCGACGGCTCTAGCTCATCCGACGGCTCCAGCTCCTCCAACAGCATCGATGGGTCCTCCAGCTCATCCGACAGCTCCTGCGACTACTCCATCTGTCGTTGCTCCTGATGATCTATAGAATATCATCTCTATGGTTGTGGTGTAGTACATGGCTAGCCGACAGCCGCCGCCTCCGCCTCCACCGTCGACTTGATGGATTTTTTGAGTTTGTGGAATTTTTTTAGTTTATTGTATTTTTTTAACTTGATTGTATTTATTTGACTTTGTGGGATTATATAACAGTTATTTGTACATGTTTAGATTACTCTACTTTATTATTTCGACGTATATATAGCATTTGTACATGTTTGTGTGGGTTTTATTAGTTTGTGTGGAATTTGCTAGTGTAAAACTTATTTGTGTGCAAATTGGTGAATGTATAACAGGTATATGCTCATCAGAAATTGATTTATGGGAAAAATATTACCTTTAGCAACGGACAAGCGACGTAATAGCGACGGAATATCTGGAAAATCTCAAGTTAGCAATAAATTTTCGACGAAAAATCTCAAGCCAGCGACTACCCAGCAACGAAAAGTTATGTTGCTAAAACGTCTGATACACACAAATGTGCCAAACATGTATCAGAATTCGTCGCTAATCAGTCACTGAGAGTGACGGGTTTGTGACGATTTTTCGACGAACTTTGTTAGTCCTAAGTATGCAAAACTTTCTGGAAAATTTGGCTCACATAATCCGTCGGTAATCTGTCACGCCCCATTCCCAAAATACACGGGACCAGGCCACGTGGCAATAGCCAGCTAATACGTCTCCGAGGGATTACCCAATTTTATGGATCCTACCAAGAGTACTCCGCAGTCCTAAAATACTAACAAGTCTAATACTATCATCAAAACAGGTATTCTAATCTCATCCATAATATAACCAAGAAGTATTAAAATAAATACTGAAAAATAAATGCCAGTTTGAAATGTCATAGTACAATCCAAAATGTCTAGTGGAAAGAAACCTACTACAAAGACGAAGTAAAAGTACTGAAAGACAGATAAAAAGAGTAATGACTAGGGCATCGACTGACTAGATAATGATGCTCCAATCCTAGGCAGAAGGCCTACCAAATGATCACAGGAAATCTGACGGTAGCACCTCTAGCTCCTCCTCGGATGCGTACCTCATCTCCTGTCCGGGTCCGTACACTGTAGGATAATATGCCTCGTCCAAATCTGGAAGGGAACCAGGTCCTCAGAGGGACGTAACAAGATAAAAAAATGCATGCCATATATAAATGCTAAATAAAATAAAGGGGTGTGCTAACCATCTAAGTGAATGCAATGTGAGGACAATCTTGGTACGCATGGATAGGTGTAGGCATAATGTCCACACTCCGAAGAGCGAGGTATCTATACATCTAACGTCCATCATTCCGAAGAATAAGGTATCTGCAAATATATATACGTCCGTAACGCTCCAAAGAATGCGGTATCTGAATAAAGGAAGTTATTGGATCCGTAGCTCCTCCGGATACTACGGATTCCAATGTGTATATCCCATACGCCTACTAGTTGTCCATCCCGTCCAATATAGATATACAAGTCGAATACATGACGTGCATATCACGTATCTATATGCCAAGTCTCTACTAATTATATAACCCTGATTACGTACTAACCGTGATATATGTCACACGTACCGATAGCTAGTCGGGTATGCGAACCCGCATCCCAACATGAGTTTGTCACCGTGATGCGTGTAAGTGTGTCGGTCTCAGAAGATATCAGAGTATCCTCCCAATGGGGGTGAGTCTGCTAGTGACTAGGTCAAGTACACTACTCATCGATGCATTCGTCGACTGCTCCCGAGTCAATCTCGGACGCGCACAGTTATATGAAATAAAGCAACAAGATATCATACAACTTTTGTATAATTTAAATTAAACAGTAAATATGACAAGGTATCTTGCATGGGTCCTCAAGCTGCGAGTGCCAATAACCTGCTCCTGAAGTCTCTCCTGAATGGTCCAGCGACCCTATACATATAATATAATATAGCAATACAATCATCTGTCACTAAAGTAATACGCAAAGAAATACTACGCTGCTCTTAGCTACTGACGCAAGGGGTCACACTGGTCAACTAATAGAGTCACGTGTGCACGCAGCTAAGGCGCACACGTGTCATATCCTTAGTTACCGTGTACCTCAAGGCAACAAATTACCAAAGTCCTGTTACGAAACTAATTACGTTTTGTACAGAATTACCTGTCCAAATTATCATATTAGGGTGCAGTTGGTCAATGTCTAGTTTAACTTAAAATTAGAGGATTGGATATTAAATTTTGTATTTAGTTAAACTTAAAATTTCAGAGGAGATTGTGATAAGAATTGAATTGAATTTTAAATTTGAGGATTTTTCAGGAATATAATATTTATACAATTTTGAGAGATTTTGTGAAATAACAATATGGAATTTACTTTATGATTATAGGTTTGATGAATCTAAATTTGATGGAAAATAATATATAAAATGAGTAAATACTACTATTGAGGATCTTAAATTTAGAGGACGAAATTCTTTTAAGGAGGGTAGACTTGTCACTACAACATTCTAAAAATAGGGGTATTTTTGACTTTTTATATATTATTAATATTGTGTGTAGTTATTTTAAATAATTGCGTGAGATGTATATTTATATATATATTATATGTAGTGTTCTTAATGTTTGAGCTAGTAGACTTGACCTAGAAGTCCACTAGATGGACCCCTGACCGAATTATAGGGTTATGAATTTAAATTGTATTATTTAGGATTTAATTATTTTAGGTTGTAATTAATTACCGTGATTGTTACACCCTACCGTTGTTGCAATATTCGGAGCCCAATATTAGCCCATAATTTCCAACAAGTTGTTGCATTCTAGACTTGATACGCCAACTTAGGCGCTGGACTTTTCTGTCACTCAAAATCATAATCCTTGGTGCTCTAATTTAATTGTACAACTTTTCGTATCCGAAATCTATTATTTAATCTTGTGTCGCGCACCTGTGTCGTTACTATCAATTTTGAGACACCAACTCAACCCGTTTAGCCGGACCAATTAAAGGGTCCAAGACTGACACCAAACCTACACCTTTTATGACCTTTGTGTAACTCATAATTATGCCCTCTTGTGCTTCATTTTAGCCATACAATATTCGTCACGGACGATTATTTAATTTCTAAATAAAATCCAACTTTGTATCGTTGTGCGTTCCAATAGAAATTGGAGACACAATCTTGACCCATTTTCGTGCAACCCAAATTAGGATAATATTCTGTTCTGAGTCTTCTTCACTAATGATACTTGTGTCCCAACTTAATTTTAGCCCCATGTATTTCTAATTAATTTTAGAACCTCGCTTGCATTTATTCTTTAATAAAATTGGGGATACCAACTTTGACTAATCCAATTTTAACCCAATTTAATCAAAATACCCCTTTAATTAAGCCCATACAAAACCCACAATACCCCTCACCCTACAAAATACCAAACACCAATTCTTCCACCAAATTTTTTTTATTTCATGTGTCTGTGCAATTACCCAAATTTAAGGGGGCTTATTTACAAATGTTGCATTAGGTGTCAACACCCCATTGGTTCAAACCAAATGGAGAAGCCCTAATTCTTGACTAGTCAACCCAACCCTCTCCTTGTATGAATAATTTCCTCATGTTGAATCCTGGCCATTCATTCAAATAGGGAGCATCATCACCACACATTCCCACTCACCATTCCCTATAAGATGTCTCTTTATGCACCCTTTCCCGAGCAGGCCCTAATCCCCACACCTTGGGAAACCCCCCATCTTCTCTCTCCTCCTTCCTCACAAAAACCGTAGCATCTTCTTTATTTTTCCATTTCTTCTTCCCTTCTTCTTCTTCCTTTCTTCTTCTTCTTCTTCTTCTTCTTCTTCTTCTTCCCTCCTCCTTCTTTTAAAAAAAAAAAGAAAAAGAAAACCAACTCCACCACTATCACCCGAATCCGGCCAACTACTCCGGCCAACCCCGGCCGAGCTCCCTCTTCCACGGCTGCTACTACTACAACCCGAGCGTCCCCCGGCCACTCTTTCAACCCCGACGGCCAAGCCTCCCCACCGGCCAACTCCCCTCCGGCAGTACCACCATCATTATCAGAATCACCACCACCATCGTCATCAGAATCACCACCACCATCGTCATCAGAATCACCACCACCATTATCATTAGAATCACCACCACCATTAACTCTGGCCCCTCCCTCCAACATCTCCATCAACCCGCTGCACCTCGGCCGAGCTTCCCCCTCGACCACCCGCTCACCACAACCCCTCCGGCCACTCCTTCTCCTCCACGAGCGGCCACCCGGCGAGCCCGCACTACCGCTTCATCCTTCCGAGCTCCCTTCTTCCGCTGTAACCTCCCCTCCGGCCTCTCCTTCTTCAACCTCCAACACCAGCCACTTTACACCACCAGTGCCACCCTACCACTACCAGTACCACCACCCTTCACCACCTCGTACCACCAGCATGACCACCCCGTACCACCAGCCACCTCCACCAGCACCACCACTCTTTGTCATCTTCGTCATCGTCATCATCGCGTTCGTCGTCATCTTCTTCATCGTCATCATCGCCTTGGTCGTCGTCATCGTCATCCTCAACCTCGTGGACACCGTCGTCATCATCGATCTCGTGCACGCGCACTAGTTCGCGTTCTCCCCCTCGTGTACACGTACGCATGTACTTATTTGGTATATGGGTGTATGCATGTATGTATTAGTATGTATTAGCGCATGTATATAGTATATATATATTGAATATGTAGGATTCGTATATATACACATATCATATATATAGTATATTTCTCAAATTAGTATATATGTATTCAATAATATATGTTAGTATGTATTGGTATATATATATATATACATATATACATGTATATAGTATATGTATTAAATTGGTACATATATATATATAGTATATGTATATTTTCACTTGGTATATATATATATTTAGTATATGTATTCTTTCGTATACATATAAATATTGGTTGTTATATATATATATAAATATGTGGTATGTATATATAAACATATATATATAGTATAAAATCCTATTAGTGTATATACACATATACATATTATGTATGTAATTATTTGGTATACACATATATATGTATTATAAGTAATTAATGAGCGTGCTAATTGATAATACGTATAATTATAAAAGTACTAGGCGACCTGAGTGTAATTATGGATACCCCGTATTTACATTGACCTGTAACCCTGTAAATTATTAGCAGGCTCCCATATGTACACTCACGTATTGGCAAGACCCGTATTATTACTGTCTGTCTGTCTTGCACGGCAATAACAGACGTGACACCCGTGCAATTAGAAGCGCACTTGACCCTAGTTGACCAGTGTCATATCTAGCATAGCCCCTGAGTTCAATGTATTATGATTGTGTTAGTGTAACGTCTGATGCAAATATTATATTTTATGATATGTCTATAGGACTGTTGGATCATTCAGACGATACTTTGGAACAGGACATTGGTATTAACAGCTAAGGACCCAAGGCGAGTACATTCTTTGATAATTTCTATTATTTGATGATTTCTATAATTCCAGTATCTAGAAATGTTACATCTGATTCTTGACACTGTGCTACACGGACTAGTATATAGATTGGATCTGCAGTCATGAGATGTTATATTGGTTATCGCATTGACATTGTACACGATATTGATATTTAGACCTTGTACATGATATATTGGATATTGCTCGTGTATCGTGACGTGTCATGGTTGGATCCACTGTACTAGTTGGGGGCGGGGAAGTAGTTAGTAAGAAATGTGATCAAATCCATATTGTACAAGTATAGAATAATGTTAGTGTTAATCATACACCTCACGTATGATTAGCCAGGCCATATAGCTCTCGTACATGTTCCCAAGCCGATCACATATCGAAGCTACTATTTCAAACACTTAGAATAGTTACAGTTCTCTATTTTATATCATATACTACATCACCCGTATATGATATTGTATCTCGTTCTCTTTATTTCATATATGCACTGACTGTACCATATTGACTATATTGCCTGTTTCTTTATTTTGCCATTGTATTTTATTCATTGTCTTCCCTCAGTATATAGCATCATCTGTTTATTGTTTTATAGTCCTTATCAATTAAATGGAACTGTTATTTGAGATGTACTTTGCTCCTTCCTGACTGGAAATATTTTTCCAGACTATGCCTTAGAGGACTAGTGTACGACATTTTATGGACCACAGGGAGAGTAGCTATAGACTTGGATCTGATAGTTCAGTTGTGATTTCGGGAGGTCTAGCCGAAATCACTAGTTATCTAGTTAGTTTCTTTTAGCAATTTATTGGTACCGGATTTGTCTCCGGCATATTTGGTTGAGACTTGGATATTATTGATGAGTTAGATTATTTCTATTTAGATTTGTGTTGCATTTTATTTATTTCTTCGATATCTTATCGTGCTGTAGTTATGTGATTGAGTATGTTGTTCATATTATATTGTGTTATCTGTGTCTCCTTATGGAGTTGGATGCTCGTGTGAGATTGTTTAGATAGTACCATGACCTAGACAGCGTTCTACTACCGATGCTGCGGCGTAGGCTGGACGTACCCACGTACTTGTGCCCAAATTCTGGGTACGAGTCGTGACACATTTTTAGTGGCGGCCCATGCAGGTCAGACTTCGCAATTAGAGCGATATCGTGGTAGTGTGACATCTTAGTTATACTACTGTGTGTCTACGATAGGATATAGGATATAGGATACTAGGAATGAGAGCGAATACTCAATCACAACTAGGAATATTTCAAATCTATTTATCTTGTTATCCTTAATTCCTTCTGAATATTGCTTTTTTAGAACGTTACTGTCCTTTCTTGATGATATCGCATTTATTGCCTTAATTGATTCCTTGGGTCCGTCTTCAGGATGTCGTCGAAGACAAGATCTATGAGAGTGGGAGCATCAGCTTTAGAGGGGTCTGCCACCTCTCCACCTGATGGACAGACATCTGTAGTTCCTACTACATCTTCGCTGCATATAGGAGTATCTGCACTTTTCGGGGGTCCTCCTCCCCCACCTGTTCAGAGGATTGCCGCAGCTGTGACGGACAACCTTCCACCTCCACCGAATCTATTTTTCGGAGGTGTGTCCATTGACGGGACACAGGTATTTACTTTGATCCAGGGCATGGTAGACGCTCAGCGGGTTCAAGCTGAGGCTCAGAGGGTGCAAGCAGAAGTGCACCAGGGACAAACAGAGCTGATGAGAGAGAGCATGGAGAATTCTCATCATGTAGCTCTCCAAGCTGTGGAGAGAGTAGCACAACACCAGCAGTTTCCTGGCCAGCAGCAACAGCAGAGATCAGGCACTATAGTGGACTTCAAGAGGATGATGCCTCGAGAGTTCAAGGGTATCGAAGGGATACTCTACGCTGACGACATGCTAGAGGATATAGAGAGGATCCTGCGATTGGCCCAGATTCCGAAGAGCTTGTAGATAGAGGCCGCGCTTGCGGTCAGATGTTCAATATCGCACTCACGTGGTATCGCACGGAGCCAAGACTTACTGCACAAGGACTTACTTGGGGGACCTTCAAGGAGATTTTCAAGGAGAATTTATTTCCCGACGTGGCCTTGGAAACTTTGGAAAGTCAGTTTCATGAATTGGTCCAAGGAAACATGTCGGTCGACGAGTACGTCGCAGAATTCTGTTGATTGAGCCATTTTTCATCGTCTATGATTCGGGACCCAGGAGATCGAGCCTGAAAGTTTAGAAATGGGCTGACGAGAGAGATTAGGTCACGTACTTTCGGTCGTCGTACCGCTACCTTTGAGGATATCTTGATGGATGCCCAGATTGCAGAAGAGGATCTGGATCTCAGGCCTAAGAGGAGTCGTAATATTTCTGATGATATGAATGGTAGCGCGGGACTGGCCAAGCGTCCCCATATTCAGCAACAGCCGAGGACGTTTCAGTATCAACAGCAGTACCAGGCACCAGTTCTTGTTCAGCAGGATCAGCAGCAGCCTCCGAGAGAGACACAGCAGACTTGTCATTTCTGTAAGAAGCCATTTCACCTTTGGGAGAGCTGTAGAACGAGGCTAGGACTTTGTTTACACTATGGCGTTGCAGGACATCGAGTGAGGGATTGTCTTCTAGCTCCTTATCTTCCAGGCCAGCGCGCAGCTCCAAATCATAGAGATCCAGTTAGGCCACATGTGGAACCATAGATTGCTCGGCACCCGCGAAGGGAGCCACCCCAGCAGGGTGGGGCATTTGCGATGACGGTCGAGGAGACCGATACTGCAGGTGATATGTTAGCAGGTTCTATTTTTTCTTTCCTTATGTCCTTTCTATTTGATTGATTGATTGATTCCTTAGTACCGTAGTTTGTATTCGTGATTTTCTTGTTAGAATGTAGTTAGTAGTACACCCTGACAGAAACTGCAATACCATGACAAAAGTGACCATAACCATAAATGTTTCCCTTAGATTGCATATTGAATGACTGTAGGTGGAATTTTCTTAGACCTTGATTATTGGGGGTGTCACGACCCGCACCCAGTACAGGGCCACGAGAGCGTGGGTACGTCCAGCCTACGCCGCAGTATCGGCGGTAGAACGCTGTCTGGTCACAATAATACTACTAACTAACACCTGTCAATGATATACATCTCCATAATCTCACGATATAACTCAATCACAACAACTATAAGGCACGATAAAAGATAAAAGAAATGACATAGTTAAAACACCATGTCTCAACATAAAAATAACTCACAGTCTAGCTGTCCAACACAAGTCTCCAATTAACTTAACATAGTCTAAACATAAACTGAAATAACCTCCATAAGTCTCAAGTATAAATAAATACTGTCTAAATAGCTGTAGGCAAAGTCTCCTCTAGAAGCATAGTCTCTTCTAGGATCTCTGGAACATAGTCTGCATCTATACCTGGTCCGTAGTGTGTAGTACAGAAGTCCTCAAGGTTCTCTGGAAAAATATCCAGTCAGGATTGAACGAAAATACACCTCTAACAGCAGTTCCACATATATTGACAAAAACTATAAAACAGTGTAAAGAAATACAGGACAGATATGAGATAACTGGCAATAAGAATACTGGAATAAAGAAATGCTGGAATAAGATACTGGAATATCATCATCAATAGCATCTGACAAGGAATAGAACTACAAGTGCACGCAAGTACAAAGAACTGGTATATAAGAATAACAACTAGAACATGTGGAAAATACAAGATCAGTCTATCAAGATGCATGTCAAGAATCCTCTATCTACGTGTGTGAAACATTAGTATATCATGTGATCGGCTTGGGTTATATGACTCATTACATGGATTAGCGATCATCCCCAACTGGTCAGGCCAACCGGAATGTAACAGTGATGAGGCATGTAAGGGTAAGGCTGCACCGACGTGAGATGTGGGTGAGCTAATGCTGCATGTAAGGGTATGATCACATAACTACTAATACTTCCCCGTTTCCCCAGCTAGCACGACGAATTCCAATCACGACTCCTCGTGACAGGGCTCAATGATGCTAACTCGTGTAAGCAACAGTGTTAGAGTCATGTACGCTATACAACAAGAATTATAGAGATAATCAACATAATGGAAACTGTCAGAGAATGTACTCGCCTGTGGTCCTTTGCTGGCAATACCAATGTCCGGGTTCCAAGGTACCGTCTGAGTGATCCCACAATCCTATAAACATATCATATAGTACAATACTTTATCAGACATTACTTCTAGCACACAATCAACATAATGATCTCAACAGTCTACTCTATAGGTCACAGGTGGGGGTAGCTACGGTTATTCGTAATTTGTTAAGGTCACCTCGTACACGAGTATATAATGCCTATTATTATCTATTATATACATCACTGCTTAATTAATTATTATTATAACAGGAGTGTGCATCTAGTTCTTTAACAGGTTTATATTGTATATATAAATATATGTATGCTTTAGGTTAATTGAGCACAATACGGTATGTATATACATATACAGGGCATTTACATCTGTATATATGCGATGGAGATACACCATACATATATCTATATACCGAATACGTCTATCATATAACAATACGTATACCATGAACACACTGGATACTCTACGGTTAACATGTGTGGATTACTACGAGGATTACGTATATACGGGCACGTTTTCAAGCATGCAAGGGTTCGAACCTGCGATCGTGAACGCGAAGGTTTCGGTGTTGATCGTAGTCGTCGTGAAGAAGGTGGTATTCGAGGCTCCCGTCGATCAGTCCAGCCTGGTTCGTGGAGGGTCGAGGTCGAGTGCAGCGTCTCCGGCGTGCTTCTGTGCAGTCGAATCCGTCGGCAGCGGTCAGTTGATCCGGTCGGCAGCGGTCAGTTGATCCAGTCGGCTTCGGTCGTTTGATCCGGTCGGCTTCAATCGGCAGCGCTCGATCAGCGGCTTCGTGCAGCGTTCCAGTCGGCAGCGCTTGATCAGCGGCTTCGTGCAGCGTTCCAGTCAGCAGTCGGCGACGAGTTCACGGCCGGGTTTGGCGGTGAACAGTGAAGTCGGGAGGGGGGGTCAACAGCGAGTAGGGTGAAGAGGGGGTGTCGGCTGGAGGTTTTAGGTTTAAAGAAAAGAATACATAAGATGATATATATATATATACAAGGTGTGGGTTTGACCTAGAACATGTTGACTTTGGTCAATACTAGGAAAGCCTTGGCTTAATTTGGAGATACTCCAATGGGCTAGGTTCAGATAAAATTTCGAAAGTTGCATTGGTCTAAGGGTTTGGAGGCCATGGTTTTCAAGGATTAATGTTAAATTACACATCCCCAAATTATATGGATAATACAATGAAGAGGTAAAATGGGTTTATCATGCGCGTCGTGTCAAACGGGTGTATACTTAATGCTCTATAACAGTGCCAATAATTGTAATTTGCATGAAATAGGTTCATTGTTTGCTTAATTAAAATTAAATGCAAGAGGTGTATCATAATTAAATAGAAGTACTAAAGTCTGGATTTACGTGGGACACAAGCATTAATGAATGGTCTGGCGTGTCTATGACAAGGGTACGAATCGGATGGAAGACAAGGCTAGCGTAGCGTTCTAGTTATTGAATAATGATTAAGTGCAACAATCAATTAGAAATCATAATTATTAGGATAAATAAATTATCATGCAATCAATTACTCATTAATTATGGAAAGACTAGAATACCCTTAATCCAAAAACTGGGGGTGACAAGTCTACCCTCCTTAAGGAATTTCGTCCTCGAAATTTAAAATAACTATCACTAGCACAAGCAATTAATTAATGAATCATACCTCAAGTCTCGAAGAGATATGGATACCGCTCGCGTATTTCGTCCTCTTTCTCCCAAGTTGATTCTCCTGGAGAGTGATTTCTCCATGCAACACGAACCAAAGGAATAGTCTGGTTTCGCAATATCTTCTCTCTACGATCCAAGATCTCCACCGGTTGTTCAGGATAGCTGAGTGTCGGTCCAACTTCGACCTCCGAGTGATCTAATACGTGACTAGGGTCTGCCACGTACCGTCTCAGCTGCGACACATGGAACACGTTATATACTCCATCTAGAGTAGGTGGCAAGTCCAGTCTATAGGCCACTGCACCGACCCTTGCAAGAATACTGAAGGGTCCGATGTATCGTGGACTAAGCTTCCCTCCTCTGCCGAAACGAATCATGCCCCGTATCGGAGAAATCCGTAAGAATACCAAATCGCCAACCTAGAACAACGATCTTACACGCAATCTAAATAAAGCAATCAAAACAAACAAAATAGTCAAACAATACCTAAAACTCTAGGGGTCTACGGTGGCTGTCGGCCTAATGCCGCTGTCTGTCCTGCACCACTCGCAGTCTATCTCTGATAAGTTTCACTTTTTTCTGCTGCATCCACGACCATTTCTGGTCCTAACAAGGCTCTTTCTCCAACATCATCCCAAGATAAAGGTGTACGACACCTTCGTCCATATAAAGCTTCGAATGGTGACATCTCAATGCTGGCCTGGTAGCTGTTGTTGTAAGCAAACTCTACCAAGTGTAGATGATCCTCCCAAGAACTTCCGAGATCCAAGACGCAAGTGCGTAACATGTCTTCAAGAGTCTGAATGGTCCTTTCAGACTGTCCGTCCGTTTGAGGGTGATATGCGGTACTGAACTTGAGCTGAGTGCCCAAGCTAGACTGTAGGCTCCTCCAAAAATGGGAAGTGAAACGACTATATCGATCTGAGACAATACTCACAAGAACTCCATGTAATCTGACAATCTGCTGTACGTACATCTCTGCTAGCTTCTCCATCGAAGTACCCACTTTAAAAGGTAAGAAGTGGGCTGATTTGGTCAACCTATCCACGATGACCCAAATTGCGTCATTTCCTCCTGGAGAACGAGGAAGTCCAAAAATGAAGTCCATGGTCACGTGCTCCCACTTCTATTCTGGAATGGATAAAGGTTGAAGCAATCCTCCTGGCCTTTGTCGATCTGCTTTCACCTGTTGGCACACTAAACATCGGGATACGAAGCATGCTACTTCGTGCTTCATACCATACCACCATACATGCCTCCTCAAATCTCGATACATCTTGTTGACTCCGGGACGCATCGAGTACTGAGAGCGGTGTGCCTTCTGTAAAACTTCTTTGCGCAGCTCTCCACTTGGTACACACATCCTCGTGCCATGTCGTAAGGATCCATCATCCGCGATAGTATAATCGTCTATCAATCCTGCCTGAACTTGTGCTCTAATACTCCTTAGAGTCTCATCATCATACTGCGCAGCTCTAATTCTGTCCATTAGTTCTAATTGAATCTGCAGTCCCCACATCTGAATCTCAGCTCCTGGAACTAATACCTTAATTTCCAAGCTCTCAAGGTCAGCTAATAAGTGTCTATCCGAAGTCAAACACATAGCCATTGGGTACCTGCTCAAGGCATCCGCGACTACGTTGGCTTTCCCTGGATGATACTGTAATGAGATATCAAAGTCTTTCATCAATTCTAACCACCTTCTCTGTCTCATATTCAGTTCTTTCTGTGTAAACACGTACTTTAAGCTTTTGTGGTCTGTGAAGATCTCCACACGCTCTCCGTACAGATAGTGCTTCCACAGCTTTAGGGCAAAGATAACTGCTGTTAACTCCAGGTCGTGAGTGGGATAGTTCTTTTCATGAGGGCGTAATTGTCTTGAAGCATAGGCAATTACTTTCCCGTGTTATTGAAGAACGCACCCCAACCCTTTTCCTGAAGCATCACTATAGATAGTGAATCCACCTATCCCTGATGGCAACGTTAAAACTGGCGTTGTCGTCAATCTCCTCTTCAGCTCATCGAATGCGGCTTGACATTCTTCGGTCCAGACAAATTCTACATCCTTCTTGGTTAGCCTAGTCATTGGCTCTGCAATCTTGGAGAAGTCTTGTACAAATCTTCTATAGTATCCTGCTAGTCCGAGAAAGCTCCTGATTTCAGCTACCGTACTGGTGGTAGTCCATGACTTCACTGCCTCTATCTTCTTTGGGTTAACTAAAATTCCGTCACCCGTCACCATGTATCCAAGAAATTCAACCTTGTCAAGGAAAAACTCACACGTTGAAAGCTTCCCGTACAATCTTTCTCTCCTGAGTATTTCTAAGACTACTCGCAGGTGCTCTTCATGCTCTTCTGGGGTTTTTGAATATACTAGAATGTCGTCAATAAACACCACTACGAACTTGTCAAGGTATTGGTGGAACACCTTGTTCATCAAGTTTATAAATACTGCTGGTGCATTGGTTAAACCAAACAGCATTACTGTAAATTCAAACTGGCCATATCTGGTTCTAAAGGCGGTCTTCGATATGTCTTCTTTCTTCACTTTCACCTGGTGATAGCCTGACCTCAAGTCTATTTTTGAAAACACCTTTGCTCCACTCAATTGATCAAAAAGATCATCTATCCTTGGCAGCGGGTATTTATTTTTGATAGTGAGGTTATTCAAAGCTCTATAATCGATACACATACGTACCGTGCCATCCTTCTTCGGTACAAATAATACCGGTGCTCCCCATGGCGATGAACTGGATCTAATAAAACCTTTGTCTTGCAGCTCCTCAACTTGTTTCTTCAGTTCTACGAACTCATTGTTGTTAACTCTATAGACATGTTGTGAAATAGGCTCCGCTCCTGGTATCAAGTCTATAGAGAACTCAACGTCTCTGTCTGGTGGCAAACCTGGCAACTTCTCTGGAAATACATCCAGGAACTCCGCTATAAGGGGATGCAGTGACTCTTCTTCTTTCGTCCTAGCTCTGCAAAAAGTGCCTCTGCTCCGCTCCTCTGCTCCTTTGGCAATCTCAAACTCTGGCTCTCCTGGTGGTCGAAATACTACTCTCCCTCCGCAACAATCTATGGAAGCATGGTGTTTACTCAGCCAGTCCATTCCGAGTACAATATCGTATTCCAGAAGTGGCATAACGAGTAAACTCACGCTCAACTCTCGGCCTTCCAATGACACTCTCCGATCCTTGCAACAATCACGGACTAGGATAATACCTCCTCCTGTCGTGATCTTGCAAGTCCTATCTAATGGTTCCATTTCTAAATGATGCTTAAGGGCATAAGATACAAATACGAAACTATAGGAAGCGCCAGAATCAAATAGTGCAAGTGCTGGAATAGAATTGAGTAAAACCGAACCTGAAATCACGTCTCCAGGTGGCTCGGCCTCCTCAGTGGTCATGGCGTAAGCTCGCCCTTGTGGTGCTCCTCTCTGTTGCTGCTGCTGCTGCGCAAACCTCTCCTGCTGTGTTGGAAGTGGAGGTCCCCTCTGCTGACCTCCTGGTACGATAGGTGCTCTGGCTGATCCTCTCTGAGCAGCTCCTCCTCCTTGGCGATTCTGAATAGTCGGGCAGTCCCTCAGTTGATGTGCTGCTGATCCACATGATAAGCAAGTGTCCAACCTTTTTCTGCAGATGTCTCTTGTATGTCCCATCTTCCCACAATACGAACATGGGGTAGCGAGTTGATTGTGCCTCTGTGGTTGCTATTGTTGAGCATGTCCTCGAACGAGTGCCTGTTGCTGGTGTTGCTGTTGGTGTTGTTGCTGGTGTGGCCTATGTTGTTGTTGAAAGTGTGGGCGCTTGGCTGGTCCTGTGTTACCTCCTGTTGCTCCGGATGTGTCGCGTCCTCTCTTGGGCTTGAGGTCCAAGTCGTCTTCGGCAATCTGGGCATCCATCAGAATACCCTAAAATGTAGCAGTGCGTCGTCCCGAAGTACGAGACTTGATCTCCCTGTTTAATCCCTTCCTGAAATTTTGAGCTCTGTCTCCTGGGTCTCGAATCATCGATGGTGCAAATCGACTCAATCGGCAAAATTTTGCAGCATATTCGTCGACTGACATACCTCCTTGGACTAAGTCATGGAACTGACTTTCTAATGCTCCCAAGGATACGTCAGGAAAGAATTTCTCTTTGAAGAGTTCTTTAAAGTTCTCCCAAATAAGTCCTTCAGCGGCGAGTCTCGGCTCTGTACGATACCACGTCAGTGCGATATCAAACATCTGACTGCCAGCGGCCTCTATCTGAAGAATCTCCAGAATCTGTGATAAACGCAAATTCCTTTCTATGTCTTCTAACCATTCGTCAGCATATAGTATTCCTTCTGTGCCTTTGAACTCTCGAGGCATCATCCTCTTAAAGTCCACTATGGTACCGGGCCTCTGTTGTTGTTAACCTTGATGTTGCGGTTGTCGTGCTACTCTCTCCACAGCCTGGAGAGTCATCTGATGAGCATTCTCCATGTTCTCTCTTATCAGTTCGGTCTGCGCCTGGTGTGCTTCTGCTTGCATTCTCTGAGCCTCAGCTTGAACACGCTGAGCTTCTGCTGTTACTCTCTGGGCCTCTAGCATGCCCTGCATCAGTGCGAACATCTGTGCCCCGTCAGTGGGCACTCCTCCGGGAATCGGTGTCGGTGGTGGTAGGTTGTCTGTCATAGTTGGGGCAATCCTCTGTATAGGTGGAAGAGGAATCCCGTTAGTTGCAGACACCCCCACACGAACAGGAGATGTAGGAGAATCCCCAGGTATCTGTTCGTCAGGTTGAGAGGTGGCAGTCCTCTCTGAATTGGCTGCTCCCATTCTCATGGATCTAGTATTCGGCGACATCCTGAATACAGACCAAGGAATCAATTAAGGTGATAGATGTGATATTATCAAGGAAGACACTACAGTGCTAAAGGAAGCAATCCATTAGAATAGCAATAAGAAGTTCGGAATTTCCTAGTGTGATTGAGCATACTCTCATCCTAAAATTCTTATTCCTATATCCTAGCACAGGCTCGCAGCAGTACAACTAAGTTGCCGCACTACCACGATATCGCATAACTTGCGAAACTTGACCTGCATGGGCCACCACTAAAAAAACGTGTCACGACCCGCACCCAGTACAGGGGCACGAGAGCGTGGGTACGTCCAGCCTACACCGCAGTATCGGCGGTAGAACGCTGTCTGGTCACAATAATACTACTAACTAACACCTGTCAATGATATACATCTCCATAATCTCACGATATAACTCAATCATAACAACTATAAGGCACGATAAAAGATAAAAGAAATGACATAGTTAAAACACCATGTCTCAACATAAAAATAACTCACAGTCTAGCTGTCCAACACAAGTCTCCAATTAACTTAACATAGTCTATACATAAACTGAAATAACCTCCATAAGTCTCAAGTATAAATAAATACTGTCTAAATAGCTGTAGGCAAAGTCTCCTCTAGAAGCATAGTCTCTTCTAGGATCTCTAGAACATAGTCTGCATCTATACCTGGTCCGTAGTGTGTAGTACAGAAGTCCTCAAGGTTCTCTGGAAAAATATCCAGTCAGGATTGAACGAAAATACACCTCTAACAGCAGTTCCACATATATTGACAAAAACTATAAAACAGTGTAAAGAAATACAGGACAGATATGAGATAACTGGCAATAAGAATACTGGAATAAAGAAATGCTGGAATAAGATACTGGAACATCATCATCAATAGCATCTGACAAGGAATAGAACTACAAGTGCACGTAAGTACAAAGAATTGGTATGTAAGAATAACAACTAGAACATATGGAAAATACAAGATCAGTCTATCAAGATACATGTCAAGAATCCTCTATCTACGTATGTGAAACATTAGTATATCATGTGATCGGCTTGGGTTATATGACTCATTACATGGATTAGCGATCATCCCCAACAGGTCAGGCTAACTGGAATGTAACAGTGATGAGGCATGTAAGGGTAAGGCTGCACCGACGTGAGATGTGGGTGAGCTAATGCTGCATGTAAGGGTATGATCACATAACTACTAATACTTCCCCGTTTTCCCCAGCTAGCACGACGGATTCTAATCACGACTCCTCGTGACAGGTCTCAATGATGCTAACTCGTGTAAGCAACAGTGTTAGAGTCATGTACGCTATACAACAAGAATTATAGAGATAATCAACATAATGGAAACTGTCAGAGAATGTACTCGCCTGTGGTCCTTTGCTGGCAATACCAATGTCCGGGTTCCAAGGTACCGTCTGAATGATCCCACAATCCTATAAACATATCATATAGTACAATACTTCATCAGACATTACTTCTAGCACACAATCAACATAATGATCTCAACAGTCTACTCTATAAGTCATAGGTGGGGGTAGCTACGGTTATTCGTAATTTGTTAAGGTCACCTCGTACACGAGTATATAATGCCTATTGTTATCTATTATATACATCACTGCTTAATTAATTATTATTATAACAGGAGTGTGCATCTAGTTCTTTAACAGGTTTATATTGTATATATAAATATATGTATGCTTTAGGTTAATTAGGCACAATACGGTATGTATATACATATACAGGGCATTTAAATCTGTATATATGCGATGGAGATACACCATACATATATCTATATACCGAATACGTCTATCATATAACAATACGTATACTATGAACACACTGGATACTCTACGGTTAACATGTGTGGATTACTACGAGGATTACGTATATACGGGCACGTTTTCAAGCATACGAGGGTTCGAACCTGCGATCATGAATGCGAAGGTTTCGGTGTTGATCGTAGTCGTCGTGAAGGAGGTGGTATTCGCGGCTTCCGTCGATCAGTCCAGCCTGGTTCGTGGAGGGCCGAGGTCGAGTGCAGCGTCTCCGGCGTGCTCCTGTGCAGTCGAATCCGTCGGCAGCGGTCAGTTGATCCGGTCGGCAGCGGTCAGTTGATCCAGTCGGCTTCGGTCAGTTGATCCAGTCGGCTTCGGTCGGTTGATCCGGTCGGCTTCAGTCGGCAGCGCTCGATCAGCGGCTTCGTGCAGCGTTCCAGTCGGCAGTGCTCGATCAGCGGCTTCGTGCAGCGTTCCAGTCGGCAGTCGGCGACGAGTTCACGGCCGGGTTTGGCGGTGAACAGTGAAGTCGGGAGGGGGGTCGACAGCAAGTAGGGTGAAGAGGGGGTGTCGGCTGGAGGTTTTAGGTTTAAAGAAAAGAAGACATAAGATAATATGTATATATATATACAAGGTGTGGGTTTGACCTAGAACATGTTGACTTTGGTCAATACTAGGAAAGCCTTGGCTTAATTTGGAGATACTCCAATGGGTTAGGTTCAGATGAAATTTTGAAAGTTGCATTGGTCTAAGGGTTTGGAGGCCATGGTTTTCAAGGATTGATGTTAAATTACACATCCCCAAATTATATGGATAATACAATGAAGAGGTAAAATGGGTTTATCATGCGCGTCGTGTCAAACGGGTGTATACTTAATGCTCTATAACAGTGCCAATAATTGTAATTTGCATGAAATAGGTTCATTGTTTGCTTAATTAAAATTAAATGCAAGAGGTGTATCACAATTAAATAGAAGTACTAAAGTCTGGATTTACGTGGGACACAAGCATTAATGAATGGTCTGGCGTGTCTATGACAAGGGTACGAATCGGATGGAAGACAAGGCTAGCGTAGCGTTCTAGTTATTGAATAATGATTAAGTGCAACAATCAATTAGAAATCATAATTATTAGGATAAATAAATTATCATGCAATCATTTACTCATTAATTATGGAAAGACTAGAATACCCTTAATCCAAAAAGTGGGGGTGACAGGGGGTTTGACCATAGTGAAGATTTATGAAGAGGTTATGATTTGACAGAGAGACAAGATGCTTAAATTTTGAGGATAAACATTAATTTAAATAAAGAGTTAAGAATTTAACATGGCAGAATTAATGATTTATTAATTTTAGGAAGATTATGATATGATTGAATTTGTTATGAAAATTGGAGGAATTTAAGAAAATTATCATTATATTTTATTTGACTGCAAGATATAAATTTAAGACTTATATTCTAAATGTTGTATTTGAAGATTTTGCGAGTCTTATATTATTTGATTATTGTATGGGAAAGGAATAGAAGAATGAGATAATTAATGGATTAGTATTTGGTTTCAAATTTTTGGATGAGGATTTAAATTTTTATAAATATGCATTGATTGAATTTAAATTAGAGGATTGGATATTAAATTTTGTATTTAGTTTAACTTAAAATTTCGGAGGAGATTGTGATAAGAATTGAATTTAATTTTAAATTTGAGGAATTTTCAGGAATATGATATTTATAGAATTTTGAGAGATTTTGTGAAATAACAATATGGAATTTACTTTATGATTATAGGTTTGATGAATCTAAATTTGATGGAAAATAATATATATAATGAGTAAATACTACTATTGAGGATCTTAAATTTCGAGGACGAAAATCTTTTAAGGAGGGTAGACTTGTCACTACCACATTCTAAAAATAGGGATATTTTTGACTTTTTATATATTATTAATATTGTGTGTAGTTATTTTAAATAATTGCGTGAGATGTGTATTTATATATATATTATATACAGTGTTCTTAATGTTTGAGCTAGTAGACCTAGAAGCCCACTAGATGGACCTCTGACCGAATTATAGGGTTATGAATTTAAATTGTATTATTTAGGATTTAATTATTTTAGGTTGTAATTAATTACCGTGATTGTTACACTCTACCGTTGTTGCAATATTCGGAGCCCAACATTAGCCCATAATTTCCAACAAGTTGTTGCATTCTAGACTTGACACGCCAACTTAGGCGCTGGACTTTTCCGTCACTCAAAATCATAATCCTTGGTGCTCTAATTTAATTGCACAACTTCACGTATCCGAAATCTATTATTTAATCTTGTGTCACGCACCTGTGTCGTTGCCATCAATTTTGAGACACCAACTCAACCCGTTTAGCCGGTCCAATTAAAGGGTCCAAGACTGACACCAAACCTACACCTTTCATGACCTTTGTGTAACTCATAATTATGCTCTCTTGTGCTTCATTTTAGCCGCACAATATTCGTCGCAGACGTTTATTTAATTTCTAAATAAAATCCAACTTTGTATCGTTGTGCGTTCCAATCGAAATTGGAGACACAATCTCGACCCATTTTCGTGCAACCCAAATTAGGGTAATATTCTGTTCTGAGTCTTCTTCACTAATGATACTTGTGTCCCAACTTAATTTTAGCCCCATATATTTCCAATTAATTTTAGAACATCGCTTGCATTTATTTTTTAATTAAATTGGGGATACCAACTTTGACTAATCCAATTTTAACCCAATTTAATCCAAATACCCCATTAATTAAGCCCATACAAAACACACAACACCCCCTCACCCTACAAAATACTAAACACCAATTCCCCCACCAATTTTTCATCATTTCATGTGTCTGTGCAAATACCCAAATTTAACGGGACTTATTTACAAATGTTGCATTAGGTGTCAACACCCCATTGGTTCAAATCAAATGGAGAAGCCCTAATTCTTGACTGGTCAACCCAACCCTCTCCTTGTATGAATAATTTCCTTATGTTGAATCCTGGCCATTCATTCAAATAGGGAGCATCATCACCACACATTCCCACTCACCATTCCCTATAAGATGTCTTTTTATGCACCCTTTCCCGAGCAGGCCCTAATCCCCACACCTTGGGAAATCCCCCATCTTCTCTCTCCTTCTTCCCCACAAAAATCGTAGCGTCTTCTTTCTTTTTCCATTTCTTCTTCCCTTCTTCTTCTTCCTTTCTTCTTCCCACCTCCTTCTTTTTTAAAAAAAACGAAAAAGAAAACCAACTCCACCACCATCACCCGATCTCGGCCAACTGCTCCGGCCAACACCGGCCGAGCTCCCTCTTCCACGGCTGCTACTGCTACAACCCGGGCGTCCCCCGACCACTCCTTTAACCCCGGCGGCCAAGCCTCACCACCGGCAAACTCCCCTCCGGCAGCACCACCATCATCATCAGAATCACCACCACCATCGTCATCAGAATCACCACCACCATTGTCATCAGAATCACCACCACCATCATCATCAGAATCACCATCACTATTAACTCCGGCACCTCCCTCCAGCATCTCCATCAACCCGTTGTACCTCGGCCAAGCTTCCCCCTCGACCACCCGCTCAATTCTCCTCTACGAGCGGCCACCCGACGAGCCCGCACCACCGCTTCATCCTCCCGAGCTCTCTCCTCCCGCTGCAACCTCCCCTCCGGCCAAGCTCCTTCTCGACCTCTCCTTCTTTAACCTCCAACTCCGGCCACTTCACACCACCAGTGCCACCCTACCACCACCAGTACCACCACCCTTTACCACCCCGTACCACCAGCATCACCACCCCGTACCACCAGCCCCCTCTACCAGTACCACCACTCTTCGTCATCGTCGCCTTCGTCGTCATCTTCGTCATCGTCATCGTCGCCTTCGTCATCGTCATCGTCATCCTCAACCTCGTGGACACCGTCGTCATCGCCGATCTCGTGCACGGGCACAGGTTCACGTTCTCCCCATGGCGTACACGTACGTGTATACGTATTTGGTATATGGGTGTATGCATGTATGTATTAGTATGTATTAGCGCATGTATGTAGTATATATATTGAATATGTAGGATTCGTATATATACACATATACATATATATAGTATATTTCTTAAATTAGTATATATGTATTCAATAATATATGTTAGTATGTATGTATTGGTATATATATATATATATATATATATATATATATATATATATATATATATATATACATGTATATAGTATATGTATTAAATTGGTACATATATATATATATATATATATATATATATATATATATATATATATATAGTATATATTTTCACTTGGTATATGTATATATATATTCAGTATATGTATTCTTCCGTATACATATAAATATTGGTTGTTATATATATATAAATATGTGGTATGTATATATAAACATATATATATATAGTATAAAATCCTATTAGTGTATATACACATATACATATTATGTATGTAATTATTTGGTATACACATATATATGTATTATAAGTAATTAATGAACGTGCTAATTGATAATACGTATAATTATAAAGGTACTAGGCGACCCGAGTGTAATTTCGGATACCCCATATTTACATTGACCTGTAACCCTATAAATTATTAGCAGGCTGCCATATGTACACTCACGTATTGGCAAGACCCATATTATTACTGTCTGTCTGTCTTGCACAGCAATAACAGACGCGACACCCGCGCAATTAGAAGCGCACTTGACCCTAGTTAACCAGTGTCATACCTAGCGTAGCCCCTGAGTTCAATGTATTATGATTGTGTTAGTGTAACGTCTGATGCAAATATTATATTTTATGATATGTCTATAGGACTGTTGGATCATTCAGACGATACTCTGGAATAGGACATTGGTATTACCAGTTAAGGACCCAAGACGAGTACATTCTCTAATAATTTCTATTATTTGATGATTTCTATAATTCCAGTATCTAGAAATGTTACATCTGATTCTTGACACTGTGCTACACGGACTAGTATATAGATTAGATCTGCAGTCATGAGATGTTATATTGGTTATCGCATTGACTTGTTACACGACATTGATATTTAGACCTTGTACATGATATATTAGATATTGCTCGTGTATCTTGACGTGTCATGGTTGGATCCACTGTACTAGTTGGGGGCGGGGAAGTAGTTAGTGAGAAATGTGATCAAATCCATATTGTACAAGTATAGAATAATGTTAGTGTTAATCATACACCTCACGTATGATTAGCCAGGACATATAGCTCTCGTACATGTTCCCAAGCCGATCACATATCGAAGCTATTATTTCAAAAACTTAGAATAGTTATAGTTCTTTATTTTAGATCATATACTATATCACCCGTATATGATATTGTATCTCGTTCTCTTCATTTCATATATGCACTGACTGTACCATATTGACTATATTGCCTGTTTCTTTATTTTGCCATTGCATTTTATTCATTGTCTTCCCTCAGTATATAGCTTCATCTGTTTATTGTTTTATAGTCCTTATCAATTAAATAGAACTGTTATTTAAGATGTAATTTGATCCTTCCTGACTGAAAATATTTTTCCAGACTATGCCTTAGAGGACTGGTGTCCGATATTTTATGGACCACAGGGAGAGTAGCTGCAGACTTGGATCTGATGGTTCAGTTATGATTTTGGGAGGTCTAGCCAAAATTACTAGTTATCTAGTTAGTTTCTTTTAGCAGTTTATTGGTACCGAATTTATCTCCGGCATACTTTGTTGAGACTTGGATATTATTGTTGAGTTAGATTATTTCTATTTAGACTTGTGTTGCATTTTATTTATTTCTTCGATATCTTATCGTGCTGTAGTTATGTGATTGAGTATGTTGTTCATATTATATTGTGTTATCCGTGTCTCCTTATGGAGTTGGATGCTCGTGTGAGATTGTTTAGATAGTATCATGACCTTGACAGTGTTCTACCGCCGATATTGTGGCGTAGGCTGGACGTACCCACGTACTCATGCCCAAATTCCGGGTGTGGGTCGTGACACCTGGGGAAGCAGCAGCGGCAGCAGCAGCGGTTGGCGGTGGATCTGGTCGTGGAGAAGGCGACGGTCAGGCTGGTGGTGGTGGTTGGCGGTGCTAGTAGGTGGTGGACAGGCGGGCTGGGGGTGATCGGGGTCGGGTTGAGGTAGATCCGAGGAATGGTGCGGGTTGGTGATGGATATGTTGATGATGGTGGTGCGAGTGGTGGTTGGCAGTGGTGTAGGTGATGGTTGCTGGTGGCGCTGGGGTGGTGGAGACGGTGAGGCTGGTGGCGGTGGTTGGCTGTAGTCGGGATGTGGACGTGGTGGTTGAAAGTCAGGAGAAGGGGCAGGCGGCAGAGGTGATCGAGGTTGAAGGGGGAGGAGAATAGGATTCGGCTAGGGTTTGTTAGGTTAGGGGAGAGAGGAACATATATATATATATAGGGGAGAGAAAATGGGGGGTCCTCCTAAGGAATTAGGCCGGCTAGGGTTTCATGGGCGGGGAACATGTTGTCATAAAGGAGTGTAGGGTGTATATGGCTAGGTTAGGTCTAGCTTTGGGTGAGGTTGGTCTTCACAACAATTTAATTAAAAACTAATGCACAAGGTGTTCTTTAATCAATTGGAAATACATGGGGTTAAAATTGGGTGGGACACAAGTGTCATGGACATAGCAGACTCAGAATAGGTTAGTGCCATAATTTGGGTTGTATGAAAGTGGGTTGGGTTTGTGTCTTAAATTTTGATTAGAACGAACAATTATGCAAGGTTGGATTTATTGGGATTTAAAACTAGAAGCACAAGATAGAGTATTTACAAGTTACACAAGGGTCAGAATGGTAGTCTGGCATGCCTAGGAAATGTGTATGAAATTTGTTTGCAGGTAATAGCTAGGGTAGCGCTCCAACTATCGAAGCAACGGTAAGGTGTATTAAGTAATATAATTATTGCACAATAAATTTAATTTACTGCATTCAACTCTAATTGTCACCAATTTAATCCTAGTCTCTCTATCTAAGCTAAATAAACTTAAATTTGGTCGAGGGGGTTTACAATCTACCCTCCTTAGAGCATTTCGTCCTCGAAATTAAAACAGATATATGGTAAAAACTATTGACTGAAATTAAATGCTACTACATACATACACCTTCGAAGAGATAGGGATAACGCTGTCGAATATCATCCTCGCGTTTCCAGGTTAACTCGCCTGGTGCATGATGTCTCTATGTGACACAAACTAGAGGGATAGTCTGACCTCGCAATACCTTCTCGCTTCTGTCCAGAATCTCTACAGGCTCCTCTTGATATGATAAACTCGGCCCGACTGTGATCTCTGAGTGGTCAAGCACATGACTCGGATCTGGCATATATCTCCTTAGCTGAGATACATGAAAGACGTCATGAACTCCTTCTAAAGTTTGTGGTAAGGCTAATCTGTAAGCAACCTCTCCGATGCGTTCCAACACATCGAATGGTCCAATGTACCACGGACTCAGCTTTTATCTACCTCCAAACCAGATAGTTCCTCGAGTAGGTAAGATTTTTAGAAACACATGATCTCCAACCTGGAACTCTAGGGGTCATCGATGTGCATTTGCCTAATGCTTCTGTCTGTCCTATGTTGCTCGTAGGTGCCCTTGGATCTTCTTTACCTTCTCCACCGTACGAACAACCAACTCTGGCCCAAGAATCTGCCTCTCGCCCACATCGCCCCAACATACTGGGGAACGATACTTCCTGCCATACAACGCTTCATAGGGAGCCATCTGAATGCTCGCCTGATAACTATTATTGTAGAAAAATTCAACCAAATGCAAATGGTCCTCCCATGATCCACCAAAATCAAGCATGAATGCCCACAACATGTCTTTCAGTGTCTGAATGTTGCACTCGGACTGGCCATCCGTCTGCGGGTGATACGATGTGCTAAACATTAGGCGGGTGCTGAGACTCTCTTGCATACTCCGCCAAAAGTAAGATGTGAACCTCGAATCCCTGTCGGATACTATACTGACTGGCACTCTATGCAGTCGCACGATCTCCCTCATATACATGTCTGCTAGGACCTCTGTAGACTGTTCAACTCTGAAAGGTAAAGAGTGAGCGGACTTGGTGAGTCGATCTACGATTACCTATACTGCATTACGACCACTAGGAATCCTCGGAAAGCCCATAACGAAGTCCATAGTGATGTGCTCCTATTTTCACTCAGGTATCAAGAGCGGCTGAAGTAAACCTGCAGACCTCTGATGCTCAGCCTTGACTTGCTGATACCCCAGGCACTTGGCCACAAAGCGGGCTATCTCCCTCTTTATTTCATGCTACCAATAGTACTGCCTCAAGTCTCTGTACATCTTCGTGCCTCCTGGATGAATAGAGTATATTGAACTGTATGCCTCCGATATCAGCTCCTGACGAAGTTCTCCATTCGGAACATAGAGACGATCTCCACATCTCAAAGTCCCGTCTTTGTGTATGCACAATCATGTCTGTATTTCGGCCTCTGTCCTCTGTCGAAGCCTCTGAAATCTTGCATCTGTTGGCAAGGCAGCCTTAATTCTATCAACCAATGTTGATTGCAACTGAAACTCGACAACTGACCATCTGTTCCGTGCATAATGACCTATATACCCATCTGCTCTAGATCTCTCGACAGATGTTGCTGGGTAGTCAAAAAGAATACCATGGGCCTTCTGCTTAATCCATCAGCTACTATGTTGGCCTTTCCTGGATGGTACTGTAGCTCGATCTCCAAGTCTGTCATCACCTCGAGCCAACATCTTTGTCTCCGGTTCAGGTCCTTCTGAGTATAGACGTACTTCAGGCTTTTGTGATCTATGAATATTTCCACTCGTTCTCCGTATAGGTAGTGCCGTCAAGCTTCAAGGCAAAGATCACTATGGCAAGCTCCAAGTCATGAGTTGGATAGTTCTTCTTATGGGTCCTCAGCTATCTAGAGGAATAGGCCACAACCTTTTCGTGCTAAATCAAGACGCATCATAATCCTTTCCCGGACGCATCATTGTAGATCATGAATTCTTCGGGTCCAGAAGGTATAGTCAAGATAGGTGCCGTAGTCAGACGCTTCTTCAGCTCATCGAATGCCGTCTGACACTCCTCTGTCCAGGTGAACTCCTGCTCCTTGCGGGTCAAGCGGGTCATTGGTTCTGTAATCCTTGCAAAGTTTTCTATAAACCTCCGGTAATATTCGGCAAGTCCTAGAAAACTCCTCACCTCCGAGACGTTGGTAGGGGTCGGCCACATCTCTACTGGAGAAATCTTCGCTGGATCTACCAAAATGCCGTCTCCTGAGATAACGTGTCCAAGAAAAGCACACGATCGAGGAGAAACTCACACTTGCTTAACTTTGCATAAAGCCTCTCACGCCTCAGCGTCTCTAACACTAGTCTCAAGTACTTTTCGTGCTCCTTGTGGCTCTTTGAATACACCAAGATATCGTCGATGAAGACTACCACAAACTTGTCTAGGTATTGGTGGAAGACTCTATTCATCAAGTTCATAAATATGGCAAGCACATTTGTCAATCTGAAAGACATCACCAAGAACTCATAGTGACCATAATGATTCCTGAATGATGTCTTTGGAATATCTTCTCTCCGCACCTTTACCTGATGGCAACCCGATCTCAAGTCGATCTTCGTAAATACCACTGCTCCTATCAGCTGATTGAATAAATTATTAATCCGTGGTTGGGGGTACTTGTTCTTGATAGTCAAAGCATTAAGGGCTCTGTAATTAATGCACATACAGACTGTCCCATCCTTCTTTGGTACAAACAACACTGGTGCTCCCCAGGGTGATGCACTAGGACAGACGAATCCCTTGAGCTGCAACTCTTCTAACTGTAGCTTCAACTCATCTAGTTCCTTCTTCGCCAATCGGTACACATTTGAAGATGCCGGTGTTGCTCCAGGTACTAACTCAATAGTGAACTCCATATCTCTATCTGGCGGTAAGCCTGACAACTCCTCTGGAAAAATATCCTCGAATTATGCAACTATCGGTGGGGGTGCCGTCTCCATAGCCATATAAGCTCCAGCTGTCTAACTTACTCCTCGCTTGACGGTCCCTCGTATGTATTCGAACTTCGGTTGATCTGGTGGTCTAAAAATGACGCTACCTCTCCGACAATTCAGTACGCATTATACTGGCTTAACCAGTCCATGCCTAACACGATATCAAAGTATGGCATCAAAAATACCAAAAATTATGCTCTCATCTCTCGACCACACACGACTACTGAGCACGTTCTAATAGTGCTGGTAACCAGCACGATACCTCCTCTGGTAAGAATCTTCCAACTCTTAGGTAAGGGGGAAGTAGCTACTCTATGCATAGCTATGAATCTACTAGATATAAAAGATAGTGTAGAACCCGAATCAAATAATGCAGTCGCAAGTAATGATGCAACTAAAATGGTACCTGCCATAGCTTCCCCGTCTGTTTCTTCCTCATTCGCTACTAGTGCAAGGGCCTATCCGTGCCTCTGTCGTCCGGCCTGCTGTCTGGCTCGATCAAATTGTGCCTTTTGTGGGGCCAAGGTTGGTCCCCTCTAAAATCCTCCGGGTGTTGGTGGTCGTTGACCTCCTAGCGGGGGTAGTATCCTCAGGGCTGGTGCTGCTGACCTTTGTCATATCTGTGGTGCTGTATCTCTGCGCTGTGGGCAATCTCTGACAAGGTGCTGAATCGCTCCATATATCATGCACAATCCAAGCTTCTTCCGATAATCTCTGACGACGTGTCCCCTCTTGCCACGATGGGGACAAGACGAAAGTTCCTTATGCTGGTATGGTACTATCCTCTGCTGTGTCTATGCTCCTGGGCGACGGATTAGTCCTCCTACTCTGGGCTGGGCTCTGGCTGTTATGGTCGTGCTGGAATATCTTGCTCCTCTGCCGATGGCTTCTTGGACCCTCGCTTCTGATAAAACCTCCTCAAAAGAAATCCTCGCCTGGGTGGTGGTGTACCTCTGCAGCTCAAAAGTAAGACCGTGATAGAATATTTGGGCCTTCTCTAGATCTTGGGATCAAAGTGGCACCAAATCTGCTAAGTAGGCTAAACTTTGCGTCGTATGCATCTACGGTCATATTCCCTTGTTCTAGATGTAGGAACTGGGAGTACAAGGCATTTCTAACTGTAGTCGAAAAATACTTTGCATTGACGTACTATAAGAACTGCTCCCATGTTTGTGTCTTGTCTACGCTGCGCTCTATAGAATACCACCAGTGATGGGCGTTGCCTTTCAGTTGGGCCCTCACTGCGGTCATCTAAAGGTCTGGATATAGCTGAGAAGCCTCTAGTAGAATCTCCGTGTTGGCGACCCAATCAGAGATCTCCTCTGCAGTCTCGTTGCCCAAAAAAATATTCGGGCCCATCTGGCGGAACCCTCGTACAGTACCAGTTGGATGAATAGGTGTAGGAGCTGGTACGGGTGCTGGTGCAGGTGTCCTCTCAAGGACTGCCATCAAGCTCTATCTTAATGTCTCGGTCTGATGCCACTGTGCCTGTATCATAGCCTGGAAGAACTGAAGCATCTGTTGTTGTCCATCCGGATGTGGCATCTGAGGTGGATAGGATGGAGGTGGTGGCAATGGGACCTCCGACTGTGCGGTAGGTGTCTCCTCAGATGTCGGCCACTCGGTTTGCGGCATCGGCGTAGCCCCCAAAGTCTGGCCCTCGAAATGCTGCGTGGGGATCGTTTGTGAAGTTTTCCCCTCGTACTGCTGTGTAGGATCGCCCTGAGAAGTTTCACGCCAATGTATCATCGGAGCCTGTAGAATCACCGGGGCCTATGGTGCTGGTTGCTCTCCAGGTGGTCCCTGGGATATCTCCTCTCTCTGGGTGGTGTCGGCTGGCACCACGGCACCGTGTGCTCCTCGTCCACTATGCAAGTTCATCTCGTTGCAAGAGAGAGAGCTTCATTAAAAGAGTACTGAATCAAGCAAACAGAATGCAGATATTTAGAAATAATACGAAGGAAGTTCAAAGACGTAATCAAAGTGGATGAGACCTAGTAATTCCTATCTTATTGCAGGCTCGCTGGACATGTTACCATACCGCAAGCGATAAACAAGAAGACCTGCATGGGCCACCACTAAAACCATGTCACATCCCAGTCCCAAAATACACGGGACCAGGCTACGTGGCAATAGCCAACTAATACGTCTTCGAGGGATTATCCAATTTAATGGATCCTATGAAAAGTACTTCGCTGTCCTAAAATACTAACAAGTCCAATACTATCATCAAAACAGGTAATCTAATCTCATCCACAATATAACCAAGAAGTACTAAAATAAATACTGGAAAATAAATGCCAGTCTGAAATATCATAGTATAATCCAAAATGTCTGGTGGGAACAAATCCACTACTATGACGAAGTAAAAGTACTGAAAGACAGATAAAAAGAGTAATGACTAGGACATTGACTGACTAGATAATGATGCTCCAATCCTAGGTAAAAGGCCTACCGAATGATCACAGGAACTCTGACGGTAGCACCTCTAGCTCCTCCTCGAATGTGTACCTCGTCTCCTATCCGGGTCCGTACACTGTAGAATAATATTCCTCGTCCAAATCTGGAAGGGAACCAGGTCCTCAGAGGGATGTAACAAGATACAAAAATGCATGCCATATATAAATACTGAATAAAATAAAGGGGTGTGCTAACCATCTAAGGACAACCTTGGTACGTATGGGTCGGTGTAGGCATAACATCCATACTCCGAAGAGCGAGGTATCTGTACATATAACGTCTATCATTCCGAAGAATGAGGTATCTGCAAATATATATATGTCCGTAACGCTCCGAAGAACGCGATATCTGAATAAAGGAAGTCATTGGATCAGTAGCTCCTCCGGATACTACGAATTCCAATATGTGTAACCCACACGCCTACTAGTTGTCCTCCCCGCCCAATGTAGATATACAAGTCAAATACACGACGTGCATACCACGTATCTATATGCCAAGTCTCTACTAATTATATAACCCTGATTACGTACTAACCGTGATGCATGTCACACGCACCGATAGCTAGTCGGGTATGCGAACCCGCATCATAACATGAGTTTGTCACCGTGATGCGTGTAAGAGTGTCAGTCTCGGAAGATATCAGAGTATCCTCCCAATGGGGGTGAGTCTGCTAGTGACTAGGTCAAGTACACTTCTCATCGACGCATTCGTCGACTACACCCAAGTCAATCTCGGACGCGCACAGTTATACGAAATAAAGCAATAAGATATTATACAATATTTGTATAATTTAAATTAAACAGTAAATATGGTAAGGTATCTTGCCTGGGTCCTCAAGCTGCGAGTGTCAATAACCTGCTCCTGAAGTCTCTCATGAATGGTCCAGCGACCCAATACATATAATATAATATAGAAATATAATCATCAGTCACTAAAGTAATACGCACAGAAACACTACGCTGCTCTTAGCCACTGATGTAAGGGGTCACACTGGTCAACTAACAGAGTCGCGTGTGCACGCAGCTAAGGCACACACGTATCCTGTTACGAAACTAATTACGTTTTGTACAGAATTACCTGTCCTAATTATCATGTTAGGGTGCACTTGGTCAATGTCTAGGTTTCTAGGTCAACACGCATTCATATTAATAATCCTTTTATTAGAGTAGTTACTTGACCTTAATTACTGCTTTAACTATAAACACACACGCACACACGTTGTACTTGGAAATTTCTATTACTTGTGTCCGTTCGACGACACGTTGACACTATGATACATAAAATTTTAATTGAAATAAATATACAATACCTAGTCGTGGCTGAGGGGGGGGGTCTGTGCTCGTCGACGACCTGCTCTCCTGCGTGGGGTGGAGCTCCGGCGGTGCCTGGGGAAGCAGCAGCGGCAGCAGCAGCGGGTGGCGATGGATCTGGTCGTGGGGAAGGCGACGGTCAGGCTGGTGGTGGTGGTTGGCGGTGCTGGCAGGTGGTGGTCAGGCGGGTTGGGGGTGATCGGGGTCGGGTTGAGGTGGAGCCGGGTGTAGAAGCATGAAAAATACGCTGGATAGCTATACGCAACATGTTGATGCTGGGCAGCGTAAAATATGACTCTGGAGCCATCGGCGTACAACAGAGCTTTCCCGCTAAGTACAGCGCAAAATACAAGCTCGAGGACTATCCGCGTAATGCAGTACGTCCAGGCTGCTTTAGCGTAGAAAGGGTGCTATATCGCCTTTATGGCGTAAAACTCATCTGCTTTCAATGCAGCACTGAAGTGTGTAGAAGCATGAAAAATACGCTGGATAACCCTACGCAGCACGGTGGTGCAGGGCAGCATAAACAGAAGACCTCAGAGCCATCAAGCATGCAACGGAGCTTTTTTCTACTGAGCACAGCATAAAATATAAGCTCAAAGGACCATCCGCGTAAATGTAGTATGTCCAGGCCGCTTCAGCGTAGACGGGGTGCTTCATCGCCTCTATGGTGTAAAACTCATCCGCTTTCAATGCAGCATTAAAGCGTATGAGGAACGCTTCGTATTCCCCGAAATGAACCTGTGAAATCACCCAGTGAACCTGACATCTGACTCCGGACAAAGGGTACTACACGGTCACCCAGATGATGGTTGGAATAATGGCAGACCACTCGGGACGCGCCCCTGCATTAATGCACAGGATGATGGCGGATCTCTGCATTTAATGCAGGAGATTTGATTAAATATCACCGAACCGTCGTTTAGTGACATCCCCTTTGCGCAAACTGCTTTTACGCATACAAGGGGATACGCTGTCTTGTTTTACACAGGCAGACGTGAACTGTTTACGCTCCGCGGAAGATAAACAGACTGCCACGTCAAAAGCTGCTCTTTGTACAGGGCTCGAGGCAGGTCTATGCACCTAATGCTCAGAACGGTGGCATGCCTTCAGAACACGCCTCTGTAATTAATGAACAGGATGATGGCGGATCTCTGCATTTAATGCGAGAGATTTGATTATATCTCCAAGAGCCGTAATTCCGGCTAAGACATCCACATCATCACTCTGGCACGTTACGCAGCGGCTTCTACGCCCATTCAGCTTCTGTGCCCACTCGGCTTCTACGCCTCTTCAGCTTCTATGCTCATTCGGCTTCTATGCTCATCCGGCCTTCTGTGCCTATTCGGCTTCTATGCCAACAGGCTTCTATGCCTACCTGGCTTCTATGCCTACTTGGATTCTATGCCATGGTGACAGACATTGGCTTCTACGCCAACCTCTTCTACACGAGGGATACCTACCTACGTGGCTTCTACGCCGTGATCTTTGCAGCAGTTATACGCGCTTTGTCCCTTAGTTGGACACGCGTCACACGCTCATTCAAAAGATCATCTATATGCGGGCAACGGTTATTTTAACCATCGTATAAAAGGGTATTGTACTTTCCACTCCTCGGTTTCTACACCAACTGAGTGGTCACGGTCACTAAAACTCTATAAATAGAGACCTCTATCAACAGAGGACAAGGTCGAAACTTTGGACAAGGTCGGAACTTCGGACAAGGTCGAACTTTTAAAAAGGAAAAAACCTCCAAAGAGATCGAACCAGAGATCGAAAAATTGGAGATTGAAGAGAAGTCGAAGAGTCTTTGAGAGAGAGGAACCCGGAGCTCAGGCAAAGAGTAGTGATCGACGACTTTGGCATCGTGCATCCACCCTCTTTTGCAACCTTCGAAGCTGCTTCCCGTCTTCTACGGCACTTCTTCACCATCGTGTGGTCCAAGGGCTAAAGTGATCGACTGCAGATCACACCTATAGCAATATTTACCCAGATTTAAAAATTGTACTCGACATCCTCGTATAGGATTAATTGTACAAGCTTGTTTGTAAACCAAAGAAACGGGTTTCGTATAAACCCTGTCTTATATACATTTCTTTCGTTTATCATCCGTAAACAAGATGGCGACTCTGCTGGGGACATCCTTCTCCTCTGACGAAAAGGCGATTGCTCAACACGATGAGGTATCCGTGGGATCTGTAAAGAAGACACTGGTCGTCCAGTTTGACCAGTCTGCCTATGAAGACATGCTTCGGACAGGGGGTAGCTCTCACTCTCTCTCTGTACAAGTCAACAGGAAGCTGCGCAAGGTCTGGATGCCCAAGACATCCACTACCATTCCTGTCGACTCTCCGATCTCTCCGATCTCTCCGACCAACGAGGTTGTAGCATTTCTTCCTCCGCGCACTGTGCGTGAAATTCAGTCGCCTGTCTCTGACAGGGCCGACAAAACTTCTGGCAAAGCCTCAGCGCTAACCAAGAAGTATCCTCCGCACCCTGTGCGTGAAATTCAGTCGCCTGTCTCTGGCAGGGCCGACAAAACTTCTGGCAAAGCCTCAGCGCTAACCCACAACTATCCTCCGTGCTCTGCGCGAGAAATTCAGTCTCCCGTCCTTGGCAGAACAGACAAAACTTCTGGCAATGCCTCAACGCTAACCCAGAAGTATCCTCCGCGCTCTGCGCAAGAAATTCAGTCAACCGTCCTTGGCAGAACAGACAAAACTTTTGGCAATGCCTCAGCGCTAACCCAGAAGTATCCACTGCGCTCTGCGCGTAGAAACCAGTCTCCCGCCCTTGGCGGAATAGACAAAATTTCTGATAATGCCGCAGCGCCAAATCAGGAATCCCAAACTCCCTCCTTTCGCGGAAAAGTAGATGATCCCTGTGATCTACGCAAGGGAAAGGGAATAGCGGACTGCTCAACTTCTCGGCCTCTACGCCAGCAAGGTAAGACTCTGCCCACCCTCCGGGTTACGCGGGGAACTGATGGCCGACTGAGGGCCTCCTCGGGTCTACGCCAGCCGAAGCACAGCGCCAAATTATGCCAAGAGGAGCCCCTCAGCGTAAAGAAGGCTCAATTCGCGGAAGGACGCACTCCTCGGGGATTATCCGCTGACCAGATGGCCAACCTGTTGTATACCGCTGGCACAGGGAGGACTCCAGTTCCCAACATCTGCATGCCTACTGCGGTGAACAGAAGGAACAAACAATCTTCTTCTTCTTCTGTAAATCCTCCTCACCTGCATACATATCTGATCCAGAAACGCAAGGATGGGGGATCTTCTAGCATGTCTATTACGCCTCCTAGCGAGCACCATTGTAATAGTTATAGGATTGTATTTAATGTTGCTGTTCTGAAGCAAGACGGTCGGTTTTTGACCGGTTAAGCTACTCTCCGTCTTCCCAAGAAGAAGAGCCCACACATGCATCGGTGAACATGGCTTCACACGTACCTAGAGGACGATCGACCTCAAGATGTCACCCCTCTAGAACTCCAAGCCGAAGGAGATTCAACCAGCTCCTTAGAAACACTGAAGCTGGGGTGTTCCAGAACACCCGTTCGAAGTCACGACAACCGGCTTCGTACTCTTCTGATTCCGATGCTGGGGGTCGCCAGTCTCCCGAGTCAGATGTTGAAAGTATAGAGTCGACTTCTACAGCGACCTATACTAATCCTTCAATGACACCCAGGGAGATGGAAGTTTATGCCATTGGAGATGAACGCGAGGAAGCTTCGCCGTCAGGAAGCACTGAACAACGCATCACTATACTGGAGACGTCTCTGAAACAGATACAATCCATGATGGAGAACATGCACCAGATGATGCTAACCCAGCACGCAGCTGCTATGGCACAAACAGCGGTCCCTCCAACTCAGATACGTGAGGGGGTAGACTTACCACCATCCAACACGATCCAAGAGCCTGCTCTAGATCAGGAGTCAGCAGGTCCTCCTCTTCCTCACTCGGAGAATGCGTTACCTCCTGTAGGGGTCACGATCCAACCGACTCCGCACCACTCAGTGGTCTCGCTGCCGGCTGACAATCCGATGCATGCAGTACGGGAGTTGAAAGCCCAATTTGATGCCTTGAAGCACAAAGATCAGCTCAAGAAATTGGGGATCAACCAGCCCTACCCAGCTATCTGGGAAGAGGTCCCTTTCCCTCCGAGATACAAGCCACAGACCATGGCTTTGTTCGAAGGAAAAACGTCACCAAGTCAGTGCATGAACTACTTCAGTATGATGACGGTGCTATTACAAGGGAATAATGCCCTTCTCACCCGGGTGTTCAAAGGCTGTCTCTCGGGAGTAGCTTATCAGTGGTACCGTAGCCTGGCGGACAACTGCATCTCTTCCTTCGAAGACTTCAAGGCTTTATTCTTCACACAATTCTACGAGGGAGGGATGGACATGTCTATGTCCTCTCTCATCGAAGTAAAGCAGAAGGAAAAAGAGGATGTTCGCACTTTCGTCGAACGTTTTCGTCAGGCCACTTTGCAAATGCCTCCCGGAGTTCCAAACTCGGCATTGGTGGACATTTACAGGAAGAACCTTCTTTCCGTTATCTCGGTGTTCACAGGACCATATCAGTTCCATGATTGGCCCTCATTCATCATCTCAGCGGTAGACGCCGAAGACAACAGTCGAAAGGCGCGTGACAATGGCATCATGATCTCTGCCTCCGACAGAGGCAAGAGGTCATCTCCCAACAACGACCATCCTCGCAGTTCCAAAGGCAAAGAAGCTCTGGCGATCAATACGACCAGGGAAAAGACTGCGGCGACCGTATAGACGAGACCTGGGACTGCCAGGCCCATTGAAGTCTACTCTTTCGACGACGATAATATTCCGAGCATATTCGAGTGTCTCGTCAAGAGCGGCAAGATTACCCTTCCGGAGGAAAGGCGGCCCAGTGAAGTCGGCAGTACTAACAACCCCAAGTACTACATCTTCCACAGATACGTACACCACCCTACAAAGGCATATTATACGCTGAAAAGGAAGATCTAGGAGTTGATCGATGCTAAGGCCATCACTCTGCATAATAGCGAGAAGTGCGTAACATGTCTTCAAGAGTCTGAATGGTCCTTTCAGACTGCCCGTCCGTCTGAGGGTGATATGCGGTACTGAACTTGAGCTGAGTGCCCAAGCTAGACTGTAGGTTCCACCAAAAATTGGAAGTGAAACGACTATCTCGATCTGAGATAATACTCACAGGAACTCCATGTAATCTGACAATCTGCTGTACGTACATCTCTGCTAGCTTCTCCGTCGAAGTACCCACTTTAAAAGGTAAGAAGTGGGCTGATTTGGTCAACCTATCCACGATAACCCAAATTGCATCCTTTCCTCCTGGAGAACGAGAAAGTCCAGAAACGAAGTCCATGGTCACGTGCTCCCACTTCCATTCTGGAATGGGTAAAGGTTGAAGCAATCCTCCTGGCCTCTGTCGATCTGCTTTCACCTGTTGGCACACTAAACATCGGGATACGAAGCGTACTACTTCGCGCTTCATACCATACCACCATACATGCCTCCTCAAATCTCGATACATATTGTTGGCTCCGGGACGCATCGAGTACTGAGAGCGGTGTGCCTCCTGTAAAACTTCTTCGTGCAGCTCTCCACTTGGTACACACATCCTTGTGCCATGTCGTAAGGATCCATCATCCGCGATAGTGAAATCGTCTATCAATCCTGCCTGAACTTGTGCTCTAATACTCCTTAGAGTCTCATCATCATACTGCGCAGCTCTAATTCTGTCCATTAGTTCTAATTGAATCTGCAGTCCCCACATCTGAATCTCAGCTCCTGGAACTAATACCTCAATTTCCAAGCTCTCAAGATCAGCTAATAAGTGTCTATCCGAAGTCAAACACATAGCCATTGGGTACCTGCTCAAGGCATCCGCGACTACGTTGGCTTTCCCTGGATGATACTGTAATGAGATATCAAAGTCTTTCATCAATTCTAACCACCTTCTCTATCTCATATTCAGTTCTTTCTGTGTAAATACGTACTTTAAGCTTTTGTGGTCTGTGAAGATCTCCACACGCTCTCCGTATAGATAGTGCTTCCACAGCTTTAGGGCAAAGATAACTGCTGCTAACTCCAGATCGTAAGTGGGATAGTTCTTTTCATGAGGGCGTAATTGTCTTGAAGCATAGGCAATTACTTTCCTGTGTTGTTGAAGAATGCACCCCAACCCTTTTCCTGAAGCATCACTATAGATAGTGAATCCACCTGTCCCTGGTGGCAACGTCAAAACTGGCGCTGTCGTCAATCTCCTCTTCAGCTCATCGAATGCGGCTTGACATTTTTTGGTCCAGACAAATTCTACAACCTTCTTGGTCAGCCTAGTCATTGGCTCTGCAATCTTGGAGAAGTCTTGTACAAATCTTCTATAGTATCCTGCTAGTCCGAGAAAGCTCCTGATTTCAGCTACCGTACTGGGGGTAGTCCATGACTTCACTGCCTCTATCTTCTTTGGGTTAACTAAAATTCCGTCACCCGTCACCATGTGTCCAAGAAATTCAACCTTGTCAAGGAAGAACTCACACTTTGAAAGCTTCCCGTACAATATTTCTCTCCTGAGTGTTTCTAAGACTACTCTTAGGTGCTCTTCATGCTCTTTTGGGGTTTTTGAATATACTAGAATGTCGTCAATAAACACCACTACGAACTTGTCAAGGTATTGGTGGAACACCTTGTTCATCAAGTTCATAAATACTGCTGGTGCATTGGTTAAACCAAACGGCATTACTGTAAATTCAAACTGGCCATATCTGGTTCGAAAGGCGGTCTTCGATATGTCTTCTTTCTTCACTTTCACCTGGTGATAGCCTGACCTCAAGTCTATTTTTGAAAACACCTTTGCTCCGCTCAATTGATCAAAAAGATCATCTATCCTTGGCAGCGGGTATTTATTTTTGATAGTGAGGTTATTCAAAGCTCTATAATCGATACACATACGTACCGTGCCATCCTTCTTCGGTACAAATAATACCGGTGCTCCCCATGGCGATGAACTGGATCTAATAAAATCTTTGCCTTGCAGCTCCTCAACTTGTTTCTTCAGTTCTACCAACTCATTGTTGTTAACTCTATAGACATGTTGTGAAATAGGCTCCGCTCCTGGTATCAAGTCTATAGAGAACTCAACGTCTCTGTCTGGTGGCAAACCTGGCAACTCCTCTGGAAATACATCCAGGAACTCCGCTATAAGGGGATGCGGTGACTCTTCTTCTTTCGTCCTGGCTCCGCAAAAAGTGCCTCTGCTCCGCTCCTCTGCTCCTCTGGCAATCTCAAACTCTGGCTCTCCTGGTGGTCGAAATACTACTCTCCCTCCGCGACAATCTATGGAAGCATGGTGTTTACTCAGCCAGTCCATTTCGAGTATAATATCGTATTCCGGAAGTGGCATAACGAGTAAACTCACGCTCAACTCTCGGCCTTCCAATGATACTCTCCGATCCTTGCAACAATCACGGACTAGGATAATACCTCCTCCTGTCGTGATCTTGCAAGTCCTATCTAATGGTTCCGTTTCTAAATGATGCTTAAGGGCATAAGATACAGATACGAAACTATGGGAAGCGCCAAAATCAAATAGTGCAAGTGCTGGAATAGAATTGAGTAAAACTGAACCTGAAATCACGTCTCCAGCTGGCTCGGCCTCCTCAGTGGTCATGGCATAAGCTCGCCCTTGTGGTGCTCCTCTCTATTGCTGCTGCTGCTGCGCAAACCTCTCCTGCTGCGTTGGAAGTGGAGGTCCCCTCTGCTGACCTCCTAGTACGATAGGTGCTCTGGCTGGTCCTCTCTGAGCAGCTCCTCCTCCTTGGCGATTCTGAATAGTCGGGCAGTCCCTCAGCTGATGTGCTGCTGATCCACATGATAAGCAAGTGCCTAACCTTTTTTTGCAGATGTCTCTTATATGTCCCATCTTCCCACAATACGAACATGGGGTAGCGAGTTGATTGTGCCTCTGTGGTTGCTGTTGTTGAGCATGTCCTCGAACGAGTGCCTGTTGCTGGTGTTGCTGTTGGTGTTGTTGCTGGTGTGGCCTATGTTGTTGTTGAAAGTGTGGGCGCTTGGCTGGTCCTGTGTTACCTCCTGTTTCTCCGGATGTGTCGCGTCCTCTCTTGGGCCTGAGGTCCAAGTCGTCTTCGGCAATCTGGGCATCCATTAGAATACCCTCAAATATAGCAGTGCGTCGTCCCGAAGTACGAGACTTGATCTCCCTGTTTAATCCCTTCCTGAATTTCCGATCTCTGTCTCCTGGGTCTCGAATCATCGATGGTGCAAATCGACTCAATCGGCAAAATTCTGTAGCATATTCGTCGACTGACATACCTCCTTGGACTAAGTCATGGAACTGACTTTCTAATGCTCCCAAGGCTACGTCAGGAAAGAATTTCTCTTTGAAGAGTTCTTTAAAGTTCTCCCAAATAAGTCCTTCAGCGGCGAGTCTCGGCTCTGTACGATACCACGTCATTGCGATATCAAACATCTGACTGCCAGCGGCCTCTATCTGAAGAATCTCCGGAATCTGTGATAAACGCAAATTCCTTTCTATGTCTTCTAACCATTCGTCAGCATATAGTATTCCTTCTGTGCCTTTGAACTCTCGAGGCATCATCCTCTTAAAGTCCACTATGGTACCGGGCCTCTGTTGTTGTTGACCTTGATGTTGCGGTTGTCGTGCTACTCTCTCCACAGCCTGGAGAGTCATCTGATGAGCATTCTCCATGTTCTCTCTTATCAGTTCGGTCTACGCCTGGTGTGCTTCTGCTTGCATTCTCTGAGCCTCAGCTTGAACACGCTGAGCTTCTGCTGTTACTCTCTGGGCCTCTAGCATGCCCTGCATCAGTGCGAACATCTATGCCCCGTCAGTGGGCACTCCTCCGGGAATCGGTGTCGGTGGTGGTAGGTTGTCTGTCATAGCTGGGGCAATCCTCTGTATAGGTGGAAGAGGAATCCCGTTAGTTGCAGACACTCCCACACGAACAGGAGATGTAGGAGAATCCCCAGGTATCTGTTCGTCAGGTTGAGAGGTGGCAGTCCTCTCTGAATTGGCTGCTCCCATTCTCATGGATCTAGTATTCGGCGACATCCTGAATATAGACCAAGGAATCAATTAAGGTGATAGATGTGATATTATCAAGGAAGACACTACAGTGCTAAAGGAAGCAATCCATTAGAATAGCAATAAGAAGTTCAGAATTTTCTAGTGTGATTGAGCATACTCTCATCCTAAAATCCTTATTCCTATATCCTAGCACAGGCTCGCAGCAGTACAACTAAGTTGCCGCACTACCACGATATCGCATAACTTGCAAAACTTGACCTGTATGGGCCGCCACTAAAAATGTGTCACGACCCGCACCCAGTACAGGGGCACGAGAGCGTGGGTACGTCCAGCCTACGCCGCAGTATCGGCGGTAGAACGCTGTCTGGTCACAATAATACTACTAACTAACACCTGTCAATGATATACATCTCCATAATCTCACGATATAACTCAATCACAACAACTATAAGGCACGATAAAAGATAAAAGAAATGACATAGTTAAAACACCTTGTCTCAACATAAAAATAACTCACAGTCTAGCTGTCCAACACAAGTCTCCAATTAACTTAACATAGTCAAAACATAAACTGAAATAACCTCCATAAGTCTCAAGTATAAATAAATACTATCTAAATAGCTGTAGGCAAAGTCTACTCTAGAAGCATAGTCTCTTCTAGGATCTCTGGAACATAGTCTGCATCTATACCTGGTCCGTAGTGTGTAGTACAGAAGTCCTCAAGGTTCTCTGGAAAAAATATCCAGTCAGGATTGAACGAAAATACACCTCTAACAGCAGTTCCACATATATTGACAAAAACTATAAAATAGTGTAAAAAACTACAGGACAGATATGAGATAACTGGCAATAAGAATACTGGAATAAAGAAATGCTGGAATAAGATACTGGAACATCATCATCAATAGCATCTGACAAGGAATAGAACTACAAGTGCACGTAAGTACAAAGAACTGGTATGTAAGAATAACAACTAGAACATGTGGAAAATACAAGATCAGTCTATCAAGATACATGTCAAGAATCCTCTATCTACGTGTGTGAAACATTAGTATATCATGTGATCGTCTTGGGTTATATGACTCATTACATGGATTAGCGATCATCCCCAACAGGTCAGGCTAACCGGAATGTAACAGTAATGAGGCATGTAAGGGTAAGGCTGCACCGACGTGAGATGTGGGTGAGCTAATGCTGCATGTAAGGGTATGATCACATAACTACTAATACTTCCCCGTTTTCCCCAGCTAGCACGACGGATTCCAATCATGACTCCTCGTGACAGGTCTCAATGATGCTAACTCGTATAAGTAACAGTGTCAGAGTCATATACGCTATACAACAAGAATTATTGAGATAATCAACATAATGGAAACTGTCAGAGAATGTACTCGCCTGTGGTCCTTTACTGGCAATACCAATGTCCGGGTTCCAAGGTACCGTCTAAGTGATCCCACAATCCTATAAACATATCATATAGTACAATACTTCATCAGACATTACTTCTAGCACACAATCAACATAATGATCTCAACAGTCTACTTTATAGGTCACAGGTGGGGGTAGCTACGGTTATTCGTAATTTGTTAAGGTCACCTCGTATACGAGTATATAATGCCTATTGTTATCTATTATATACATCACTGCTTAATTAATTATTATTATAACAGGAGTGTGCATCTAGTTCTTTAACAGGTTTATATTGTATATATAAATATACGTATGCCTTAGGTTAATTGAGCACAATACGGTATGTATATACATATACAGGGCATTTACATCTGTATATATGCGATGGAGATACACCATACATATATCTATATACCGAATACGTCTATCATATAACAATACGTATACCATGAACACACTGGATACTCTACGGTTAACATGTGTGGATTACTACGAGGATTACGTATATACGGGCACATTTTCAAGCATGCGAGGGTTCGAACCTGCGATCGTGAACGCGATGGCTTTGGTGTTGATCGTAGTCGTCGTGAAGGAGGTGGTGTTCGCGGCTCCCGTCGATCAGTCCAGCCTGGTTCGTGGAGGGTCGAGGTCGAGTGCAGCGTCTCCGGCGTGCTCCTGTGCAGTCGAATCCGTCGGCAGCGGTCAGTTGATCCAGTCGGCTTCGGTCAGTTGATCCAGTCGACTTCGGTCGGTTGATCCGGTCGGCTTCAGTCGGCAGCGCTCGATCAGCGGCTTCGTGCAGCGTTCCAGTCGGCAGCGCTCGATCAGCGGCTTCGTGTAATGTTCCAGTCGGCAGTCGGCGACGAGTTCACGGTCGGGTTTGGCGGTGAACAGTGAAGTCAGGAGGGGGGTCGACAGCGAATAGGGTGAAGAGGGGGTGTCGGCTGGAGGTTTTAGGTTTGAAGAAAAGAATACATAAGATAATATATATATATATATACAATGTGTGGGTTTGACCTAGAACATGTTGACTTTGGTCAATACTAGGAAAGCCTTGGCTTAATTTGGAGATACTCCAATGGACTAGGTTCAGATGAAATTTCGAAAGTTGCATTGGTCTAAGGGTTTGGAGGCCATGGTTTTCAAGGATTGATGTTAAATTACACATCCCCAAATTATATGGATAATACAATGAAGAGGTAAAATGGGTTTATCATGCGCGTCGTGTCAAATGGGTGTATACTTAATGCTCTATAACAGTGCCAATAATTGTAATTTGAATGAAATAGGTTCATTGTTTGCTTAATTAAAATTAAATGCAAGAGGTGTATCACAATTAAATAGAAGTACTAAAGTCTGGATTTACGTGGGACACAAGCATTAATGAATGGTCTGGCGTGTCTATGACAAGGGTACGAATCGGATGGAAGACAAGGCTAGCGTAGCGTTCTAGTTATTAAATAATGATTAAGTGCAACAATCAATTAGAAATCATAATTATTAGGATAAATAAATTATCATGCAATCATTTACTCATTAATTATGGAAATACTAGAATACCCTTAATCCAAAAAGTGGGGGTGACAAGAAGCCTCCACCCTTGGTCATCAATCTTCGGCACGACAGGCAGCCGACTGATGTAAATGCGACCAGGAATGCGGTTTCTGATGATAATAAAGGACCTTTTTTCCATTATATTGACGCTCAAATTCCAAATCAGGAATTCTCTCCCCATGACGATATAGAGCCTATAGCATAAAAATTCTTGGCAGTTATAGATTCCTATCATCCGTACGTATGGGAAGTAGCATCATCATCCAATATCGTCACGACATATGGACCACATGAGGATTCTATCTTCATTGTTCCGCCTGCCCGCAGCAGTCAACGCTCAATAGTCTTCGGCCGCATGCGCAACGAACCGACTATACAAGAAGATTCCTTCTATGACGATGCTGGTGAGATGCAAGTTCACAGGTACAGCCCGCAAGCTTTTAAGATCATGCAAAGTATGGGTTACGACTTGAAACTGGAACCAGGTCTTAACTACGGGAAAGGCAGACGAATACCGCTGCACGTCAATCCCCACTATCAACAAACTCGTTTCGGGTTAGGGTATGCCGCCTCCCTTGCGACTTCCAAGTCGAACGAGGATATCTTTTCCTCTTTTCAAAATGACTCATAGCCCTCCGACTCATCCGAGGCTCTCGAACGAACATTATCAGTAAATATGGTAGTGGCAGATTCCTTCGAAGCAGACGAACAAGAATCTGAGCCGTTTGAGAATGACTCTTGGGCTCAACAAATGGATACACAATGGGAGTTCCGCTTCGAGCAGAGAGAACCTCCCACTGAAGATGAAGTTATCCAGATCAATATTGGGGATAAACTTTCACCAAAGCCGATATTTATCAGTAACAATCTTTCCCCAACTGAAAGGGAGGAAGTTATTCAGCTGATAAAAGAATACATCGACGTCTTTGCATAGAATTATGAGGATATGCCAGGACTTGATCCCAATGTGGCTACCCATAAACTCAACATATTGCCCAATTCGAAGCCCGTGAAGCAACACCAACGCCGGCTCCGCCCGGACTTGATGGACGCCATTGAAGCTAAAATCAAGAAGTTGATAGCCTGCGGTTTCATCAGGGAAGAACAACATCCCGACTGGGTCGCCAATATTGTCCCGGTCATGAAGAAAAATAGGAAAGTACGCGTCTGCATCGATTACCGAGATCTGAATACAGCCTGCCCCAAGGACGAGTTTCCTCTTCCTATCACAGACGTCATGATTGACAACACATGCGGTTTTGAACGTATGTCTTTCATGGAGGGATTCTCAGGATACAATCAAATCAAGATGCATCCTGAAGACGAGAAACATACTGCCTTCCGGACGCCATTGGGGGTATATTGCTATACGGTCATGCCCTTCGGATTAAAGAAAGCCGGGGCTACATACCAACGGGCTATGAGTAACAAATTCCATGAGCATTTACGCAAGACAGTGGAATGTTACGTGGACGATGTAGCTGTCAAAAGCCACCTCAAGGACAATCACATCCAAGACTTGAAGACGGTATTTGAGCTGATGCGCCAACATCAACTCAAGATGAATCCTACAAAGTCCTTTCTGGGTGTATCTAGTGGCAAATTCCTGGGATTTGTCATTACCGCCAAGGGCATTCGAGTGGACCCTGATAAAGTCAAGGCCATCTTAGAAATGCGACCGCCCCGTAATCTGAGGGAACTCAGGGGATTTCAAGGTCGTCTGGCTTATATCCGGAGGTTCATATCCAACCTCTCTGGAAAATGTCAGCCTTTTTCTCGTCTCATGAAGAAAGGTGTATCCTTCGTATGGGACGAAGCCTGTCAGCAAGCGTTTAACGATATCAAATGCTACCTCACTCATCCGCCAGTTCTGGTGCCTCCCGTCATAGGAAGACCATTCTTCCTGTACGTTCGAGCGATGGACCATTCTCTGGGAGCTTTTCTCGCACAGAAGAACGATGTGGGACATGAACAGGCTATCTACTATCTGAGTAGAATGATGATCGGAGCTGAGCACCGGTACAATCCAGTGGAGAAGGAATGTTTGGCTTTGATGTTCGCTATTCAGAAGACGTGGCACTATGTCACCGGCCAGACTATCCATATCATCTCCAGGATCAATCCTCTTCGGGTACTAATGAACAAGCCAAGTATTCTTAACTCCCGACTCGCGACTTAGGCGATGTTATTAACACCATATGACATGGTGTACGTCCCTCAGAAGTCCATCAAAGGCCAAGCATTGGCTGACTTCCTAGCTGCTCATCCGATCCCGGAAGCCTCCAAATTATACGAGGACATCCCCGACGAAGTTGTAGAATGTAATTCCGCAATGGAAAGTGACGCATGGCAACTATTCTTCGATGGCGCCTCCAGGACTGGTCCCAGGGAAAACATAGTTTCAGGAGTAGGAATTATCTTGGTTACTCTTAACAAACTCATCATCTATCGAGCATACTCTCTTAGCGAGCCCTGCTCTAACATTGTCACAGAGTATAACGCTCTATTAATCGGGCTCTAAGTTGCTAAAGAGCTGGGGGTCGAATCTCTGGAAGCTTTCGGTGATTCTCTGTTGATCGTCAATCAAGTCAGAGGAATATATGAAGTCCGAAATCCAGACCTCATCCCCTATCACCGAGCAACGATCGAGATAGCCATGAAATTCAAAGGGTTCTTCCTAGAGCATGTACCTCAATCTCAGAATCTGGAAGCTGATGCCCTAGCCAGTCTAGCTGCAGATTTAGCTACTCCTATAAGAAGGCAGAATTCGGTAATCCTTCTTAACAGAGATTTATTCTGTGTAAAGAACCACTTTCACATAGAAAGCAACTACGCTGTGAACATCGATCCTCCTACGAGAGATTGGAAGAGTCCCTTTATAGATTTCGTCGCATACGAAATCTTGCCGAAGGACCCTAAAGAAGCAGTATCCGTCAAAAGATGATCTTTACGCTTCTACTTCGATGCATCTTCACAATGCCTATATCGGCGGGCCTACGACGGACTGCTATTGAGATGTCTCTCTGGTGACGAAGCACAGCAGATTATCCGTGAAGCTTACGACGGCGTATGCGGGGCGCATCAACCCGGTCCTAAGCTACAGGATCGTATCAGGAGAATGGGCTATTACTGGCCCACTATGATCGCAGATGCAATCAAGTATGCCAAACAATGCAGGGCCTGCCAGGTTCATGCAGACTTCATACATCAACCGTCTGAACATCTACATCCTACGGTTGCATCCTGGCCTTTCGAAGCATGGGGTATGGATATCATTGGTCCTATTCACCCGTCTTCTTCCAGAGGTCATCGGTTCATACTGGCTATCACGGACTATTTCTCCAAATGGGCAGAGGCGATCCCTCTTGCTGAGGTGAAGGCATCTAATATGATCAGCTTCATCAAGCATCACATCATTTATCGCTTTGGGATTCCCCGAAGGATAATCCATGACAATGGGCCTCAGTTCATCAGCCAAGCGTTTCATCGATTTTGCGATAAAAATCGGATACAAAATATCGCCTCTACGGCGTATTATCCAGCTACTAATGGTTTGGCGAAAGCCTTCAACAAAACCATTATCAAACTCTTGAAGAAGTTCGTCTCCTCGAACAAGAGAGATTGGAATGAGAAGCTGGGAGAATGTCTCTGGGCATACCGCACAACGGTCCGAGCACCGACAGGTTGCACACCATTCTTATTGGTCTACGGGAGTGAAGCAGTTCTCTCCATCGAAATTCAAATTCCGTTACTCAGAATAGCAGTCGCTAATGAGTTGACTCGGGAAAAGAATGACCTCTTAAGGCTTCAGGAGCTAGAAGGATTAGACGAGAAACGCCTTCAAGCTCAACAGAGCATCGCGTTCTATCAAGCCCCATTTCCAGAGCTTTCAATCAAAAAGTGAAGGAAAGGATGTTCAAAGTCGGCGAGCTGGTCTTAGCCGTAAGAAGGCCGATGATTCTTACTCACAGGAGTAAGGGCAAATTCCAGCCCAAATGGGAAGGCCCTTATGTGATCGAGACAACGTTCTCAAACGGCGCTTACAGGTTAGCCCAGCCTAATGGAGACCTACTAATGGCTCCTATCAACGACAAATTCCTGAAAAGGTACTATGCTTAACCTTCTCTGCTCAAGTAGAATATGGCGAAGATCTCATTTTGACAAAACTACTTCCAAAACGAAACTAGTTGGGTCATATTCTATCATGTCCATATAACCTCTGAATAGATATGTTCGACTAAATTGGAACTGCAAGACCTATCACGCCCATATCACCTCTGATAGTGTTTTCTGTATAAACTTTAGTCAAAGCATATTCTATCATGTCCATATAACTCCTGAATAGATATGTCCTACTAAAGCATATTCTATCATGTCCGTATGACCTCTGAATAGATATGCCCTGCTAAAGTTTACCGAGAGTATATCACGTCCATACTACCTCTGATATAACTTTCACCCAAATCTGTCATTTATATTCCGAAATGATGGGTCCAGAAAGTCAGATGAAAAGCCTCTTTATTATTCCCAAAAAAAGAGTAAAATTACATTTGCAAAGCAAAAAGAAAAAGTACATCATGAAAGGGGAGCGGTCAGGTCGCGAAGCTGCTGCGCCAGTCTGGCCATCTTCTCATTCCTGGAGTCCAAAACGGTAACTCGAGCTCACTCCAATCTTGCCTCCTCATCCTTCAAGCCGGATAAATCAGACAAAGCATGTGCAAGAGCGGCGTGCATGGCACTCGCATGTGCCAAGTTCTATTGAGCCACTTCTATTTGGCTCTGTAACACATGAACACCTGCGGCTGAAGCACGAGACCACTCCTTTGCTAAAGCGAGCTCAGCCTCTAACTTGCGGACCCTCGCTTCATTTCCTTCATGTTCAGCTTTACTCTTGGCCAGCTGGGGAACGACACACTCTAAGAGGGTGTGCTCATCATTCATCTCCTTCTGCCGCGTCTCCATGGACCTGCTCAGAGCTTCCAACTCCCCCAGCCTTACAGTCAAGGAGTCGTATTCAGTCTGGACCAGATTGTCAACGCTGTCTTGGGATAGCTCCAGGTATTCATTAATGGGTTGCTCCAAACCTTTAACCACCTCCTCCAGGGCATCAGCTACCCCGGTGTCGCCGAATTCCCTGACCGGCGCTATCACAATACGAGAGGACCACTTCAAAGCCTTGAAGCTCAAGTTCTTCTCCAATACCCTGGATATGAGCATCTTCAGGGTGGTATAGAAAATACCGGTGTACTGCTCAGTCATCAGGGCTAGGTCTGAATGGATACTGGGAGTGGCTGCGATGTTGGCAAACCTCGCTCCAAGAATAACCGCAGACGATGTTGCCACGGCCGTCGCCTCAACAGGAGGTACGACGAAAGATGAAGCACCAACACCGGAAGAGGTAACCAGCGTACTCGAAGGAGGCATTATCGCAGTGACAGGCTCGTCCTCTTGGGGAATCGGAACCTCGTCGCCAGGCGAGCCGGCACCCGAAGATGTTTCCTCTTCAAAATCAGGCACCTCCGTATCGACGCCAGGACCTGACACAAAGCCTAAGGGCGCATATACACTGCCCTCCCCGAAGAGGTCGTCCCCTGAAAAGAAGACAAGAGGAAGTTAATATCTACATAATGTTAATTTTCCTAAAGAAGAGGCATGAAAATATGACATTTACCCATGGCCAATGGTGTATATATCGCATCTGCGGCCAGTACAGCTAAATCATTTCTTAGTGATGCTAGGCAAGCTGTCATACCTGGAGAAAGGGGTGCACTAACAAACACTGGGAGATGCTCTTCCAGGTCTTCGCCGAGATCCACTTGAGGCTCATCGGCTGGAATCTCGCTAGAGGCGCTGACAGGCACGGCAGGGGTCTCTCCAGATGCTGATCCGGATAAAGGTATACGGAATCTTATTATAATCGTCCCCGGAGGCGACTTCGTTCTACTACCTGAGGCAGTAGCAGCGATAGCAGCCTCCAGCTGAGATTCTTCGGCACCGCCGGCCGAAACTGTAGAAGGTCCCTCTCTAAAAGGCGAGGAACCTCCAATCAAAGAATCATCCCCAACATGGGGAGAAGCAGGCTCACTTCCGGGAGCCTCAATACCAGGAATCCGGAGAGGACGAGTAACCATCTTCTTCTTCCTCTTGCGAGGGAAAGTCTCCTTCGGAGCAGGAGCCCTTCGTTTTCCAGAGATTACCAAAGCCCCTGCAGGCGGAGGTATTTCACCCCTCGGTACCGATACAAGAGGCTCATCCGGAGTAACGGACTCTTCACCCTCGTCAGAAGAAACCGAGGGGACTTTGACTCTTCCCCCATGCTTGGAAGAGGGCACCCTAAAACTTTCATGCATATAAAAATCACGATGGAAGTTGTTGGTTGCCACATAGAACTGGGCATACGTGTGAAGGATGCGCAACTCCGTGGAGAGAGTGGTGAAGGGCATAATAAAAATTGCCCCGGTGCAGCCCATGATAAAATATCGCCATCCCCTCGCTCCATCAATGAGTCCACCTCTGGACCTGAAGCTGGTGATGGCGTTGCCCACGTGCAGCTGGTCATACCCAAACTGCCTGGCAAACCGACTAGGCAGGTAGGGTTCAAAGAAGCAGTGGTCTTCACTTCTGTACAGCAAGTAGGAAGGCCTAATGCAGACCAACCAATTGAAAGCCTCGGGAGAAAGAATGGTCTTCTCTCTACCTGAGTCCTCAAGCCTAATCCCCGATTGATTGCGGTGAACAGGCGGGACAGTGCAAAGGATCTTCCAGCTATGGCCGCAATTCAGCACCCGCCGACAGTCTAAAACTGTGAGCACGTTCTAGGAGGATTTCTTATAATTCAGCAAGAAACTCCCCCCCAAGCTACTGCCGGAACCCGGAGACATCACCCGGGGGTTATGGAGAATTAACCATCCCATCAAATACAGGTATTGTAATTCCACCCGGGGAAAGCTTTCACGTCGAGCTTCATCGGCGAGCAGCGCCTCAGTCATCACCCTCAGGCCAGCTTGTATGCGGCACACCATGGCAGGGAGCAAGCCCAGTCTCGCCCCGAACACCAGACACACTGCAGGCCACAAGGTGTTGCGGTGAATATGATCCGCAGATGCGATGCCAGGTACCACCAGTCGGCGCAGCCATATAGAGAGGAAGCCAGCCAGTTAAGCTTCCTTGGACAGAGTCCTGCGGCAATACCTCAGATAACTGTAGGCCTTAGTGCCGGCAGGATATCTTCCTATCCCTTAGCCGAGGATCTGATCTGGAGCCCTGGCATCCTCTATAAGATCGTTGACTTCCTGAGCAGTAAGCACGCTCAGAGGATTCACAGGCTGATCCTTGCCTTCCAAGACTTTCTCCGGCTGAGCAGCCCTGGCCCGGTGAAAAAAGAGGTAGGACGTCCATTTACTGGTGTGAGCCAAGTCTGAAGGCTCAACATAGAAGGCGGTGCAAGCGACGTAGTGGCACATCAGCTCCTGGTACACTTCTACTACCTGAGGGTCTGAATACCCCAGCTCCCGGTTCGTGGGAACATACTCTTCATACGGAGTATCCCCCATCGGCAGTCTCAAGATCGCTGCCATCTCATGGAGGGCCAATCCCAACTCCCCCAGTGGAGTGGCAAAAGTCCCGGTGAGCGGAATATACCGCTCAATCTGTGCCAGAAATAGGTTAGGGTTAGGAGGTAACCCAACACTGGTGGCACTCACAGCTGCAAACAGACCGATGCTCTCCAACTCGATCTGAAAATGCTCTAGGACCCAATCAACTAAGCGAGCCCATCGAAGATTTGTTGGGGTCATCCACCCATTGCACCGAGGATTCACCTTGGGGTATACTCCTCTGTGCCCCCATGAAATTATTGCAGAAGGTCGGCAATTGCACCGGCTGGAGCACCAAGCTGTCTTCACTCGGGACACTGCCCGGGTACAATCCCCTGAACGACGTTACAGGACCGGAAGGGCGGCTGAAAAATAGGCCAGATCCTTTCTGGTAGAAGATCTTCCCCGCCCTACCATGAAGATCGGGAGTCAGCGTCCACGACATCCTCCTGGGATGTGTAGCATGGAAGAATGCCGAGATAGGATAATCTCTCGGCATCTTGGGCAGAGTCAAGACCAAGCCCCCGGTAGGGAAAACCCAGAGTTCTTTCTTTGGCTTCGTCTGGGACTGCTTATCAATCATGTCCCCGAAGAGAAAGGACGGCTTTATATATTGGTCCCCGTCTACGTATGTCAGGGGCTCTCCATTAATCATGTTCAGCAGCGTTCGCTCGCCCTGAGCCGATATCAAAATTTCCTTTCCTTCGGGATATTGGGGCCCGGAGATAGGAAATGTCACATGGGACAGATCCTCCAGATAGTTGGAGTGCAGCAGCCCGGCGGCAGAACCCATCACCTCGGCAAGTGGAGACTCACCCAAGTTAACTGAAAGGGTGCAAGAAAAACACGTCAGTTCCTATACTGGACATTACAATCTTGCAGCATATGCCAAGAGGCAACAGTCTGTGCTCTACGCCAAGACTGTACAAACTTGATCGTTTACGCCAGAATTTTCATCTAGAAGGGTAAAATTCAAGTCGGCAGTATACAGTCTGTGCTTTACGCCAGACTGCCAAAATTCGAGTTGTTACGCCGGAACTTTCATCCACAAGCCTAAAACTCAAATTTATAGTATGCACCAAGTTTTCGGCAGTCAAAGCTTTTACGCTCAACTGCAAAAATCTGGAGTTTTTACGCTAACACATTAGAAATGTGGGCGTAAGAGATGAAACGTCTCCGTGCATCATCTTTCTCAAAGAAGCTATCAGCACAGAAGATGACCTAGCGCGGTCACGTTCAATGTGTGCGAAGGATTTTTCAAGTCGTTCTTTTCGTCCCAAAAACTCTACCTTTCAAGCCAGGTGCACTGCTCGTCGGCGGGACACTTCGCTCAGAATAAGGTTCGCCTTGCCCGACCGGAGACACTCCCGTTTGAGCAGAAGAACGGGAAGAAGAATCGACCTTCTTTCCCTTAGAGGAGGAGGTTTGCTTCGAGGCCATTACTGGAAACTTTGAAGACTCGGAGAAGAAACGAAGAAGAAACACGGACAGTCGAAGGCTTTCTTTCGCAGAAGACGGATGAAAAGTTTTTCTCTCAGAAACTTGGGGGCATATATAGAGTTCGGATGGACTTCTCGAAACCTGAACCAAATCTCCTAATTAATGTTCGGTTATGATTGGGGACTACGTCAGCCTATTTTTCTCGGAAGGCGGACAGTCAACAAATTCGAAAAGTTTTCGTGCAAAGCAGATTCGTGGGTTCTACGCTAAGGAGCTTTCTACGCTCGACAGCTACAGATCTACGGTTTTACGCTCACAGGCTATAAGTCTATGGTTTTACGTCCGGATGCCTTTGTGCTCGGTAGCTTTTACGCTCGAGAGGCTACAAACCTATGACTTCACGCTCAGCAGCTACAAATCTATGGTCTCACGCTCGACGGCATTTAGTTTACGCTCAGAAGCAACAGATCCACGACTTTACGCTCGGAAGCTTTCCTTTTTACAGGCTACAGATCTACAGTTCTACGCTGAGGAGCTTTCTACGCTCGACAGCTATAAATCTACGATTTTACGTTCGTAGGTTATAAGTCTATGGTTTTACGCCCAGATGCCTTTGTGCTCGGTAAGCTTTTATGCTCGAGAGGCTACAAACCTACGACTTCACGCTCAAGAACTACAAGTCCACGATTTTACGCTCGATGGCATTTAGTTTACGCTCACGAGGCTACGAACTTATGATCTTATGCTATGACTCTCCGCACATCTGAAGGATACGCAGGCCAGAGTATGCGTACATCTGAACGATTCTCAAAGCGGTCAATCGCAAGAGTTCACACAGAAGATACTCCTCCTTGACCAGAAGATATCCCAAGTACCCGAAGCATGCAAAGTTCAACATTGAAAATTACTCTTCATGGGTCGATTTGAAATTCATCCAGGCCCCAGTCTGAATATTTCGTCTACAAATCAAGATGGCGACTTAGTTTGACAGCCATTTCTCGACCCTGTTCCAAGGGATTTTTTGAGAAATTATTCTTGAAGATGATATCTAAATAAGAATTCTGTTTATCAGAAGCAGCAGTTCAGAATTCTACGCGGTTCCTCATTCCTAACAGCAGAACAGTTCGAAGACTCGACTTAAATGCTAAAGCAACTTTCTGCGCACCCTAAGCTATGCGTAAAAGACAGGACATGACCTAGCACTCCTTCTAAAATAGAGTCGGCGTAAAGAATCAGACGTGTCGAAGCTACATATATTTAGACTTCACAGCAACATATGGCAAAATAATCATATGTAGAGAAGAAAGACGACTTTATTAAAGACTAAAATCACGATTACATATGAGGGAAATCCAGTCTACAAGGGTTTTCTTCATTCTAGTGATTACATATGAGGGAGATCCCGTCTACAAAGGACTTCCTCGTCGTCGTCTGAAGATCGCACCCAGAATCTGTTCTGCCAGGTTCTCGCATGGGCGTCAATTCTTCATCCATCTTCTCCAGCAGTCAGTCAGTAGCCACAAACCGTCTGACATATTGTCAGGGCGGGAGGATACAAAACTGGGCATAGACCCATCCTCCAACAGAAGAAAAGCAGAGTAAATCTGCTTTCCTACGCCATACGCCATGACAGATCCAGTTGAGGCTTCTTTAACCCAACTCGATCCTGGACAGAGCTAGTCTATCTGCTCTCGTCCCCGGAGGTAACGGGGGAAGGCACCGCTTGCAAGCAGCGTGGTCTAATACGACCCTTCCTCTCTCCGGAAGAACCGCCATACAAAGTTGCTGATTATCCCGAGCAAGGGAGGCTATGATATCCTTCCATGATCCATCGTTGCAGATGGCACTTGCTCGAAGATGCCATCTTTTTTGGCTCCTTACACGCTGGAAGAACATGATCTCCTTCTTCCTCAGGTCGACCCGACGAACTCCGACGATCATCTCTGCGTGGTGAAAGAAATGTTGGAAGAACAGGTTAACTCCTCAGCCTTTTTATAGGCGAAAGAGATCACACCAATTCCCAATAACTCCGCCATAAAGATAGCCTTGAAAGAACGTGTCAAGCTTGACCGTTTCAGGCTCCATTCAGAAACGTTTCGAGTTACGAGGAACGGTTCATGCTTCATTCAAAGCGTTTCAAATTATGAGAAATTTGAAAGCTTTAAAGGGGGTCTTCTAGAAGCATGAAAAATATGCTGGATAACTCTACGCAGCACGGTAGTGCAGGGCAGCATAAACAGAAGATCTCAGAGCCATCAAGCATGCAACGGAGCTTTTTTCCACTGAGCACAGCATAAAATATAAGCTCAAAGGACCATCCGCGTAAATGCAGTATGTCCAGGCCGCTTCAGCGTAGACGGGGTGCTTCATCGCCTCTATGGCGTAAAATTTATCCGCTTTCAATGCAGCATTAAAGCGTACGAGGAACGCTTCGTATTCCCCGAAATGAACCTGTCAAATCACGCAGTGAACCTGACATCTGACTCCTGACAAAGGGTACTATACGGTCACCCAGACGACGGCTGGAATAATAGCAGACTACTCGGGACGCGTCCCTGCATTAATGCACAGGATGATGGCGGATCTCTGCATTTAATGCAGGAGATTTGATTAAATGTCACCGAACCGTCATTTAGTGACATCCCCTTTGCGCAAACTGCTTTTACGCATACACGGGGATACGCTGTCTTATTTTACACAGGCAGACATAAACTATTTACGCTCCGCGGAAGACAAACAGACTGCCACGTCAAAAGCTGCTCTTCGTACAGGACTCAAGGCACGTCTCTGCACCTAATGCTCAGAACGGTGGTAGGCCTTCAGAATACGCCTCTGCAATTAATGCACAGGATGATGGCGGATCTCTGCATTTAATGCGAGATATTTGATTATATCTCCAAGAGCCGTAATTCTGGCTAAGACATACACATCATCACTCTGGCACGTTACGCAGCGGCTTCTACGCCCATTCAGCTTCTGTGCCTACTCGGCTTCTACGCCTCTTCAGCTTCTATGCTCATTCGGCTTCTATGCTCATCCGGCCTTCTATGCCTATTCGGTTTCTATGCCAACAGGCTTCTACGCCTACCTGGCTTCTATGCCTACTTGGCTTCTATGCCATGGTGACAGACATTGGCTTCTACGTCAACCTCTTCTACACGAGGGATACCTACCTACGTGGCTTCTACGCCGTGATCTTCGCAGCAGTTATACGCGCTTTGTCTCTTAGTTGGACACGCGTCACACGTTCATTCAAAAGATCATCTATACGCGGGCAACGGTTATTTTAACCATCGTGTAAAAGGGTGTTGTACTTTCCACTCCTCGGTTTCTACACCAACTGAGTGGTCATTGTCACTAAAACTCTATAAATAGAGACCTCTATCAACAGAGGACAAGGTCGGAACTTTGGACAAGGTCGGAACTTTGGACAAGGTCGAACTTTTAAAAAGGAAAAAAACCTCCAAAGAGATAGAACCAGAGATCAAAAAATTGGAGAATGAAGAGAAGTCGAAGAGTCTTTGAGAGAGAGGAACCCGGAGCTCAGGGAAAGAGTAGTGATCGACGACTTTGGCATCGTGCATCCACCCTCTTTTGCAACCTTCGAAGCTGCTTCCCGTCTTCTATGGTACTTCTTCACCATCGTATGGTCCAAGGGCTAAAGTGATCGACTGCAGATCAGACACCTATAGCAATATTTACCCAGATTTAAAAATTGTACTCGACATCCTCGTATAGGATTAATTGTACAAGCTTGTTTGTAAACCAAAGAAACGGGTTTCGTATAAACTCTGTCTTATATACATTTCTTTCGTTTATCATCCGTAAACAAAGTGTACGAGGAACGCTTTATATTCCACGAAATAAACCTGTCAAATCACGCAGTGAACCTGACGTCTGACTCCTGACAAAGAGTACTGCACGGCTACCCAGATGATGGCTGGAATAATGGCAGACCTTCGAGGCACGCCTCTGTATTTAATGTGCCGGATGATGGCGGATCTCTGCATTTAATGCAAGAGATTTGATTAATGTCACCAGACCGTCATTTAGTGACATCTCCTATGCGTAAACTTCTCTTACGCATACAAGGGAAATACGCTGCCTAGTTTTACATAGGCAGATGTGAGCTGTTTACGCTCCGCAGAAGACAAAGAGACTGCCACGTCAAAAGCTGCTCTTTGTACAGGTCTCGAGGCACGTTTTTGCAAGCGCAGAATAATGGCAGACCCTCGAGGCACGCCTCTGCATTTAATGCGCCGGATGATGGCGGATCTCTGCATTTAATGCAAAAGATTTGATTAATGTCACCAGACCGTCGTTTAGTGACATCTCCTATGCGTAAACTGCTCTTACGCATACAAGAGAAATATGCTGCCTAGTTTTACACAGGCAGATACGAGCTGTTTACGCTCCGCGGAAGACAAACAGGCTGCTACGTCAAAAGCTGCTCTTCGTACAGGGCTCGAGGCACGTCTCTACATTTAATGCGCAGAATAATGACAGACCTTCGAGACACGTCTCTGCATTTATTGCGCAGAATGGTGGCAGGCTTCATGACACGCCTCTGCATTTAATGCGCAGGATGATGGCGGATCTCTGCATTTAATGCAAGAGATTTGATTATATCTCCAAAAGCCGTAATTCCGGCTAAAACGTCCACATCATCACTCTGGCACGTTACGTATCAGGCTTCCACGCCCACTCGGCTTCTACGCCCACTCGGCTTCTATGTCTGCTCGGCTTCTACGTCTATTCGGCTTCTATGCCGGTTTGATAACTCTTTGGCTTCTACGCCATAGTGACAGGTTATTGGCTTCTATGCCAACCTTCTCTACGCGAAGGATAACTACCTACGTGGCTTTTATGCCGTGATCTTCGTAGCAATTATATGTATTGTCTCTTAATAGGACACGCGTCACACGCTCATTCAGGAGATCATTTATACGCGGGCAACGGTCATTGTAACCATCGCGTAAAGAGGTGTCATACTTTCCATGGCTCGGCTTCTACGCCGGCTGGGTGGTCACTGTCACTAAAACTCTATAAATAGAGGCCTCTATCGACAGAGGTCCAGGGGCGAAAAAGGTCGAAAGATCGAGGATTGGTCGAAAAACTGAAGGTCAGGACTGAGATCAAAGATTCCAAGATCAAGGGAGAAGGTCAAGGAACCAAGAGTCGAAGAATCTTTGAGAGAGAAGAATCCAGAGCTCAGGCAAAGAGCAGTGATCGACGACTTTGGCATCGTGCATCCACCCTCTTTTGCAACCTTCGAAGCTGCTTTCCGTCTTCTATGGCACTTCTTCGTCATTGTATGGTCCAAGGGACAAAGTGATCGACCGTAGATCAGACTCCTATAGCAATATTTACGCAGATTAAAAAATTGTACTCGACATCCTCGTATAGGATTAATTGTACAGCTTGTTTATAAACCAAAGAGCGGATTTCGTATAAACCTCGTCCTTATATATTTCTTTTGTTTATCACCATAAACAAGATGGCGACTCTGCTGGGGACATCTTTCTCATCTGACGAGAAAGCAATTGCTCAACACGATGCGATATCCGTAGGATCCGTGAAGAAGACCCTGGTCGTCCAGTTCGACTAGTCTGCCTACGAATATATGTTTCGAACAGGGGATAGCTCTCACTCTCTCTCTGTCCAAGACAACAGGAAGCTGCGTAAGGTCTGGATGCCCAAGACATCCCCTGCCATTCCTGCCGACTCTCTGACTTCTCCAACCAACGAGGTTGTAACATCGCTCCTTCCACGCCTTGCGCGTAAAATTCAGTCTCCCGCCACTAGCGGTATAGACAAAACTTCTGAAAATGCCTTAGTGCCAACCCAAAAGTATATTCTGTGCTCTGCGCGTGAAATCCAGTCTCCCGCCACTGGCGGTATAGACAAAACTTCTGGAAATGTCTTGGCGCCAATCCAGAAGTACACTCTGCGCCTTGCACGTAAAATTCAGTCTTCCGCCACTGGCGGTATAGACAAAACTTCTGGAAATGCCTCAGTGCTAACCCAGAAGTATATTCCGCGCTCTGCGCGTGAAATTTAGTCTCCCGCCACTAACGGTATAGACAAAACTTCTGGAAATGCCTTGGCGCCAATCCAGAAGTACACTCCGCGTCTTGCACGTAAAATTCAGTCTCCCGCCACTGGCGGTATAGACAAAACTTCTGGAAATGCCTTAGCGCCAATCCAAAAGTCCACTCCGCGCCTTGCGCATAAAATTCAGTCTCCCGCCACTAGCGGTATAGACAAAACTTCTGGAAATGCCTTAGCGCCAATCCAGAAGTCCACTCCGCACCTTGCACGTAAAATTCAGTCTCCCGCCACTGGCGGTATAGAGAAAACTTCTGGTAATGCCTTAGCGCCAATCCAGAAGTATACCCCGCGCCTTGCGCGTAAAATTCAGTCTCCCGCTACTGGCAAAATAGACAAAACTTCTGACAATGCCTCAGCGCCAAATCAGAAGTTCCAAACGCGCTCTGCGCATAAAACTGCATCTGCCCTCCGCGGAGAAGCAAACGATCCCTGCAATCTACACAAGGGAAAGCAAGCAGCAGACTACTCAACTTCTCGGCCTTCACGCCAGCAAGGGAAGAATCTGCCCGCCCTCTGGATTACGCGAGGAGCTGATGGCCGACTGAGGACCTCCTCAGCTTTACGCAAGCCCGAGAAGAGCTCCGAATTACGCCAGGTGAAGTCCCTCAGCGTAAAGAAGGCTCAATTTGTGGAAAGACACACTCCTCAGGGATTATCCGCCACTCAGATGGCGACTCTGCTGTATATAGGTGGCAGGGAAAGAGTTATGGTTCCCAATATCCGTACCCCCACTAATGTAAAAAGGCATAACAAGCCTCCTCCTTCTTCTGTTGAAATCTCAAATTTACGTAATTTCTTGATCCAGAAGCGTAGAGGCAGAGGTCAAAATCATGACCTAGTGCCCTTAACTACTAAAAATGGGGAGAGCATGTGGGGAGTAGCATCAACAGCTAACGTCGTCACGACATATGAAGATACTATCTTTATAGTCCCATCTACTAGCGACGATCAGCATCCAATTGTCTTCGGTTGCATGCAGAGTCAACCGATTGTACAAGAGGATGCTCACGAGCCTGATGCTGGGAGAATGCAAGTCCACCGTTATAGCCCACAAGCATTAAATATTATGCAAAATATGGGTTATGATTTAAAGTTGAAGCCAGGCCTCAATAAGGGAAAAGGCAGGCAAATGCCATTGCGTGGCGACCGCTACGGTCAACTAACTTGTTTCGGGTTAGGATATGCCTCATCTCATGCAAACTCCAAAGCCCCGGAAGTAGGTCTTTCTAAATCGACTTCTGTGGGCAATGACATATCTGGGGGTAGTCTCCCTCGACAAAGCAAAGCAGCATCCAAAGCTGGGGGTAGAATTCCCTCTGAGTCTGAAGATGATGCAACGATGACCGTCTTCCCGGAAATTTGCATGACTCAGGAATCGGCAGTTCGAAGGCCAAAGGGGACTTTCTCTTTCAATGAGGATGATGTCATTAAAATCTTCAACATACTGATGAAGGAAAATAAGCTTCGGCTACCCAACATCAGACACCCTGAAAGGGCTGGTAATATCAATGACCCAGAATATTGTCTCTTTCATCGGTACGTTCATCACCCCATAAGGGCATGTTATGTACTGAAGAAGAGAATCCAGGAGCTAATCGACGCCAAAGTTATTACCTTGTATTTATAAGCGAGAAGAGGGTCACTGCAAATTGGTCTCAATCCAACATGACCATTTGTTCCCTCACTCCAATGCCGGATGATGAGTCCAAACAAATCTCTCCAGCTGAGTTTGTTATGTCCAAGTTACCTCTGAACAAAACCTCCCAGATTTTTTATTATTGATCAGAACTTCTCCATGTCCGTATCACCTCTGAGAAAAGTTCTTCTCTTTGACTTTCTGCTATTACGCTCGCATAGCCCCTGATAGTGTTAGTTATTTCAGCTTATTATCCGTACTTAGGGTGTGCCATGGATAATAAGTCCACTTCTCTTCGATTGAGTTTGTCATGTTCATATTATCTCTGAATAAACTTTTTGAGTTTTGACTATCGATTATCACGTCCATATTACCTCTGATATCGGTTATCACTCCAACTTAACACCCGTACTTAATTCTAAGTATGCCAGTGGTGTTAAGTCTATAAAAAACTGCTACGTCCATATTACCTCTAGCAGGGCTTGTCTCAAACTTATTACTTGCACTATTGTGCACAACAAGTAATAGGTCTACAATAGAAATCAGTTCACGTCCATATTACCTCTGGACTGCTGTCATAACGTTCCTCTCCAATTAAGTTTATCATGTTTATATTACCTCTGAACAAACTTTCCGAATTTTGGCTATCGATTATCATGTCCATATTACCTCTGATATCAGTTGTCATCTCAACTTAGCATCCGTACTTAACTCTAAGTACGCCAGTGGTGTTAAGTCCACAAAATCTATCATGTTCATATTACCTCTGATAGGGCTTGTCTTTATTATTTGCACTTAACATGCGCAACAAATAATAGGTCCACTAAAAGATCCCCCAGTGGGATGTCCTCAATAAACTCGGTATTGTACTATATCCATATTACCTCTGGTACGATATCCGAAGTCCACACAAACAATCACAAGGAAATGAAGGGCTCTTATGTGATTGAAAACAACGGTTCAAAACACCACTAATAGATGAGCCAAACCTATCGAGAATCTGATGATGGCTCCTATCAACGGCAAATTCCTGAAAAGGTACTACGCTTAACCTCCTTCACTCAAATGGAGTATGGTAAAGATCTTATTCTGACAATACTACTTCTAAAATGAAACTAGTTGGATCGTATTCTATCACGTCCATATAACCTCTGAATAGATATGTCATGCTAAGGCTTACCGAGAGTATATCACGTCCATATTACCTCTGATATCACTTTCACCCAAATCTGTCATTTATATTCCAAAATGATGGATCCACAAAGTCAGATAAGAGTCTCTTTATTATTCCCAAAAAGAGCAGAGTTACATTGAAAAATAAGAAGGTACATCATTTAGGGGGAGCGGTCAGGTCGCGAATCTGTTGTGCCAGTGCAGCCATCTTCTCAGTCCTGGAATCCAAGACATCAACGCGGGCCCGCTCCAGCCGTGCCTCATCGTTGCTCAGGAGGGACAGTTCGGATCTAGCCCAAACAAAACCAGCACGGGCGACTCATGCATGCGCCAAGTTCTGTTGAGCTATGCCCAATCGGCCATTCACCACATCTAGAGCTTCCGACGACTGGGAAGCCCACTCCTTTGCCTGAGCGAGTTTTGTTTCCAGACTGCGGACCCTCGCTACATTCCCTTCATGCTCGGCCTGACACTTCGTTTGAAGAGCAATGGTCTCCTCCAAGACAGCTTTTCCTTCATCCATCTCCTGCTCATGTGTCTGGATGGATTTATTCAGGCCTTCCATCTGTTCGGCAAGCTGCGCAGTCAAGGAGTAGTATTTAGCCTGGACCAGAGCTTCAATGCTTTTTTGAGATAGCCACAGATATTCGTTAATAGGTTGCTCCAAACCACTAACCATCTCCTCCAGTGTGTCAGCTACCCCAGTATCATCGAATTTCCTGACCGACGCTATCGCAAACTGAGAGGACCTCTTCAGAGACTCGAAGCTTAGATTCTTCTCTAACACCATTGATATTAGCGTTTTTAAGGTGGTATAGAAGATACTGGTATACTGCTCAGTCAGCAGGGCTAGGTCTGAATGCATGCTGGGAGTGGCTACGATGTTGGCGAACCTCGCTCCAGGAACGACCGCAGTCGATGTGGCCACAGTCATCGCCTCAACAGGTGGTGCGACAAAAGAAGATGCGCCAACTATGGACGAAGTGACCGGCGTACTCAAAAGAGGCATTGTCACAATGACAGGTTTATCCTCCTCTTGAGATGTCGAAACCACTCCGGGCGAACCGGCACCCGAAGACGTTTCCTCTTCGAAGTCGGGCACCTCCAGGTCATCGCCAGGAGCTAAAACAGAGCCAAAAAGTGCGTCAACACTGCTCTCCCCGAAGATGTCTTCCCCTGAAAAGAAGACAAGAAAGTTAATATCGACATGATGTTAATTTTTCTAAAAAAAAAAGAGGCGTAAAGACGACATTTACCCATGGCCGATGGTGTATATGTTGCGTCTACAGTCAGTACAGCTAAATTATTTCTTAATGATGCTAAGCAAGCTGCCATACCTGGAGAAGGGGGTGTGCTAACTGACATCGGCAGGTATTTTTCGAGTCTTCACCCAGACTCAATCGAGGTTCGTCAGCTGGAATCTCGCTGGGCATATTCACAGACACGGCAGGTATTTCTCCCATTGCCGGTCTGGATAAAAATATCCTTCTTGGGCTCGGCCTGGTAGGCGATCTCGTACCACTGCCTGAAGCAAAAGCAGCGACTGCAGCCTCAAGCAGGAGTTCTCCGGCACCGCCAGCCGGAACTGTGGAGGGTCCCTCTCTAAAAGGCGAGGGACCTCTAATCAAAGAAACATCCCCAACAGGGGAAACAGCAGGTTCATTTCTAGGAACCTCACGGCCGGGAATCCTGAGAGGACGGCTAACCACCTTCTTCTTCTTGCGAGGGGGAGTCTCCTTCGGAGCAGGAGCCCTTCGCTTACCAGAGATGACTAAAGCCCCTACAGGCGGAGGTATGTCACCCCTCGGTACTGCCAACAGAGGCTCATCCGGATTGGCAGAATCGTCACCCTCATCAGAGGAGACTGATGGGACATCGCCTATTCCCGCGGACTTGGAGGAAGGCACCCTAAAACTTTCACCCATGTCAAAATCATGATGGAAGGTGTTGGTTGCCACATAAAATTGGGCATACGTGTGGAGGATGCACAGCTCCGTGGAGAGTGTAATGACGGGCACAGTAAAATTGCCCCAGTGCAACCCATGATGAAGTATCGCTAGCCTCTCGCTCCATCAATGAGTCCACCCCTGGACCTGAAGCTGGTGACGGCATTGCCCACATGTAATTGATCATACCCAAACTGCCTGGCAAACCGACTAGGCAGGTAGGGTTCAAAGAAGTACTGGTCTTCACTTATGTACAGTAAATGGGAAGGTAATGCAGACCAACCAATTAAAAGCTTCAGGAGAAAGAATGGTCTTCTCTCTACCTGAATCCTCAAGCCTAACCCCCGATTGATTGCGATGTACAGAGGGGACAGTGCAGAAGACCTTCCAGCTGTGGCTGAAATTCAACGCCCGTCGACAGTCTAAAACTGTGGTCACATTCCAGGAGGATTTCTTGTAATTCAGCAAGAAACTACCCCCCGAGCTACTGCCCGATCCAGAAGACATCACCCTGGGGTTATGGAGAATTAACCATCCCATCAAGTACAGGTATAGTAATTCTACCCGGGAAAAGCTATCACGCCGAGTTTCATCGACGAGCAGCCCCTCAGTAATGGCCCTCAGGCCAGCTTGTATGCGGCACACCATGGCAGGGAGCATGCCCAGTCTCGCCCCGAACACCAGACGCACTACAGGCCATAAGGTGTTACGGTTGATGCGGTCCGCGGATGCAATGCCGGGTACTACCAGTCGGCGCAGCCATATAGAAAGGAAGCCAGCCAGTTGAGCTTCCTTGGACAGAGGCCTGCGGCAATGCCTCAGATAACTGTAGGCCTTAGTGCCTGCATGATACTTCCCGATCCCTTCGTCAAGAATCTGATCCGGAGCCCTAGCGTTTTCTATAAGATCGTAGACTACCTGAGCACTGAGCACACTCAGACAGTTCAGAGGCTGATCCTTGCCTTCTAAGACTTTCTCCGGCTGAGCAGTCCTGGCCCGGTGAAAGAAGAGGTAGGACGTCCATTTGTTGGTATGAGCCAAATCTGAAGGCTCCTCATAAAAGGCGGTGCACGCCAGGTAGTGACACATCAGCTCCTGATACACTGCCACTACCTGAGGGTCTGAATCCCCCAGCTCCCGGTTGGTGGGAACATACTCTTCGTAAGGAGTATCCCCCATTGGCAGTCTTGAGATCTCTGCCATCTCGTGGAGGGATAACCCCAACTCCCCCACTAGAGTGGCGAAAGTCCCGATGAGCGAGATATATCGCTCCATCAAGGCCAGAAACAGGTTGGGGTTGAGAGGCAACCCAACACTGGTAGCATTCACAGCTGCATACAGACCAATGCTCTCCAGCTGGTTCTGAAAATGCTTCAGGGCCCAATCAACTAAGCGAGCCTATCGAAGATTTGTTGGGGTGATCCACCCATTGCACCGAGGATTAACCTTGGGGTATACTCCTCCATGACCCATGAAGTCATTACAGAAAGTCGGTAATTGCACCGGCTGGAGCACTGAACTATCTTCACTCGGGACACTGCCCGGATGCAATCCCATGAACGGCACCACAGAGCCGGAAGGACGACTGACAAAAGACCCTTGACCAGATCCTTTCTGGTAAAATATCTTCCCCGGACGGCCGTGAAAATTGGGAGTCAGCACCCACGACATCCTCCTGGGATGCGTGGCGTGGAATAATGCCGAGATGGGGTAGTCTCTCAGCATCTTGGGCAGATACAAGACCAAGCCACCGGCAGGGAAAACCCAGAGTTCTTTCTTGGGCTTCGTCTGGGACTGCTTGTCAATCATGTCCCCGAAGAGAAAAGTCGGCTTTATATATTGGTCTCCGTCTACGGTCGCCAGGGGCTCTCCGTTGATCATGCTCAACAGCATTAGCTCACCTTGAGCCGATATCAGGAATCCCCTTCCTTCAGGATACTAGGGTCCGGAGATAGGAAATGTCACGTGGGACAGATCCTCCAGGTAGTTGGAATGCAGCATCCCGGCAGCAGAACCCATCACCTCAGCCAATGGAGACATATGCAGGTTAACTACAAAATACAAGAAAAATACGTCAGTTTCTATACTAGACATTACAATCTTGCAGCATATGCCAAGAGGCAACAGTCTGTGCTTTACGCCAAGACTGTAAAAACTTGATCATTTTTCGCTGGGATCCATTTCCTAAGCGTAAAATTCAAGGTTGGCAGTATACAGTCTGTGTTTTACGCCAGACTGCCAAAATTCGAGTTATTACGCCGGAATTTTCATCCACAAGCGTAAAACTCAAATTTTATAGTATACGCCAAGTTTTCGACAGTCAAAGCTTTTACGCTCAACTGCAAAAATATGGAGTTTTTACGCTGACACATTAGAAATGTGGGCGTAAAAGATGAAACATCTCCGTGCATCATCTTCCTCAAAGAGGCTATTAGCACAGGAGATGACCTAGCGCGGTCACGTACAACGTGTGCAAAGGATTTTTCGTCGTTCTTTTCATCCCAAAAAAATCTCTACCTCTAACTCCGGGTGCGCTGCTCGTCGGCGGGACACTTAGTTCAGGACGAAGATCGCCTTGCCCGACGGAACTCGCTCTCGCGTGGGCAGAAGAGCGAGAAGAAGAGTCGGCCTTCTTTCCCTTAGAGGAGGAGGAGATCGGTTTCGGCGCCATTTCTGAAAACTCTGAATGCTCGGAGATTAAACGAAGGAGAGAACTCAAAGAGACGAAGGCTTTCTTTTGCAAAAGACAGATGAAAAGTTTTTCTCTGAGAGCCTTGGGGTATATATAGAGTTCGAATGGACTCCTCGAATCCCGAACCAAATCCGACAATTAATACTCGGTTAATGATTGGGATTACGTCAGCCTATTACTCAGGGAAGGCGGACAGTCAACGAATTCGAAAAGTTTTCGTGCAAAGCAGATTCGTGGTTCTACGCCAAGGAGCTTTCTATGCTCGACAGCTACAGATCTACGGTTTTACGCTGAGAGACTATAAGTCTATGGTTTTACGCCCGGATGCCTTTGTGCTCGGTAGCTTTTACGCTTGAGAGGTTACAAATCTACGACTTCACGCTCAGAAGCTACAAATCTATGATTTCACGCTCGGTGGCTTTTTACGCTCAGAGGCAATAGATCCACAACTTCACGCTCGGAAGATTTCCTTTTCAGAAGCTACAGATCTACGGTTTTACGCTGAGAGACTATAAGTCTATGGTTTTACGCCCGGATGCTTTTATGCTCAGTAGCTTTTATGCTCGAGAGGCTACAAACCTACGACTTCATGATCAGAGGCTACGAACTTATGATTCTACGCTCATCGCCATTCACATATCTATGACTCTCCGTATATCTGAGAAATACGCAGGCCAGGGTATGCGTATATATATGAACAACTCCCAAGGCGGTCAATTACAAGGGTTCACGCAGAGGATACTCCTTCTTGGGCCCAAAATATCCCAAGTACTCAGAGCATACAGAGTTCAACATTGAAAAAGACTCTTCTTCTTGGGTCGAATGGAAGTTCGTCCAGAATCCAGTCTGAATATTTCATCTACGGTTCAAGATGGCGACTCAATTTGACAGCCGTTTCTCGCCCTATATCAAATAATTTTTGGGAAATCATTCTTGAAGATGATGGTCTGAACAAAAAAAATACTTCTCATCAGAAGTAACGGTTCAGAATTCTATACGGCTCCCCATTCCTAACAGCAGGACAGTTCGAATACTCGACTTAAATGCTAAACAGCTTTCTGCGCATCCTTAGTTATGCGTAAAAGACAGGACGGGACCTAATACTCTTTCTATCAAAGTCGGTGTAAAGTTACCAGACGTGTCGAAGCTACACATATTCAGACTTCATCACAGCAAAATATATGGCAAGATAATCATATGTACAGAAGAAGAAGATTTTATTAAATCATGATTACATATGAGGAAAATCCTGTCTACAAGGGGTTTTTTCTTCATTTTCATGATTACATATGAGGAAAATCCCGTCTACAAAGGATTTCCTCATCTTCATCGGAAGGCCACCCCAAGAATCTGTTCTGCCAGGTTCTCGTATTGGTGGAGATCTTCCTCTTCTTCCATGGCAGTTCATCGACTTCCACAGTCGATGAACAAGAAAAATGATTAATGACGAGAGGATACAAAATTAGGCCTAGACCCATTCTCCAATACAGGATAGCAGGGTCAATCTGCTTTCCTGTGTCCAGCGCCATGACAGATTGAGTTGAGGTATTAAACCCAACTCAATACTCGAGGATGGCAGTTACAGTTTGTCTGCTCTCGTCCACGAAAGTATCAGGAGAAAATTTATAGCTTGCAAGTTGTGTGGTCTAATACGACCCTTCCTCTCTCCTGGACAAACCGCCATATGAAGTTGCTGATTATCCCGAGCAAAGGAGGCTATGATATCCTTCCATGATCCATCGTTGCAGATGACGTTTGCTCGAAGACGCCTTCTTTTTTGGCTCCTTATATACTGGAAGAACACGGTCTTCTTCTTCCTTAAATCGACCCGACGAACTCCGACGATCATCTCTGTGTGGTGAAAGGAATGTGGGAAGAACAGGTTAACTCCTCAGCCTTTGTATAGGCAAAAGAGAACACACCAAATCCCAACGGATCCCCGAGAATCCGCCGAGAAGTCAGCCTTAAAGAACGAGTCAGACTTGACCGTTTCATGCTTCATTCAAAGTATTTCAAATTATGAGGAATTTAAAAGCTTTGAAGGGGGTCTTGTAGAAGCATAAAAAATATGCTGGATAGCTATACACAGCATGTTGGTGCTAGGCAGCATAAAATACGACTCCGGAGCCATCGGCGTACAACAGAGCTTTCTCGCTAAGTACAGCGCAAAATACAAGCTCGAGGACTATCCGCGTAATACAGTACGTCCAGGCTGCTTCAGCGTAGAAAGGGTGCTATATCGCCTTTATGGCGTAAAACTCATCATCTTTCAATGCAGCACCGAAGTGTACGAGGAACGCTTCGTATTCCCCGAAATGAACCTGTCAAATCACGCAGTGAACCTGACATCTGACTCCTGACAAAGAGTACTACACGGCTACCCAGACGACGACTGGAATAATGGCAGACCCTCGAGGCACGCCTCTACATTTAATGTGCCAGATGATGGCGGATCTCTGCATTTAGTGTTAGAAATTTGATTAATGTCACCAGACCGTCATTTAGTGACATCTCCTATGCGTAAACTGCTCTTACGCATAAAAGGAAAATACACTGCCTAGTTTTACACAGGCAGATGTGAGCTGTTTACGCTCCACAGAAGACAAAGAGACTGCCACGTCAAAAGCTGCTCTTCGTACAGGGCTCGAGGTACGTCTCTGCAAGAGCAGAATAATGGCAGACCCTCGAGGCAAGCCTCTGTATTTAATACGTCGGATGATGGCGGATCTCTGTATTTAATGCAAGAGATTTGATTAATGTCACCAGACCGTCGTTTAGTGACATCTCCTATGCATAAACTGCTCTTACGCAGACAAGGAAATACGCTGCCTAGTTTTACATAGGCAGATGTGAGCTGTTTATGCTCCGCGGAAGACAAACAGGCTGCCACGTCAAAAGCTGCTCTCCGTACAGGGCTCGAGGCACGTCTCTGCATTTAATGCGCAGAATAATGACAGACCTTCGAGATAAGTCTCTGCATTTATTGCGCGGAATGGTGGCAGGCCTTCAAGACACGCCTCTACATTTAATGCGCAGGATGATGGCGGATCTCTGCATTTAATGCAAGAGATTTGATTATATCTCCAAAAGCCGTAATTTTGGCTAAAACGTCCACATCATCACTCTGGCACGTTACGCATCAGGCTTCCACGCCCACTCGGCTTCTACGCCCACTCGGCTTCTGTGCCTGCTCGGCTTCTACGCCCACTCGGCTTCTGGGCCTGCTCGGCTTCTACGCCCACTCGGCTTCTATGCCTGCTCGGCTTCTACGCCTATTCGGCTTCTATGCCGGTTTGATAACTCTTTGGCTTCTACGCCATAGTGACAGGTTATTGGCTTCTACGCCAACCTTCTCTACGCGAAGGATAACTACCTACGTGGCTTTTATGCCGTGATCTTCACAGTAGTTATACGTATTGTCTCTTAATGGGACACGTGTCACACGCTCATTCAGGAGATCATTTACACGCGGGCAATGGTTATTGTAACCATCGCGTAAAGAGGTGCCATACTTTCCATGGCTCGGCTTCTACGCCGGCTGGGTGGTCACTGTCACTAAAACTCTATAAATAGAGGCCTCTATCGACAGAGGTCCGAGGACGAAAAAGGTCGAAAGATCGAGGATTGGTCGAAAAACTGAAGGTCAGAACCGAGATGAAAGATTCCAAGATCAAGGGAGAAGGTCAAGGAACCATGATTCGAAGAGTCTTTGAGAGAGAAGAATCCAGAGCTCAGGCAAAGAGCAGTGATCGACGACTTTGGCATCATGCATCCACCCTCTTTTGTAACCTTCGAAGCTGCTTTCCGTCTTCTACGGCACTTCTTCGTCATCGTGTGGTCCAAGGGACAAAGTGATCGACCACAGATCAGACTCATATAGCAATATTTATAATTGTACTCGACATCCTCGTATAGGATTAATTGTACAGCTTGTTTGTAAACCAAAGAGCGGGTTTCGTATAAACCTCGTCCTTATATATTTCTTTCGTTTATCACCATAAACACCGGGGAATGGTGCGGGTTGGTGATGGAGATGTTGATGATGGTGGAGCAAGTGGTGGTTGGCGGTGGTACAGGTGATGGTTGCTGGTGGCACTGGGGTGGTGGAGACGGTGAGGCTGGTGGCGGTGGTTGGCTGTAGTCGGGCGGTGGAGGTGGCGGTTGAAAGTCGGGAGAAGGGGCAGGCGGCGGAGGTGATCGAGGTTGAAGGGAGAGGAGAATAGGATTCGGCTAGGGTTTTATTAGGTTAGGGGAGAGAGGAACATATATATATATATAGGGGAGAGAAAAAGGGGGGTCCTCCCAGGGAATTGGGCCGACTAGGGTTTCTTGGGGCGGGGAAGATGTTGTCATGAAGGAGTGTAGAGTGTATATGGCTAGGTTGGGTCTAGCTTTGGGTGAGGTTGGCCTTCACAATAATTTAATTAAAAACTAATGCACAAGGTGTTCTTTAATCAATTGGAAATACATGGGGTTAAAATTGGGTGGAACACAAGTGTCATGGGCGTAGCAGACTCAGAATAGGTTAGTGCCATAATTTGGATTGTATGAAAGTGGGTTGGGTCTGTGTCTTAAATTTTGATTGGAACGAACAATTATGCAATATTGGATTTATTGGGATTTAAAACTAGACGATTGCAACGAATATTGCGGGACTAAAATGAAGCACAAGATAGAGTATTTACGAGTTACACAAGGGTCAGAATGGTAGTCTGGCATGCCTAGGAAATGTGAATGAAATTTATTTGCAAGTAATAGCTAGGGTAGCGCTCCAACTATCAAAGCAACGGTAAGGTGTATTAAGTAATATAATTATTGCACAATAAATCTAATTTACTGCATTCAAATCTAATTGTCACAAATTTAATCCTAGTCTCTCTATCTAAGCTAAATAAACCTAAATTTGGTCGAGGGGGTTTACAAAATCCGTAGGTAAGTAGTCAGAAAGTTTAGCGACGTAACTTGTACGTCGCTGATCCATCGCTGGTTTAATGTCGCTCAATCCGTCGCTAATCCGTTGATATAGCGACGGATTAGTGACAAAATTTTCGTAACGATGTTACTTATTCTGACGGAACCTTTCCGTCGCTAATCCGTCGCTAAAATCAAATAGCGACGGAAAAAATGCATTTTAGCGACGGATAATTTTGTCGCTAAAATAGTGTATTTTTGTAGTATAGGAATAATTGGATGTTCCATTATCAATAAAGGATTACATATATATAGGAGATACATGAACACAGGATCATGCTATCCACCCTCCACCAGTGCCTAAAATATATAGACGAGCACGGTTTCATCAAAACGGAGTTCGCTGACATCGATCCATTTAAGGGTATTGAGATTTACTACTCTGACTCGATCATCTACAAGAAAGTCCGCCAAGATGAAGGTGGAAATGAGGACGACAATAAAGCCGAGGCCACAACAGCACCCGAAGAGCCTATGAGAATCTGCCTCAAGGCTCGTACTCCAGATGCGGCAACACCCCTCATCGTCAAATCATGCAGGATGGCACCTGAATCTCCGGTAACTTCAGCATCGCTAGAACCCATGTTTGTCTGCCTTTGCAGGCCGAATCGACCACCAAAAAGAGATTCTACCCTTATCTAATGACAACTACACTCGGTTGGGCTCTCTCCTACAGCCGTCCGTAATGGGATCCATGTGAAAGGTTGGCTCAAAATTCAAAACAAAATCCACTCAAGGGTAAAGGCAAATCTGGCAGTTAATAAATAAAGGACAACCTAGCAGCGTTCGCCCATGCGGCTTAATGTACATGCGGCCAGAATGTACCCCATCCATGCTTCTTATTCAAAGTATTTTAAACTTATCAGTTTAAAAACTTTGAAGGGGGTTTATACAAGCATAGAAAAGACGCATCTATACACCAAACATTCATGCACCCCAGAATAAAACTCAATAGATGTTGGACCGCATTGACACCATGCATCCCAGAAAAGGGATACCCATAAGGTCCAAAAAAGCATCCTAAAAACTGGTCGCAGGTTGACTTAACATGACGTCCTGACAACAAAGATGGTACCTGACAAAAAATCTTGACAAAAAGGATTTTCCTGATTGCCTCGAAGGACGAGAACACACTAAGAGACAGAAGTCCCAAGGATAGTATAGAGCCACGTGTACAATATGATAAAAGATTCCATACGGCTCTGGCCCATGCGTCCCAGTTTTCATGCAGTCTATGTGTCTCTAGCCCACGCGTCCCAGACTCCATGTGTCCCAGGCGGTTCTGGCCTATGCGTCCGGGACTCCATGCGGTCCATGCATCTATGGCCCCATGCATTCCAGACTCGATGTGTCCTATGCGACTCTGGCCCCTTCTTTCCAGACTCCATGCGTCATGTGCGTCTTTGGCCACACGTGTCCTAGATTCCATATCGACAAAATATTGCTGTTACAACTGAGTGATTCTATCCAACCAAATAGCGGCCATGTGTCTACTTGACCAAGTTGTGCCTACAACAGATGAGAACCATCCAGATATTCAGTAACAAAAAATCTTAACAAATATCCATGTGATAGTTGAAGTCCAGTCATGTGCACAGTTGTAACTCTTTCATGTTAGGAGAAGACACGTAGCAACCCCCCAACATCCATGCGGCCCGAAATCTACGCAGCCACTAAACGACTATAAATAATAGGATATTACCCCTATGTAAGATTCTGGCTGGCTATCTGTGAATCTATACTCAAGGGAAAGAGAAGAGCTGCTGCATCGGATCATCCATGGAGTAAAGATAGTTAATACACTCCTAACCCTCCATTGTCACCCCCTGAAAATAAATTTGTACTTAGATTGTCTTCTAGGACTCTTCTTTGTACTTTCTTAGTTTGTTAATCAAATCCAGTTCTTTCAGTTCTCTTTTTGTTTTAAATGGCAAAAAATTATATGATACATACTATAGTCTTCATTAACTAGTATAACTTAGAAACCTAGTATAGCAAAGTATTGACCTAGAATGACTTGATAAACCTAGTATTGACTAGTTTAGCAATATAGGCCAATATAGTTATCAACTAGGAACCCAAATTACCGGAAGCCATGAGATGTCAATTTATTGGAGTTTAAAATCTTTGGCTCTACTTTTCGCTCTAGTACCGGAAGCCATGAGACATAAGTCTTCTATTATCTTTCATATTTCAGTCTCATGACTTTCAGCACCATAGTGTAAGGTATAGCCAAATGTCTCATGGCTTCTAGGTTCATTTACCTATTTCTTATTAGGTTCTAGCTTGGTCAAGATATAAGTGAGTATATTGAGTATGCGAGTATCCACGTATTCCTTGTCCACATATCTACTAGGTTTGGAAATCAATATAAAACTTATCTATTTACTTATTTTATGGAAACTCATAAGTCACGATATGGATACTCACATATCATAACTCGAATACTAACGATATGACCTAAATACTCACTTTGAAGAATATTTGGATAATATACTTGAACAATGTCTATTCATCTTTGTAGAAGTATCTAGAAATAGATCTGATTTACTACCTGCATCATCGTTCATGGATGTACAACCGTCATCCTGATGACATGTGCGGTGTGCGGGATGAATACATAGAGGGAGTATAGCAGTTCCTGTAGTTCGCCAAGGCGTTCCCTGAGTACATGGACGGCACAAAAATTAAGTGTCTATAAAATATCGTAACTTGAAATATCATCCATAAGTGGATGTGACATATTATTTGTACTGGAGGGATTTTACTCCGAATTACTATCAGTGGACCTCACACGGAGAGTTTGTGACTTTACCATCGGAGCAGGAGCCTTAGGTGGAGCTATATATGAATGTCCACGAGCAAGCTGATTTTGACGACGGGTACATGAACATGGTTTTCGATGCTGCGGGGTCTACTTTCAATCTGGACAATCATGAAGCAGCTAAGGAGGCACGGAATGCCGATATTGTAAAGTTTATGAAGTTGTTAGAGAATGCAAGGACTCTATTTTATCCTGTTTGTGTGGATCATTCATCGTTACAGGTAGTCCCTAGGCTGTTGAGTATAGAGTCTGATTTCAATATGTCACAAGAATGCTACAACCGACTGATCGAGTTGATTATAGAGATCTTGCCGAAGGGTGACAAGTTACCTATAGACTTCTACCGATCTAAGAGAATGGTTAGATCGCTATGGATGGGATATAAAAAATTTGATTCATGTCATATCGGGTGCATGTTGTACTATAAAGAAGACAAAGATGAAGTAGTATACAGATTCTGTGGTGCTGATCGCTACAAGAAAACTAGTACTGGAAAGACTTTTGGTACAAGGAAATCGACCAATTTGATTAACTACCTCCCTTTGACGTCGCAGTTGCAGAGGTTATTTATGGTAAAGAAGACTACCGAAAATATGAGTTGGCATAGGCGAGAATAGATCGAAGGTTTGTTGGATCATCCGTCCGATAGAGAAGCATGGAAGCACTTTGATCGAGAGTATCCCAATTTTTCTTTGGATTCGCATAATGTTAGATTGGGGCTCTCCTCTGACGGTTTTACCCATTTGGACTTTCGGGATTGCAATATTCATGTTGGTCTGTGATTGTCACCCCGTATAACTTACCGCCTTGGATGTGCATGAAGACTCCGTATATGTTTCTAACCGTTATCATTCCGGGTCCGAAAAATCCTAAGATAAACATTGATGTGTACTTACAGTCGTTGATAGATGAGTTAATTCAGCTTTAGAAAGTAGGCGCCAACACGTATGATGTTTTCAGGAAGCAAAATTTTCAGATAAGGGCAGCACTTATGTGGACCATCAACGACTTTCTGGCCGATGGAATATTATCGGGATGTAGCACTCATGGACGTCTCTCATGTCCGTATTGTATGGACCGTACTAAAGCTTTCTATTTAAAACACGAAGAAAAATCGTGCTTCTTTGATTGTCATCGACAGTTCCTGTCGAAAGATCATCCTTTCAGGAGGAACAAGAATGCGTTGCGTGTCGGTATTGTGGAGAAGGCCGATCCACCGTCAAGGTGGTCCAGAGACACAATATGGGAGGATATTAGAGATTTTCCAAGTGCTATCGAAGATCCTATAAAGGGGTACAAGTGTGATAGATTTGGTCGAACTCATAACTGGGCGAAGAGGAGTATATTCTGGGACCTGCCATATTGGAGCACCAATATAATTAGACATAACCTTGATGTCATGCATATTGAGAAGAATATGTTTGACAATATAATTAATACTATGATGGACGTAAAGGGAAAGACGAAAGACAATCCTAAGGTCAGGTTGGACTTAGAAGAAATATGCAGACAACCTACGTTGCATTTGATAGAGAAAGGGAATGGGAGGGTGATGCAGCCTAAGTCAATTTTATTATTGGACAAGGAGGACAAAGTGAGACTTTGTAGGTGGATCCAGGGTCTAAAATTTCCAGACGGTTACGTGTCAAATCTGAGAAGATGCGTCGACCCGAAGGAGAATAAACTGACGGATATGAAGAGCCACAATTTTCACGTATTTATGGAGAGGTTAATTTTGGTTGCATTTTAAAATTTATTACCGCAGGTAGTTTAGGATCCATTGACAGAGCTTAGAATATTCTTCAGAGATCTTCATACTAATAAGTTTCTCGTCGATCGTCTAGAAAAGCAGGAGAAGGACATTGCGATAAAACTTTGCAAGCTTGAGAGAGTGTTTCCTCCTGGATTCTTCGACTCCATGGAGCATTGCACGCATTGGACCTGTCCGTTATCGATGGATGTACCCGTTTGAGCGACATCTGAACCACCTCAAGAGAAAGGTAAAAAATAAGGCACAGGTGAAGGGTTCTATTTGTGAAGCCTATGTTCTCGAGGTGGTTACAAACTTTTGTTCGATGAATTTCAAGCCTTATGTTGCTAAAACGAGAGCTCTCAGAAATGACGACGAGTATTAGGAATCTAATGAGGCAATACTGAAAGTATTCAATGCTTTCAAAAAGCCCTCGGGTAAAATAAAGAAGAAATATCTGAATGACGATGAGCTTAGGGCCGCTCAGTTGTATGTATTACTCAACTATGACGAGGATGAGGTAGAGAAACTAGAGGGGTAAGTAATTAATATGTCAATATTTACGTCATCTTAATACAACTATAATACTAATCTGCCTATGCTTTATTGTGTTTCAGCACATATAATGATGCGGTAAGGTCGAGTAGACCACACATAACATATGAAGAACTAGAACAGGAAATAAGACTTCATTTTCCTTCATGGTTGACAGAATATGTAAGGATCTCGATAATTACTTTTTTTGTATGTATACTTGCACAATAATTAACATTAAAACTTAATATCACTTATTTGATATTTAGGTCGATCGTCCAAAGGCAACACTTGAGAATGAATTTATTAGAACTCTAGCGAAGGGGCCAATTTATGTCGTCAAGTTCTGGCCAACTTACTGTGTGAATGGGTTTAGGTTTAAGTCAATAAATGCCCCCAATAAGACACAACTTCCTGGATCTCGATTCTACAAAAATTAGTTGTTTGTGTATCAAATCTTCGAACTACAAAGGGGTCCATCCAGGCACTAATTTTGTTGGCATCTTACGAGAGATTGTAGAGTTGGCATATAATTATGCCACAGAGCCTGCTAAGATCGTGTTATTTAAGTGTGAGTAGTTCGATCCCATCCAAGATCAAGGTTAGAAAATTGATAAGCATGGTTTTGAGGATATAAAGTACCAGCATTGATATCAAGGATATGAACCATTTGTTCTATCAAGTCAGGCTCAGCTAGTGTACTTCATAACTTATCCTAAACAAGGAACAGGGAGGTCCAATTGGTGGGCAGTCTGTAAGACTAATGCTAGAAATATCTTTGACGTTGACGAAATAGCTTATCAGGAAGACAACCTACCTCTTGTTGCAAATATTGTAGATGTGGACTCAACAAAGTTACTCATGACATATTTTATCAAGTAAAAGAGGTAGAAGTATCAGAAAATGATGACGAAGTAGATAAAAGTGAAGATGAATAGGAAGAGGAGAAAGATGAACAAAATAAATTTTTAGATGATGATTGAAAATTAAATAAAATTTATTTTTACTTTTTTTGTGGCCTAGTTGTGTGATACTTATGTTTGTGATGGTGATACATATATATCTCTGTGTATTTGTGGCATTGTTCTGTGATACTTATATTTGTGATGGTGATACATACTTATGTTTTGTGATGGTGACACTTCTATCATTTAGACTTTTATTGTGACCTAGTTCATAACTTCTGTGTATTTCTTTTTGTCATGTAATCTAAATATCTCTGTATAGTTGTTTTATCATTATATATTATTCTCAGATATGTCTGGACGATGCAGATCCTATTCCCGATGTAGATCCTCTAGACATCCTCTTCAGGACACGGATACTCCTTCCTGATCCTCATCCCCGAGTACTCCATACTATCGACCAGCAGTACTTCAGACTACGACTGCGACGACCGCACATGGCAGTACTCTTAGGACTAGCAGTTCCAGGCCCGAGAGTATCCCGTCTAGTATTCCTGCTCCGTCCAGTGTTCCTGCTGTTGACGGTACCACAGAAATAGAGGAGGAGATGGCGGTCGAGATGACTCCATCTCTATATTCAGAGCAATCCTCTATGCGCTCCGCCGGATGAGACGAGAATGGAGATTTGGCCGATGGCCCTACAAAGTAAGTTAATTAGTTATTTATTTCTTATATATATATATATATATATATATATATATATTCACTTTTTAATGAGTTTAATTATCAATATATATATAGGTATCGTTCCCCGGCGGTACAGAGAGCACTGAGACATTTTCTGAGATAAAACTATGATGGGCTATGGATAAACTACTCGGATGGCTCGGAAGAGAGAAAGACGTTTTGGTTTGGGCACTTCAAGGTAAAAATATATTTGATTTTAACATCATTAATAGTTTTATGTTAATAGTTTATAAGTAACTATTGTACTTCTTGTAGAGAAATATTTCTATCCACCACACCGGGCCGTACGGATCGAGCAGCAGTTATCTTTTGTCGCCGCCAAGCTCATTCATGATGCTATGGATGACCAGAAGGCTCATGATCGTGAAGAAAAATTGATTCAAGGCTGGATCACGCATGAACACTGGACTGCGATGAGGTCTAGATTCAACGAGCGTAGGTATAGGAAAAAGTCGGAGAAGGCCTAGGCGGCTCGGTAGAGGGAAGTAAAGTGGTGTGGTGGGTCGATTCCGATGAAGGAATATTTTCATCGCTTGGTACGTCTTTCATTCTATACGTACAATTTTTAATCATCGTGGCCTAATTTTTTATTTAATAACAAATAATATATTTCTTAATAGGTCCGGAGGGGTGAGGACGTGAACATGGTGACAATGCTCCTCGCCACTCATAGGAAGGTGGGATAACTTATCGATAATAGGGCGACGCAGAGCTACGTAAGTATTACTTTTATGTTTTATTAATTTTGATATAAATTAAGAAAAATATATGTAATTAGTAATAAGTACCTAAGATATATAGTAAGTAGTACGCTTATCGATAGATACATATTTTTCTAGGATGAGTATAAGAGGCTCCACGAAGAGTCGACCCAGCCCACACCTGGAGAGGGAGGAAGTTCCTCGGAACCACTGGCCCTCCCAGCTCCGTCGGATGACGAGCTATGGATGAGAGACGTTGGTGGTCTATATAGGGGTAAGTACTACGGTACGGGATCCTGCGGCACCTATGTTGCATCACAGTCCTTTAGGATACCCTCTGCCGATGTGCATATCCTACAGCCCTTCCAGGAGTCGCAGCGAGCCTAGGAGAGAGTTGATATTCAGATCGTATCTCTACGTGACGAGTTGATACAGAGGATTATGGTACAGCTGCAGCCGTAGACGGATGATGCGACACTCATAGCACGTTTTCAATTACTAGAGCGTAGCATCATAGAACTGAGGGATCTGGCTACGTCGACATAGCACAACGTGACATCGCTGCAGGAGTCGTAGTTGACCGTGGGTGTCACACTATCGAGGATGCAGGCATCACATATTGAGATGAGCGAGCGAGTGGAGACCATGGGCGCTTCACTATCGAGGATGCAGGCATCACATCTTCAGATGAGCGACCGAATGGAGCATAGTACTAGGAGGTTATTATCTGTCATGGATACTTGCGACGCTCGACTGACAGAGTTGGAGCAATGACGTCCTCCTGGTTCGCCTGCATATTCATCTACATCGACTCATCCATCGGGTTTCGTGACGTTTACACAGGAGCAGTTTGACCCACTATTATCTCATATTCGACGCGGATCCTCTGCCTAATCAGTAGTAGTTCTTTTGACATGTGTATACTGGCCCATTCATGAAAGTTTGTACTTATTATTTGTGCACTTTTATTGTCTGACTTATTTTTACATTTTTATTGTGACTGGATATTGTATGACTACATTCGGGCCTTAGAGCTTTTTATTGATTTATTTTATTATTGTTGTTGTGTGATTGTACCGGTGTTGAGTGTTCACCAAAGGGGTCGGCAGACCCAGAGAATTCAACGGAGGGTTGCTCCGGGTTTGTCTATTTATTTAAAATGTGATCATACTGCAGGCATGTTATACTGTGATATTGTAGGCATTAATTTATTTTTATTTTTTATTTTTCAACCTTAGCGACGTTCAGCGACGTTTAGTGACGTTCAGTGACGTCGATAGGAGTCTCTAATAACGTCACTAAACTGTTAAATAATTTATTTTACGTCACTGATCGTCACTAAACGTCGCTAAATATTGCTGACATGGCAATTTTGGCCATGTCAGCTTTTTGTCGCTGATTATGTCACAAGTTGTCACTAAATTTAACAATAATTATTGACTAAAATAAAATATCACAAATTTGGCGACCTGAGACGCTAAGAGTCATCATTCTTGCGACTTTGTAACGTCAGTAAATTACGTCACGACAGTGACGTTTTTCGACGTCGTATTGATCAGCGAGTAGCTTTTTGGCGACTAAATCAAAATGTCGCAAAATACATTGCTACTTAGTATTAGCGACGTAATTTAGCTATTTGGCGACTCTTTTCTCCGTCGCTAATTTGCCTTATTCTGGTAGTATCTGTAGTCCCGAACTATGGGCCGATGGAGCGACGTAAGCATTTATTTGTCAATTCACCCATTTATTTTGTATTTTTTATTCTAATTGTATATTGTCTACTTATTTTAGATTCTTTCTGATCAAGGCTGGGAATGATCTGGAGGAGATCATGCAGGGCTACTTTGATGGCCCTTGTATTAACTTCAGTGACATCCCGCTCGATCGACGATTCACTTGGCTTGAGAAGCTCGGGGTATGTGAATGAATTTTATTTATAATAATATATAATTTTTTGATTTCAATGATAAAAAATATTTTTTAATTTGCATAGGTTATACTGGTGGCCGGATCATAGAGATAGTAATATCCGGAAGTGTTACAAGACTGTAGCCAATAAGAGGTTGAGAGATATGATCAAAGACAAGAAGGCGCTGGCGTCACTTGGATCGGATCACTGCAAGGAGTGGCTGAAGGCGGAGTATTGGGAGGAGATGAAGAAGAAGATGGACACCCTGGCCTACAAGGCCAAGTGCGAGAAGGCGAAGGCTTCCTGTGCTAAGGGTGGTCTCCATACTGGTGGATCAATTCCGACCGTCAAGCATTTTCGACGGATGGTTAGTATAAAAAAATTTTGCTAGATTTTTTTTTTTGTAATTCTAATTTTTTTCTTATTTATTAATTGCTTAATTTTTATAATGGGACGAGGCCGCCAGAGTCGGAGAAGACCTTAAGACCGTCGACTTTCCAGCAATCTTCCAGCGGACCCACAAAAGAAAGAAGTATGGGAAGCTCGTAGATGAGCGGGCCGCCAAAGCATATGTAAGTTGTCTTTATAAATTTTTTTAATTTAATTAGATTATTTTTATAATTTAATTAGATTCTAGATTTCTAGGTTAAAATAGTCAAACTATGTCAACACTAGGTCATTCAATTTCAAAAATACTAAGAAACAACACTGTAAATACTTAAAATTACAATTTTATTCAATTTATTTTAAACCTTATAGGAATGGTCTGATACCGATTCCGATTCCGATACTTTGAACCTTTGTTAATATCCTATTTTAAGATATCATGAAAATCAAATATAGCAAATATAACTCAAATTATATACATATACTATGATATCTAGTATCTAATATGATACTCTAACCAAAATCAAATATAGCACGTATAACTCTAAATCTATTTATATAAATAAATATATGAAACGTATGAGACATTAGAGGGGGGTGCTGAGAGAAGTACGCCGACTGAGAGAAACGATCCGTGGGTACAAGATGACGGGAGGGGAAAAGACGGCAGCGTGTACGGTACCGGATCGTTGGCATCGATGCCATCGGTTCTTTCCAGAGCTCCTCCGACGGCTAATCCAGCTCCATCAGCGTCCGGCTCCGAAGTTCCTTCTGGTACGATGTCTCTGGAGCTGCTTACGATGACTCTGCTTGAGCTACATGGGCTGGTCCGACAGTTGATAGACAGTCGTGAAGCTGCAGCACCTGCTCCTCCGACAGCTACTACGATGACTCCTCTGACGGCTACTACATTGGGTCCTCCAGCTACTACAAAAGCTCCAGCTCCTCCGACGGTATCGATGGGTCCTCCAGCTCCTTTGAAGGCTCATGCCACTGCTCCATCTGTCGTTGCACCTGATGATCTACAGAATATCATCTCTATGGTTGTGGCGTAGCACATGACTAGCCGACAGCCGCCGCCGCAGCCTCCGCCTCCACCGTCGACTTGATGGATTTTTTGAGTTTGTGGAATTTTTTTTAGTTAATTATATATTTTAACTTGATTGTATTTATTTGACTTTGTGGGATTGTATAACAATTATTTGTACATGTTTGGATTACTCTACTTTATTATTTTGACGTATATATAGCATTTGTACATGTTTGTGTGGGTTTTTTTAGTTTGTGTGGAATTTTCTAGTGTAAAATTTATTCGTGTGCAAATTGGTGAATGTATAACAGGTATATGCTCATAAGAAATTGATTTCTGGAAAAAATATTACCTTTAGCGAATGACATGCGACGTAATAGCGACGGAATATCAGGAAAATCTCAGGTTATCGATGAATTTTTGACGAAAAATCTAAAGCCAGCGACTACCCAACAACGAAAAAATTTATCGCTAAAACGTCGGATACACACAAATGTGCCAAACATGTATCAGAATTCGTCGCTAAAATTCGTCGTTAATCCGTCACTGAGAGTGGTGAGATTATTTTTATAATTTAATTAGATTCTAGGTTTCTAGTTGACTCATTCCCCATCCTATCTCGTTTTGTCTGCAACTTATGAGTGGTGAGATCCGTTCTAGTCCCTAGCGCATACCCAAGTGGATGTGGTATTGACTACCAAGAAAAAGAGTTGGTTAGACCACGCATGTGACCCATCCATAACTCGATCCATGGGCTTGGGAATGAGTCAATCTCATGTCGGAGAATAGGTACTTTATATATATGAGAATGGAAAATATTGAAATGGTCGGCGAATCGGTTCCAAAGTCGTGGATCAAGGTTCTGAAAGAATTTGAACATCTATTTAGTTTCGTCGGGCCCTATGAATCAATCTGGGTCACAGCCGATCTTCTGCACAGATAATTGTGTTTTATCTTTGCCAACAACCATTGTTAATAGTCGATCTTCTCTGATTTCCCCTTTTCTCTTCCTCGGTCAGTCCGCGACAAAGTCCATTCTGCTTCGCGCCTCTTCTTCTTACTTATCTAATAGACTACTTCTAAGGAGCCAACTCCGCATCTAAGAGGGAGTCGATTGCAAATGGGTTGAGGGACCTCTTTCTTGTCGGAGAAAACCTCTTTGCCAAAGAGACACCATAGGGGGGAAGCCCATTGAGAGATAATCTATTAGTTACTTAGCGTGACACAGCTACCTACGCCGACATGTGTATGTGCACAGGAATGGGTGTGGGAGATACCCCCTGGTGCTTTGCCGGAAGCCCTTCTTCATCCATTTCTATATTATAGATAAGAAATTCTATATATGCGCAAAGGCTTCAGTCTAGAGAAGAACCTGGGTTTGACCTAAGAGCTTACCTGTTTCCGAGACTTGATTTAGCTTGTTCACATCTTGGATCGGACTTCTTCTCTGTACCTGAAGTGAATTGCCTACCTTCCCAACTGAGTCTTTCCAGCCCGGAATAGAATTTCCCCAAAAACCTACTCATTAATAGGAAGACCACTCACTATGTGACCTATTCCAAGCATCTCTTTATGCAATTCTTGTCTTTTGATCTTCTCTACGGAATAGAGATCTTGTTACCAAGATTCCTTTTCGTGTCTATCTGGATCTGTATGGTCTACTCTCTTGTCTTTGGAACCAACTTGAATAGCAGTAGGTATCTGAAAAACCTATGTTGCGGTAGCCATGGATTTTCCCCTAGGGATCTTGGTCATGTCTGTCTCTCTCCCCCTCGTCTTTCTGGGGGCCATTGTCTCTACTTTAGTCATTCCTCGCTACCTGGATAGGTTCCGTTTCCTTATATTTCTTTTCCTACTCCTTCTCTTTCTGTTTTGGATGCCTATGCTCACGTCCGGCATGTGGTGATATGAGCGTCTTCCTCAGTTTCTATCTATCTAGTAAGGTGGTGGCAGCCTGGTGGGCGAAATCAAATCTCCATCGACATAGCTGTGCCACGCTATACCCGGTTGCAAGGAAGGACCGGGTTAGGGCAGCGCGAGCTCAAGGATAACCTCGTTGCGAATGCGCTGCTAACTATCATTTCTTTCACATCTTCTTGCTAGCTCTACCCTATCACAAGTCGATCATCCAGCTGACACTCACTTCGCTCGTCTCCTTTCTCTCTCTTTTTTGGGAACCTAGTTCCTCACCTACCCGCCTGGCTGCTCCACCATCTTAGTTGAGTTCCCTAGTAGCGAAAAGGGTTTACCTAGCTAACTTGTAAGTGGAAGACTCAACTGATCTTGCATCAGCTAAAGATGTTCAAGAAGATTCCCATCCAGACCTTATTGGAACTATATCCCCAGGCCTTTCCGCTTCAGTGGATTCGTCCACACCCGCTGCTTTGGCTGAAAAAGCATCTTATCTCCGTTCTGAAACTTTGCCCTCCTCAAAGCAATAATGTGAAGACCTTCATTCAAATCTGCCACCTACTTTGGAAGCTGGAGCTTATCTAGGCTCGTACGCTAATCCAAGGCGTTCAACCTCTCATATAACATATAAGAAGAAGCGATTTCCCTTGTTGTTTAATCTGTTGCTCGGCCTGCGCCTATAGTGGTGCCAACTCGGTAAGAACTGGCTACTGGACAAGCTTCAAACTCGTCCGATGATGCTTGACCAACGAACCCACGGGGAAGTGCTTGCCTCAGTGGTAAGGACATCCTCCCCGGTCTCCTCGAGTGCATAGTCAAATGCCTTTCTCTCTATTACATGAGATTATGAGTCGGGAGCAGCCTAGTGTGAGAATCTCTCCGAGATCACCAGTTCTGTTTGTTCCGCTTCCTATGAGCTTTCTCCCCTTCTTTCGGTTTAGAGAAAAAAGAGTTGGTGGATGCTGTCGATCCCCACTTTCTGATGTCTCATCCAATTCTAAGTCTAACAATGGAAGAAATGGATCCTCTGACTCAGCTGCCCCCGACACCGTGGTTCGTAGCCACGTGCTCTAATCCTCTGAGCTACAGGCCCCACCCCGTCTCCACTGGATTTGTTCCCGGGAGTACCCTCAAAGAGGAACCTCTCCTCAGCCATTTCGTTTCGGGTTAAGAAGGCGAGCGAAGTGAGTACTCGGGCAAGGAGGTTTTTCAGGGCAGTGTCGGAAAAGTGAAAGTGAAGCAATCATCGATTCCAAGACTTGGATTAGCGGTTTTTGATTCACCGAGTCGGTTAGGTAACAATCCTCGTCTTATAGCTTAGGAGTAAACAGACTCAGTTTAGTCAGAGATGAACCAAGTAGGGAGAGTCACGATAGAGAGTGGATTGAGGCGCTGTCAAGCCCACTGCCACCCGCATTCTGAGATTTCTGAAAGTGCTAACATAGGATTTTTTTTCAACAGGAAATTATTTTCAGGCTATCCTTCCCTATTTTTTCATTTTACCTATGCTACTTGATTTGCGTGCGCTATCGACTGAAGTCACTCGCCCTACTTCTAATGTTTCGTGAGGAGTGCAATGGGATGGTCTCAAGAAAGAAAATACGAAAGGGCAGTGGCCTTCCATCCGTAGCAAGATTCGCTCTCAGCCGCCCTTCAAAGGTCTGTGCTCCCCAATCCGGGGATCTTTCGTTCCACTCCACCTATGCAAATAATAGATCATCCTGGCAAACACCTTCGAAAACAAAAAAGAGAATGTAAAGTTCCATTCATCTATTGCTTTAGCTTTGATCCTTGATCTTCTTGTTATCTGGCTGGATTCGATGCTCTACGAAAGGAAAGGTCCACAGATGGAAGGTTGGGAAAAGGATAAGGAGAGGCGACCAAAGCAAAGGGAGTGAGAACTGGCTCGACTAAGCTAAGGAGGTAATCTATTCTTTCAGTTCGGAATGAGAAGAATAGCTTGCTTCCACGAACTTCCCTGACCCAATCACAATGGCACAACCTGAACTCTGTTCGAAAGCGGCATATTGTTCAGTTATTAAGCTTGAGATGGGGGGTTAAAAGCTACAGATTGGTGAAGTTCGAAATGGATGGATAAGATTGTGCAGTTCGGCATAGGAATGGAAGGAATAGCATAGCACCCCGTACTCTGCTCCCTAGAGGCTAACGAACCTTCTATGACTGGAAGCTTACTAAGGGAGGAATGCAAGTTCAAACTCGTGAGACTAAGGTAATCGTTAGATTGTGCAGTTATAGGGAGCCAGATCGGTGTAGTTATTAAGCGTTAGATTTAGTTCAAGGGCACAAGATCGTATCGTGAGGAGAACAAAGTGAGACGACCGTTAGGGAGCTAATAGAAGGAAGCTTTTGCTCTCTTTCTCCGGCCCATTATGCTTTTCCCGGCCCGACATGCTTGCTTTAACTCTATCGACAGCATTTTTGGTGTCAAGACCAGTAGCAGCAGCAGCGTCAGTTAAGGCTCGTTCCGAAAGAGATATATGTGGAGCGGTTCCAGTCGGGAGGGACTTACGCCGGCTTAGCCCTTGGCTACTTACTCTTCCCCCTTAGGTCAATCAGTGCCTTCTCTAAGACCTATGGTATACTATTAGTTAACATTTAATACCTCTTTCTATGCTCTCGTTGCTTTAACTAAGGAACTGCCTTTAAGTATGACTCTAAGAGCTCTACCTTAAAATGAGTTAGATTTCCTTCTTGCTAGCACAGGAAAAGAGGGGATGGAGAAGTAGTGTTGTTAAGTAAAGGTAATAGGCTAGGCGTTAACGTGGTTCTCTTAAAGCCGATAGCCGCTTCACAAAGTACACCTTGTTCAATCCTTTCTTGAAATAGATGCTCATCTGCCCTAGTTAGCTAGGTAGAGTGGCAGGCAAAATCCGTCTCTTAGATATAGAGTAGGCGGCTAGTAAATTCTTACTCGTGTAGTGAGAAAAACCTTCTTCATGGCCTCATTTCATTAGTTCAATCACGAGTTTAAGGTTTGCGATAGATGTTGTCTTTCCTGGATAAACGATCTCAAATCGGCTTTTTTATTTTAGCAGATCTGTGCAAATAATCAGGTTTTTAAAGTCATTTGACCCTGGCATCTTATCTTCCGGTTGGAAAGTACAAGGCAGCAATCATCTATAGCGGGCTAGCTCACTGAATCGATATCTGTATTTGTATAAATATAAGAGATGCTTTTTGCTTTGTCTTTTAAGCCGGATCTACAATGTATTGGTAAGGATCTCCCCCCACTGCCTCTTTGAGGGCTGACAGATGCTTGCTTGTCTAGCTCAGCCCCTACTGAGCTTTCCGGTAGGCATCAGTTTATTATCAATTCCCACTTACTTCTGTAAAAACTTCTTCCCCCCTTCAAATGCAATTCAAACTCGGCCAGAGAATCAAAGGGCAGATGGTATGTCTTTCTATCCATCCTGATTGTTGGATGGAAATAGAAATCAGACTTTATGCGAGCAAGGTTCAAAACAAATTGTATAATCCGTCCTTCTATCAATCGAGACAAGAACCAAGCTAAAGCTTGCCTACATCTCTCAATTCAAGGCCTTCTGGTTTGCGACTGATTTTCGACGAACTTTGTGTGTCCTGAATATGCAAAACTTTCTGGAAAATTTGGAAAATTTTGGCTCACATAATCCGTCGCTAATCCGTCGGTAAGTAGTCAGAAAGTTTAGCGATGTATTTTGTACGTCGCTGATCCGTCGCTGGTTTAATGTCTCTCAATCTGTCGCTAATATGTTGATATAGCGACGGATTAGTGACAAAATTTTCGTAACGACGTTAGTTATTCTGACGGAACATTTCCGTCACTAATCCGTCGCTAAAACCAAATAGCGACGAAAAAAAATGCATTTTAGCGACGGATAATTCCGTCGCTAAAATAGTGTATTTTTGTAGTGAAGGAATAATTGTATGTTCCATTATCAATAAAGGATTACATATATATAGGAGAGGCTAATCCCTTTCTCTCTTATTCTATCCGATGTGGGACTAAAGTCCAGTTGACTAATACACTAATACTTAACATAGAACATTAAAACTATTAGTACATAGTGAAAATTTGAAGGAAAGAAGTGACGAAATTCTCAAAAGAAATTCTTACTGGTTTGTTAACTCGTGCCTTTAGGTAAAAACAATTCATATAGCACAATAAAATTCGATGGAAACATGCAGATGACAGTAATCCAATTTTATACAGAATTAAGACGAGGTAGAGATTACAAAAGACAACGAATGGTGAGCATCAGCGCAGCCATCTGCACGCATTAGAATTAGGAAAACTAAAGAATCGACAAGGATTACACATTTGAATTAGTTCGATCGACAATTTATTTAGCATGCATGCCATGCGTACTGTGTGCAATTTTGTCATCGGGCGATTTCCGACTTGGGAGAGTGGCCTATTTGCTCCATCTCCCAGCTAAGCCTTGGTGCAACGCCATCGTGCCTTGGTTCGTATTCCTGCATGCATGAACACCATTTGCATAACCAAAAGTACTGCTCATCGATCAGACAATTATATCTACAACATAATATACTCTAAAACCTAACTAAGAACAATATAGCCATCATATTAATTTATCATTGCATGCTTCCTTACTAGCTAGCATGCCTCTAAGTCGAGAAAGAATTGATGAAGTTTTACGAGAGTTTAGTACTAATAATGAGCCTCATCCATAACAACAATTAGTAAAAAAAATTGATACGGATTCTACATAATTATCAGTCGATTAAGACTGAAAATAATTGTTACATAATTATAAACACCATTAGGAAGGTGAAAATGTCCAAGAGAGACCAATTGATACCTCAAGTTTAGACAGTAACTCCCGGGCACTTGGTGCAGAGATGATAATGTGACGGGCAGCTGGCGCAATAAATCCTTCGTTGACAGCCTTGTCGATGAACGATAGTAGCGAATTATAGTAGCCATCAACGTTCAACAAGCCCACCTGATCAAATTGACGTATCAATACACGTATAAATATGTATAGTACACAATCTTAGTCTAGCTTGCCACTTCTTCTTCAGAAAGCAGATTGGGAGTATTTACCGGCTTCTCGTGGATGCCAAGTTGAGCCCAAGTGATGACCTCAAGGAGTTCTTCCAATGTTCCATAGCCTCCTATATTTACTCAACTATCAGTTTTTACGATGAAACGAAAAATGGAAGGAGAAGAAAGATAATTAACTAAGTAGAGAGACTTCCATTTGCCTAAATAATATATAGTCTCAGAATAAAGTTTGTCCTTGCCTAAATAATATATAGCCTCCTATATTTACACAACATACTCGGCTTTGTGATATGAGTACTGGCCGGATCCACGATTAAATAAACAGTAGTCCCGTTACATACATCCGATAAAATTGGAGAGCATTAATGAGCATGGCGCCACTGAACAGTTTCTTGTACTATTAAATCACATGGAACTGCTGATGAACACAATGGGCCATGCTACCAATCAGAAGGAACGAACAATCTGAATGAATAAAGTTTGGTCCATGGTCCCTTGGTATCAAGCAAGATGTCATGACTCAGTACGTCTTAGTTTCATTGGATTTGAGATCATCTGCAGATGAAGCCACAATCCCAAATAGTGTTTCTTTTGTCATAAATGGATGGATGCTTTCTAACTTGAAGTCACAAAAATGAATTTCCCCAGGGGCAGAAATAGTCTGGTGTAGTTTGTCACAAACAGTGTTCTTTGTCATAAATGGTAATGCAAAACTGTGTGTGTAGTTTTGAGTGGTAGAAATAGTCTCTCCGTATGGGACTAAGACTACTTACGTCTTCACCCTCTCCACATTATAGCTAGCGCGCGGATGAGATTGGAATATTTTAGCTTAGGCTGGTGTATATCTATTATAAGTAGGTGAAATAATTCTTAAAATTAAGTGCGGAACCATAAATTAGAACTGGAATGGCTAGATGTGCGCTGACTAATACGTAGATCCCACCCCAGCCCCTTGATTCTGCCTATGCTTAAAACTATTTTTAGTATTCATCAGAACTCTGAAGTTTTTGTGTAACAACAAAGTTTGAATTGGGAAGCTGGTGCTCTATGAGACCTAAATACACAAAAAGAAAGTACAAGTGTTGTCACCTGGCAGAGCAACAAAGGCGTCGGCATGTCGAGCCATCTCAGCCTTCCTCTGGTGCATGCCTGAGACTGCTCTGACCTCTCCTATAGTCTCTCCAGTTATCTGTAAATATCAAAATTATTCAAAATGTGCTCAGAATTAAAAGTAAAAGAATGTGCATAATTTATGAATTTGATATGATTCCAAGTTTTGATATGTGCAACAGAAGGCAGGCTCTAGGGAGGGCACAGACAGGGCCTAGTTAAGTGTGTTTTGATAACTTGACTTTTGCCCAGAATGATGGATGGGTGTTTCAATTAAACTGGCTATAAGCAAGGAAGCACTGACTCTTTCCTCAGAGACGGATGGTTGTTTGCTTTGAAATAGCCATAGAAATATTGAAAAAGAAAGAAGAAAATTGGATGAAATTGTGTGCTTCCTGCCTGTACCTCTCTGGTCATTAGAGTCCTTGGAATCACCCTACAAATCAGATTAAACAATATTAGTACACCAAGGATAAGTTATATCTCCACAGGTAAAAGACTTTATATATATATATACTATTATAATGCAACGAATGAAAAATGGGTCATCTAAACCGTCAGTAAATAAATACTCAACTAATTAATTTTTTTTAAATAACTTACGGAAGATTAATAAAATTTTAAACAAACTTTATTTTTATCCAGTCAAACAGTAAATAAATATTAAACTATTTTATTTAACGAAAAAATTAACGAGAGAGAAAAATAAAATCTTAAACTAACTTCTTTCTTATCCATCCAAACACCGTAAATAAATACTAAAGCAATTTAGTTAATAAAAAAAACTAACGCAAGAGATAAATAAAACTTTAAACAAATTAAATTTTAAAAAAATTACATACGGAAGATTAATAAAATCTTAAAACAACTCCTTTCTTATCCATCAAAACCAAAAATAAATACTAAATCAATTTACTTACAGAGATAAATAAAACCTTAAACCAATTTCTTTCTTATCCATCCAAATCGTACATAAATACTAAGCATATTTACTTAACAAAAAACTAACACGAGAGAAATCTTACGGGAGATTAAAAAATCCGTAAGTAAATACTCAACCAATCTTACGGGAGATTAAAAAATCTAAAACCGTAAGTAAATACTCAACCAATTTAATTTTTTTTTAAACTTACAGGAGATTAAAAATCTAGAACCATAAGTAAATACTCACCGAATTTAATTTAAAAAAAATTACGGGAGATAAATTAAAACATACTCAAAATTTTAATTAGGAAATAAAAAAATTTAAGAAAAAATATTTTTTACAAACAATACTTAACATTAAATATACGAGCAACGCACCTGCAAGTTACTAGTATAATATAAAATGACTTCTAGACGGCTCAAAAGTGAGCCGTGTAAGTAAATACTCAACTAATTAATTTTTTTTAAAATTACTTATGGCAGATAAATAAAACCTTAAACCAACTTTCATCTTATCCGTTCAAACCGTTAATAAATACTCAACCAATTTATTTTAAAAAAATGGGAGATTAAAAAAAAAAATTAAATCCAACTTCCTTCTCATCATCGGTAACCCACTATTTTTTCACGTTATTAATAATTAAAAAATTATAAAAAATTCTAACTGCCTGTGTATGTGTTACCCTTACATAGAAACTTCTTAAAATTATTATAATTATCTATATATATATATATATATATATATATATATATATATATATATATATATATAACAAATCAAAATGGAAATATATTCAATATTCAAAATATATTTAAACTAATTTTGTATATCCAAGCATATATCCACATTTTTACACACACAAATATATATATATATATATATATATATATAATAAATCAAAATGGAAATATATTCAATATTCAAAATATATTTAAACTAATTTTTTATATCCAAACATATATCCACAGTTTTATATATATATATATATATATATATATATATATATATATATATATATATATATATCGTAATTTACAAATATTTAAACTATTTTTAATAATATTATATATATATATATATATATATATAACTATTTTTAATAATATTAGAAAAAAAAAATTATGTGCAACGCACGTGCATTTACTAGTATATATATAAAAGAAGTGATTGAAATTTTCGCACTTAACCATCTTTGCATATTTTTTTTGGAAAAGTTGGAATGTATTTTTTTGCCGTTCAGATTAAATCAAAATCTTGCGAAAAATAAAAATTGTATAAAAGAAGTGATTGAAATTTTCGCACTTAATCATCTTTGCATATTTTTTTAGGAATAAGTTGGATTGTATTATTTTGCCGTTCAGATTAAATCAAAATCTTGCGAAAAATTAAAATTGTTTAAGAAAAGAATTTAAATGGTAAAAAAGGGAAAAAAAAAAATTAGATACAACTACTGCTATTTCAAAAATATTTGGAGATGCTAGAGAACGGGAATCCCAATCCCTCTCTCTCATACATACCCAAGAACATGGCGGCCACCATCATAAACAGATTGGGAGACTAGCCCCATGAGACCAACACTTCCCCCACCATACACTAAGTCTATGTTTCTCTCCACCTGCAATCATCAACGATCAATACACAAAAATAATTACATTATGGTTTGCACTATATAAACTACACATATATATTTCATATAAGACCAAAATTCTAACATTCACTTATTTTACTGACAATTAACTCTGTGTGCAGGACACCATAATCACACTGAACAATGAAAATTGGCCTTAATATTTTCCTTCAAGTATGTGTGTGTTGAGGTTAGCGCAATAACTTGGAAAGTTGAAGATAGCATTTAAAGCGAACAAAAATAAAAATACTGTAACAAGAAAACGAAAGCATGCAACAAAGGAGAAGAAAAAGTTGAAGAATGGGAAGGAGGAGGAGGAGGAGGGTGCTAACCAGTTCATGACCAAGCTCAATGGCGGCAAGCTGGTAGCTGGCCTTCTTCCCAGGACTGCTGCCACAGAATACACAGACCCTTTTGAACCTTGAGCAGGCGCTCTTGGCTTCAGCTTCCATCACTTCTTCTTCTTCTTCTTCTTCTTCTTCCAGTACTACTCTAGCTTTTCCTTACTTTCTATCCAAACAATAAGGAAGGAATATAACAAGTAAGAAAGAGAGAAGAAAAGAAGTATCAATCAATGTAGGAGATGTCCTTCTGAGGAAAAGAGAGAGACGAGGTGGGTGATTTTATGGGATTTGGGGGTGGGATAAGAGGCTACTTATAAATCCACTACTGGTTGACTTGGAAAATGTTCCTCTCTCCAAGTACCCCATCCTCTCTATCCACAGTAGATAATTTAAAAAAAATGCTTCACAGCCCAAACGCTAAACTGTGAAAAAAAAAAAAAAAAAAAAAAAAAATAAAATAAAATAAAAAAACCCGAAAATAATGATACCAGACCCTATTTTCTCTGTCGGCAAAAAAATTTTTGGCCAATCAGGACCGGACACGTGGCCGCGATTTTATTTTCGGTTCAGCTCGCAGTGTGCGAAGCAGAACTGGCTGATTTTTCTCACACCTAGCTGGCCCAATGTGAATCAAAGACTTGTTTATGATTTTATATATACGTATATAATATATCTCTGTCTAGATAGATGTTTGAAAATTGTTCAAAATAAATTATCTAAGTTTCTTACGTAATTAAAAATTAAAAATAATAATAAATTTTAACTAATTGTTTAACTATTCAATATTATTTAAATATAGTCAAGCATCTCTACTCATGTGGTTAATGTGAGAGATATTCTCTCTGGCTGGGTAGGCTCGATCCCACATGACAGTATCTACAACAAATAATAATTTAAATTTTTTTCGCACAAGTAATATATATATATATATATATATATATATATATATATTAAGTTGCAAAATATAAATAGTCAAAAATATCAAGTTATATATATATATATATATAACTTAATATTTTTAACTATTCATATTTTGTAACTTGATATCCTATATTTTTAAATTAGACAACTTAATATCTCAAACTCTAATTATATACTGAAAATTCTAATTGACAAATTACTCTTACCTCACTTTCTCGTGTCTCTTTCTCTTTCTGTGTGGTTCTCTTCCTGACCGCTTCGACAACAACTCCATGCTGAGTACTTATCACTGTCGATGACTCATACTTATCACCTACACCCAAACAATCCCCTCCTTCCACGTTCATCATTGCCTTCTTCTTCTTCTTCTTCTTCTTCTTCTTCTTCCACTTCCACGATGGTAGCCTTCGTCCCCAACAGACCCCTCGGTCGCGTCGCACTTGTGCACAAGACCAAGCCACCACATCTGCATCCCTTCAACTCAGATACCATCAACTATAATTGTTCGACATATATGCTTGGGACTTTGTACAAATTTGGTTCCAAATGGCCGATTCAGGCAACCTGGTCCTAAATGGTTATGCTCAGACGTCTAGATTCCAATAGCCCACAACTCAGTTCGTAGATCCACAATTTCACTCCAACAATCTTATTAAATGAAAATAATAATTAATGTGAAATAATAGAAAGCAATATACTCTCCTTCACAAATAACGCTCGCAAGACTAAATGGTGTTCAATTCTTGTAAAAAATAAAATCGCACACAAGACACGGTATATAAAGAGTACTTGAATATATATATATATATATATATATATATATATATATAGATGCTGGTGTGGTAGAATACATCATCTCCACATTATGAGAATTGTTAAATAAAGCAAATTTGGCTAACTGGTCGGCAACCTTGTTTGCAGGCCTGGGGATATAGGAGAAAGATAGACCATTGCCTCTGGAAAGTACAGCACGACCTTCTTCCACTGCCATTGTCGCCTTCCATGGGACATCAGAATGAGGTTGAGTTAGAGAGTTAACTAACATCTGACAATCACTTTCAATAATGACATTGTTTAAACCTTTGCGGGAACAGAGATCCATTGCCAGATGAATTCCCATTGCTTCTGCTTCAATTGGTGATCCCCCACGAAGAAATTTTGAAGATGTTGTGAATGTTGTGAATGTTGAATTAGGTAAGATGTGCTTGGAGGTGGCTTGATCCCCACACCTTGATATCCCTGCAATAGAGCAATGAAGCAGCAAGTGAGGGCACATTGGGTTCACAGTATTCGTCCTCCGGTTGATGTTGGCATTGGTAGGAGTAGAATTAGTTACAACTCTCCATGCACACATGAGAACCCGCGGGCAAATAAAATGATGTTTCCAGAGTTTGGACCAACTCTTGAATTGCAGATCAGAAAGTGATTATTAGGACTGAAATGTTTCCCATGTATATAACGATGCACATTTTTGGTGTTCAGAATGCCTGTAGTTGTATGGATCCAAGTTAGTCGGTCAATAGTGAGGGCTGGGGACAGTCGTATCCTCGTAATAGCTTCAACTTCACTTTGAGAAAACATGACTTCCAGTTGCAAGTTGTTGGGAACGAAAGTACGAAAACCGTTTCCCAAACCAAAGAGTACCTGCGAGAGAACCGAGCAAAATGTACAAACCAAAAATATCAAACACAAATCGCAGACACAAAGATTTTTGACGTGGAAAATCCTTGCGGGAAAAATCACGGGACAATCGGAGTCCAACCCTGAAAAACCTCCACTAATGGAATAAGAAATACACCGACTCCTTACAAACTTCTCACCGATCCAAACGGATCACCACAACTCTTTTGGAACAGAAACTAGATTATAATCACGAAGAAGAAAGACAACGAGAAATACCCGAAACTGATCTCCTTATTCGAAACGGCCTCCAATCCTTCTTTCTCATCTCCAATGTTGCAATGGCACTCTTGCCTCATTTTCTCTGCTTGTTGCTATATTTTTTTTTTAGAGAGAGAAATTTATTTTAAGGCCAGGAGACACATATATATATCCTCAACTCCCCAACTAGCATTTCTATTATAGATAGCAATATCCAATCCAAATTCAAATCCATTTACATATTCCTATTATATGTAGGAATATCCAATCCAAATCCATTGAGATATTCCTTTTATATTTAGGAATATCGAATCCAAATAAATTGATATATTCCTATTATATGTAGGAATACTCAATCCTACTCCGGAGTATTTTTCACATATGTTGGAAACCCCATCCACTCCAACAAATCTCCTCCTTCACAACTATGTGGAGGGGATCGACGTCATCCCGACGATCCGCTTGCAGTACTCAAACTTTTTTCTTGGTAGAACCTTGGTGAACATATCTGCTCTGTTATCACATGTATGAACGTTCTCAAGCGCCACTTCCTTTTTGTCAACCACATCCCGTATCCAATGATACCGTGTATCAATATGCTTGGACCGGGTATGAAATATCTGGTTCTTCACAAGGCGAATAACACTCTGACTATCACAAAGCAAAGGATATTGCTCCTACTTTAGCCCAATTTCCTGCATCAGCTTCTTCATCCACAACAACTCCTTGCAAGCCTCCGTCGCCGTAATATATTCTGCCTCTGTCGTCAACAAGGTAACACACTTCTGTAAACGCGACTGCCACGATACTGCTCCACCAGCAAACATCATCACATAGCCCGAAATCGATCGTCTCATCTCTACATCTCCAACCATATCAGCGTCGGTATATCCAACCAGCTTCGGCTCGTCACCACCAAATGAAAGTCTCCAATCGGCAGTACCCTGAAGATATCGTAGAATTTACTTGACCCCACTCCAATGTACCCTTCTAGGATTGAAAGTGTTACTGCTAACTGTACCGACTGCATGAGCAATGTATGGCCTCGTACATACCATAGCATACATGAGACTTCCCACGGCTGAGGTATATGGACCCCGCTCCATATCTTTCTTCTCGTCCTCAGTAGATGGACACTGTTCCTCAGTAAACTTAAAGTGAGCCGCAAGGAGGTTACTCACTTTCTTCGACCCGTCCATCCCGAAATGCTGAAGTACCTAATGAATGTACTTCTTTTGGGACACACCAAGGACACATGCTACAAATTTCATGACTATCCTTCAAAATCCAAGGACGTTACTGTTAGAACGTGGCCCAGCCTTGAGTCTACCTTGACTGCGCCAACTCGTACCCTTCAAGAATGTCCTTTTTACAACCGAGCAATATGCCAAATTTCTTAATTCATTCGTAACCGTTCCTCCGGAAGCACCCTCTGTTCCTACTAGAAACTTAGCATGTATAATTTTTTTTCCTTTCTCTCCAATCGTTTGAATTATAAATTCTGGTGCATCTAATCATATTTATTTTTTCTTATCATTATTTTATTCTTATACCCCTGTGCATAATAGTTTTCTTGTGCAATTGCCTAATGGAACTTATGCCTTGGTTCTCCATATTGGTTCAATTAAATTTCTATCAAAACTTAAATTAGAGAATGTTTTTTCACATTCCTTCCTTTAAGTTCAGTTTATTATCCTATCTTTCAAATTAATCAATCTAATGTGTAAACCCCCTCGACCAGAAATTAGGGTTAAATAATTTTTAATTAGCATAAATAGGGTTAATTAGAATTTATTAAGATTTAATTATTAGTATTATAATACTTGTGAAATGATTGATTCTTTTAGGACACTACCTTAGCTGTTGCCCTAAAACCAATTCCACGTATCTGACCTAGACACGTAAACCCATCATATTAAATCAGGAACAAACCCCGGATACCGATTTTTGTGCCAGATTTTAGACGCACAAAAGTCGTTACAAACGTCCGCGCGCGAATTATTAAATTTGCGTAATTACGTTCGTTGTCCGTTCCAAACGAAATTGAGACCCAACCTCAACCAGTTTTGACCAACCCAGACCACGATGACATTGTACACTGAGCCTACTACACCAAGGACCCTTGTCCAACCAAATTCAGACTCCCGGTTTTTAATTAAATTAAATTAGAAACGCCGTTACATTAATTACGAATTAATTAATGTGGCTACCCCACCTAATTTATATTGGACCCAAATCCAACCTAAACCCACATCCATACCCACAAGCCTCATACAAAACACCAAACACCCTCATCGACCAATGAGGAACACCAAACATGGTGTTTGTTTGCATTAAATCCCCAATCCTAGTTATTGTGCAAATACCAATTTATTCAGGGGCTAAATTGCAAAATTGCAATGTGGTGTCCCCCTCTCATTGGCCCAAACCATCATGGAGAAAAGCATGAAATGACAAACCGTAGGCATTGGTTTTTCCCCCCATTTTGCATGTACTTGCACCCCCTTTTTGGGAACCAATATTGGCCCTACATTCAAATTAGCCTATTCCTAGCCCTCCACACATCTTGATGAGCCACCCCACTCCCCAAAAAAAATTCACCCAGCCGGCCCTAATCCCTAGGCTGCCCCCCCCCCCCCCCACTCTCTCTCCTACATATACATTTATTTACTCATTATATGAATCAAAACCTAAACTAAAATATCTAAAACCTAACTCAACCAAACCACCAGCCGACCTACACCTTCCCTCCCCGAGCTCGACCACCACCACCAGCGGCCACCAACCACCGCCATACCCGACGACCACCGTCGCCAGTCACCACCCCACCTTCCACCAAGAGCTCCGGCCCCCACGTCGCCGGAGCAGCCTGCACGACCGCCCGCACCGTTCGTCACCCGCACAGCGAGTACCCCCGAGCCGAACACCCCGCAGCCGAGTACTCCCCCACCTCAGCTTCTCCGGCCACCAAATTTGGCTGACACCTCCCCCAGCCTGTCCTCCACCACCCTACCAACTTTCAGTCGACATTGCGTCGATGAGTAGTGTACTAGACCTAGATGCTAGCTGACTCACCTTCGACTGTGAGGATATTTTGATATCTTCCTTGACCATGACACTATACACGTATCGCGATGGTACATTCATATTGGGATGCGGGTCCGCGTACCCGATTCGCTATCGGTACGTACGACATGCATCACGGACTAGCATGTATTCTAGAGTAACATAGTTAGTTAAGACTTGGCATCTAGATACGGTACACTCAAGTCGTGCATTCGACTTGCGTATCTACATTGGGCGGGGAGGACAATTGATGGACGTATGGGATACACCCATCGGACTCCGTAGTATCCAGAGGAGCCACGGATCCGATGATTTCCTTTATTCAGATACCCCACTCTTCGGAGTGGTACGGATGTATATATCATTGCAGATACCACGTCCCTTAGAGTGTTGGACGTTACTTACAGATACCTCATTCTTCGGAATGATGGATGTTGCAGATACCACACTCTAGAGGACGTTGGATGTTATGCCTACACCTACTTATACGTTCCGAGGTTGTCCTTACATTGCATTCACTTAGATGGTTAGCACACCCTTATATTTTATTTTATTCAGTACTATCTCTGGCTTGTATATTGTATCTTGTTACGTCCCTCTGAGGACCTGGTTATCTTCTAGATCTGGACGAGGAGCTAGAGGTCTTTCCATCAGAGTACCCCTGATCAGATTGGTAGGCCTCCCGCCTATGACTGGAGCTCCTTACCTAGTTAGATGTTGTTCCAGTCTTCCTTATCAGTACTTTCATTTCAGACATTCAGTATTTATTTCAGACTATCAGTACATTTGTAGTGGGTTTGTTCCCACCGGACTTATTTCAGTTGTACTATGTCAGTCGACTATGTCCTTATATTCCAGTCTTTCATTTCAGTATTTACTTGTTATCTGTGGATGAGATTAGACATTGTTGATATTAGACTTGCTAGATAGGACAACGTAGCACGCTTCGCCAGGATCCATTAAATTGGGATATCCTCGGAGACGTGTCAGCTGGCCAATGCCACGTGGCCTGGTTCCATAATATTTTGGGACTGGGGCGTGACATGGTTTTAGTGGTGGCCCATGCAGGTCATGTTTATCGCTTGTGGTATGGTAACATGCCCAGCGAGCCTGCAATAGGATAGAAATTACTAGGTCTCATCCACTTGATCATCGCCTTTGAACCCCTTTCGTATCTAATTATTTGAATATCTGCATCCTGTTTGATTTCCGTACTCTTTTAATGTAGTTCTATCTCTTACAGCGAGATGAACCTACGAAGCGGACGCAAGGCATATGGTGCCATAGTGCCATCCGCCACCCCACCGAGGGAGGAGACGACCCAGGGACCACCCGAAGAGCAGCCTCAGCCACAGGCACCGGTGATCCCCCAGGCCCCGATGATATATTGGCACGAGACTTCTTCTGACGATCCGACACAGCAGCATGAGGGTCAAACTTCTCAGACTATCCCGATGCAGCACTTTGAGGGCCAGACTTCGAGGACTACGCCGATATCGCAGACCGAGAGGCCGACGTCTCAGGAGACACCTGCAACACAACCAGAGGATTCACCTCCACCCTTACCACCCCAGATGCCACATCCAGAGGAACAGTCGCAGATGTTCCAGTTCCACCAGACTATGATACAAGCGCAGTGGCATCAGACCGAGACTTTGAGATGGAGCTTGATGGCAGATCTAGAGAATGCCAGGAGGTTCCATCATGGTCTAACGTATGAGCTACAGAGGTACACTACCACCCAGGCGAGGATCTCTTACGAGAAGGTTCTGTCAGAGACTAGGATCCAAGAGGCTATTAGCAGAGGATCGAGGCATTCCAGTGTAGCTACACCAGCTCAGGCACAACCGGAAGTAGGAGGATCGATCCGGCATCCAGGAGTACAGTCGCAACAGAGGGTTGTGCCGTATCCGCATAGAAAGATGCCGACATGTCACTATTGCAAGAAGAAGAGACATATTCAGAAAGATTGCAGAAAAAGGTCAGGACAGTGTTTTAGGTGTGGATCAAACCAGCATCAGGCTCAGGAGTGTCCCCAGTACGTCAATAGGGCCAAACAGATAGTGCAAGGCCAGCTCCACCAGTCCTAGGTATGTTCGTTGCATTGCTTGAAAATTTATAGATTATTATGTGTCTATTGATGAAGTATAATAGGGTGACACAACTTTAAGACTTGCATAAGAAGATAGAGTTTATTCAGACGGTAGAAATTATAGGCCCAAACCCCTATTGGGCCGACTAGCGACTGAGATAAGGAGTGAGTATGACTGCTGTAGAGATTGAGAAATCTTAATTTTGTTCTTGTTGGATTGGTGAACTTAAATTATTTTTGTACCTCCTTTCACCAAAAATCTAGCGTACTTATACTACCTCGCCTTATGTTGCTGTTACAGCCTAGCTTTGCAAGCTCAGTCTTTTATCAAGCTTGTTCACGACATATGTATTATTGGACGCGTACACTAATACATTTCAGAATCAGAGTACTACGGTCTGATCAACCATAGTGCGCTTGGTTCGCCCTTCGCATAACTATTTTACGTGGATTGAGATATATAGTGAAGAGTACGAATGTACTTGCCCTCTAGATATGCTTGAGCATATCGTATCCGTTACATAACTGTACTGATACGAGCAAGTGAAAAGGAATTACCAAAATAGGATTTCGATCCACAACTGCCTTGACAATTCCCATTGAATTCTTTAGAGCGCCTTGATCCCCATACTTCTAATCTATTAGCTACCCCTTGAACTCCTTATTATTGTTTTCCGTCTTCCCTTGTTTCGGAAAGACGAAACCTCGTGCTTAGCATAAGTTGATACACAGATAGTATTAGATGTACCCGATGGGTCGAATACATTAATTGATGATTATTTTGTAACCAAGGGCATATCCCAGGTAATATTTGGGTTAAAACTTTTTGAGGATTGAGTAACAGGTTTAAGTAAAATTGTGAAAGGAGATTTCTGAAATGCAAGAGCCTTATGTGATAAAGAGGTAGACTATAAGTTGGGTAGTAGTTGCATTATCAACTCAAGAGAGACTCCTCTTAGTTGGGATCGGGAAAGATTGGATGTAGAGGTTCAAGTCATTTTAAATTTTGAGAAATTTTAGAAGGATGATTAAAATGATGATGATTCAATAAATTTTAGAATCTGGAAATTGCGGACCAAATATTTATACTTGAGCGCATGATTTAAATTTTGGATATTGAAGGATTAAATCATTGATTTAAATTTTGAGGGATAATGTGAAAATCTAGATTCGGACGATTGGTGAACTAGAATTCAAATTTCAAATGGAGACCTTTAAATGTTGATTGTGGGATTTCCTATTAGAAAATATTGAGAATAAAATTTTGATTTAAAGTACGAAATTCACAAGTTGAGGATAGAAATAATAAAATTGATCAAAATTTCTAGACGAAACTTTAACAGTCAAAGATTGCGATGCAAGTTCGGATACGAGATGTCATAGAGATTTGAATCAGAGTGAATGTGGATTATTAAATTGAAAATTTTAGAAGAATGATTAATATGGTAAAGGATTTATGAAATTTTTTTTTTTTAAAAAAAAAAAAAATCGGGATATGACAAAACAAATACTGATACGTGAGCCTATGCTTTAAAATTTTAACATTGAGGACTGAATCAACGATTGAAACCTCGAGGAAAAAAAAAATAGAACCCTAAACATGGACAGATTAAATTTTAATTGGAAGATTATATTAAAAGAAATTTTGATGACGGGATTTCCTATTTGAACTATTAAGGATATAAATTGAATTTAAATGTGGAAGAGTACAAAAGTCCATAGGAGGGAAAATATTGGTTAGTTTATTTCTAAGAGAGATTTTTGTTAGTTAGAGATCGCGATATAAAGTTTGATATGTGAAGATGTTATAAGGATTAAAAATTTAAAACTGGATGTTGATGAGGAAGCACGCTGGGTAAATGGCCATCTTAATTTAGAAGTGACTACGAAGGATGGGTTGAAATTTTTTTTCACTATCGCAAGGATATCGCGATTGACTTGCCCCATGTATGTAAAGGGAGAGCGGACTATGCCTTATTTTAATTTCGAGGACGGAATTCTTATAAGTTGGGTAGATTGTAAACCCCCTCGACCAGAAATTAGGGTTAAATAATTTTTAATTAGCATAAATAGGGTTAATTAGAATTTATTAAGATTTAATTATTAGTATTATAATACTTGTGAAATGATTGATTCTTTTAGGACACTACCTTAGCTGTTGCCCTAAAATCAATTCCAGGTATCTGACCTAGACACGTAAACCCATCATATTAAATCAGGAACAAACCCCGGATACCGATTTTTGTGCCAGATTTTAGACGCACAAAAGTCGTTACAAACGTCCGCGCGCGAATTATTAAATTTGCGTAATTACGTTCGTTGTCCGTTCCAAACGAAATTGAGACCCAACCTCAACCAGTTTTGACCAACCCAGACCACGATGACATTGTACACTGAGCCTACTACACCAAGGACCCTTGTCCAACCAAATTCAGACTCCCGGTTTTTAATTAAATTAAATTAGAAACGCCGTTACATTAATTACGAATTAATTAATGTGGCTACCCCACCTAATTTATATTGGACCCAAATCCAACCTAAACCCACATCCATACCCACAAGCCTCATACAAAACACCAAACACCCTCATCGACCAATGAGGAACACCAAACATGGTGTTTGTTTGCATTAAATCTCCAATCCTAGTTATTGTGCAAATACCAATTTATTCAGGGGCTAAATTGCAAAATTGCAATGTGGTGTCCCCCTCTCATTGGCCCAAACCATCATGGAGAAAAGCATGAAATGACAAACCGTAGGCATTGGTTTTTCCCCCCATTTTGCATGTACTTGCACCCCCTTTTTGGGAACCAATCTTGGCCCTACATTCAAATTAGCCTATTCCTAGCCCTCCACACATCTTGATGAGCCACCCCACTCCCCAAAAAAAATTCACCCAGCCGGCCCTAATCCCTAGGCAGCCCCCCCCCACTCTCTCTCCTACATATACATTTATTTACTCATTATATGAATCAAAACCTAAACTAAAATATCTAAAACCTAACTCAACCAAACCACCAGCCGACCTACACCTTCCCTCCCCGAGCTCGACCACCACCACCAGCGGCCACCAACCACCGCCATACCCGACGACCACCGTCGCCAGTCACCACCCCACCTTCCACCAAGAGCTCCGGCCCCCACGTCGCCGGAGCAGCCCGCACGACCGCCCGGACCGTTCGTCACCCGCACAGCGAGTACCCCCGAGCCGAACACCCCGCAGCCGAGTACTCCCCCACCTCAGCTTCTCCGGCCACCAAATTTGGCTGACACCTCCCCCAGCCTGTCCTCCACCACCCTACCAACTTTCAGTCGACATTGCGTCGATGAGTAGTGTACTAGACCTAGATGCTAGCTGACTCACCTTCGACTGTGAGGATATTTTGATATCTTCCTTGACCATGACACTATACACGTATCGCGATGGTACATTCATATTGGGATGCGGGTCCGCATACCCGATTCGCTATCGGTACATACGACATGCATCACGGACTAGCATGTATTCTAGAGTAACATAGTTAGTTAAGACTTGGCATCTAGATACGGTACACTCAAGTCGTGCATTCGACTTGCGTATCTACATTGGGCGGGGAGGACAATTGATGGACGTATGGGATACACCCATCGGACTCCGTAGTATCCAGAGGAGCCACGGATCCGATGATTTCCTTTATTCAGATACCCCACTCTTCGGAGTGGTACGGATGTATATATCATTGCAGATACCACGTCCCTTAGAGTGTTGGACGTTACTTACAGATACCTCATTCTTCGGAATGATTGATGTTGCAGATACCACACTCTAGAGGACATTGGATGTTATGCCTACTTATACGTTCCGAGGTTGTCCTTACATTGCATTCACTTAGATGGTTAGCACACCCTTACATTTTATTTTATTCAGTACTATCTCTGGCTTGTATATTGTATCTTGTTACGTCCCTCTGAGGACCTGGTTATCTTCCAGATCTGGACGAGGAGCTAGAGGTCTTTCCATCAGAGTACCCCTGATCAGATTGGTAGGCCTCCCGCCTATGACTGGAGCTCCTTACCTAGTTAGATGTTGTTCCAGTCTTCCTTATCAGTACTTTCATTTCAGACATTCAGTATTTATTTCAGACTATCAGTACATTTGTAGTGGGTTTGTTCCCACCGGACTTATTTCAGTTGTACTATGTCAGTCGACTATGTCCTTATATTCCAGTCTTTCATTTCAGTATTTACTTGTTATCTGTGGATGAGATTAGACATTGTTGATATTAGACTTGCTAGATAGGACAGCGTAGCACGCTTCGCCAGGATCCATTAAATTGGGATATCCTCGGAGACGTGTCAGCTGGCCAATGCCACGTGGCCTGGTTCCATAATATTTTGGGACTGGGGCGTGACATAATGATTGTGAAGTTCTTTTATCATCTTCACAGTGTTTGTTTTAGGATCGACTGAGGGTGATTGGTCGGGGTGATCAAAGGGGTGGTCTTTATTTCTTAGGTTCTACTTTTGCGTGTTCTTCATTAGGTCAAAATAAATTTGATCTATGGCATTGATGCCTTGGTCACCCATCTTTATCGTGTTTTAAATTTCTAGCTAGGAATTCTTATTATATTAAGTTGTCTTTTGGTTGTGCATGTTATGTATGCCTATTTTTGAATGAAAAGAAAGTAAAAATTCTTTTGCGAGAAAACTTTATAAAAATCTTACAAATGATTCAAAATTTTATTACAACACTGTGGAAATAACAAATTTAAATACAAGCTTGAGATTATGGAGAATGTAGCGATGGAGATCAAATTGGAGTATGGTTCCTATGTTTTGTTGACGAACTAACTTTGAGTGCAAGGATGACAAAGCTTTCTCCTTCGTAGATATGAAATTCAGGAAGTCTACATGAGAGCAACTTTGGTGTAAGTACTGAAGTGGTGATGAGAGCAAGTAGAATTACTAGTGACGTGCTGAAGCACAACCAACAGTTTGCTCGTGAAAAAAAATGAATTAAAATTGCTACTAGAGAAAGACTTTCACTCCGCCACGAAGTTTCTAAAAGAGCAAAGCTCTGAATGAAGTAAAAGTTGCTGAAGAAAAGAGTTATCGCCGTGCTGCTGGGATGATTAAGATCACCATTGCTCAAAGCGAGATTTGACCTTTTCCGTCGAGCCAAATACTTGATTTTGAGCATTCAACTTGGGTATAATATTCCATAACTCATTTAACTAATATGTTGAGTTATTATTCATTTTTTTGTTTCATTCAACTTCTCTATTGTCTTTCTCTTCACTCTCAATAACATCATACAAGTTCCTAGGTTGCAACCTTTACACCACTTCCCAAGTCCCGCCCAGTTTTGTGTCATTGTGATAAAAAACTTGCTCGACATTAGAAGGTATCACAAATAGATTATTTCCATACCATACACGAAAAGTGTTAACCCTAGTGAAATGCTTAGATGTTCGGGCTCAAGTCATTTTATTGCAAAGATCATACAATTTACACTTCAATAGAAATACTTGTCTGCGTCCCATGTAGCTCAATGCAAGTACGTCAACCAAGGCACTATAAAAGTCAATTATACTTCCTTAATATTCCTTTTGGCGATAATGGCACTATTTTGAGTTTTGTGATGCTTCTCCAGCTTTATAGTATAGAGCCTATTTCCATTGGAAATGCATTTATTTTGACGTCTTACCTCAACTTGAGGACCACATACTATGGAATATAATTAATCATTGACTTCTGTTGAGTTGTGCCAACACAATTGTTTCATCTATAAAATAAAAATTAAAGATCAATAAAATCAATCTTTGTAAGAATACATTTTTTACATAACTTACTACCTCAACAAAGCATGAAAACTTACATGATTGGAAAACCATGTCGGAAATTCATTTTTATGTCTTCGTTGCCAATTAGTTCTACTTTGTCCTTGAATAATTTCTGTATGATTTCTATATATATATTCAAATTTGAACAAAGATCAATACTGGCTACATCAAGATTAGAACCTCTAAGTGGAAGATCAAAGTTAATATGCACTCTACGTATACTTCTAATTCTACAGAATTATTAAGCACAAACCACTAAGCCTTTACCAAATATGGCTTCGACAAGGTGTCAATTGTGGCAACTCCTAGTGGGCAGAGATTCTGTCCAAAAATAGACAACTCACCAGTTATGGCTTTGCCCCTGAACCCCCCCCCCCCAGGAGGTGCTTCCCCCTCGACCTCCTTTCGCTGACCGGGAAGCGAACCCCCCAAGTGTGAGGCTCTGGAGAGGAAGAGGAGGACGAGAAAGATGAAGACGAAGACGAAGTAGATGAAAGTGAAGTTGAGGAGGAAGAGGAAGAGGAGGACGAGGAAGGCGAACAAGATGAATTTTCTTAAGATGATTGAAAATAAAATAGTTTGCCTGTAGAATGTACTATATTTTGACTGTAGAATGTACTATTTTGACGGAGACATGTATTATATTTTGACTGTAGAATGTACTATTCATTTAGACTTGTGACACTACTAGTTATTTACTATGCAATTCTATTAATGCTATAAGATATGCATAATATTTTGACTGTAGAACGTACTATATATTTGTTTATTTGCTATATCATCATATATTGTTATTAGGTATGACAGGACGACGCAGAATGTTCGGCAGATCCTGATGTAGACAGAGTGCTCCTTCGGTACTGCCTACTGTTTGTTCTGGATCCTCGGCGCTAAGTACTCTAGTATATCGACCAGTCACATCTCCGACTACGATGACGTTACGTGGCAGTACTCCTGGGACGAGTAGTTCCAGGCATGAGACTACTCGCTCGTCCAGCGTTCCTCCTGCTGACAGAACCGTGGAAACAGATGAGTATATGGCGGAGGTTGAGCCGACGTCGTCACAACATCAGCTAGATCCTCCATGCTCACCTCCGGACGAGACGAAGACGGATATTTGGGCCGACGGTACAAAGTAAGTTAATTAGTTGGTTTAGCATCATATATATCGTATATTTCTTTATTCATCATATATTCATTTTTTGATAAAAATAATTATCTCTGTATATATATCGTCCCTCGTCGGTACAGAGATGCCTGGACCACTTTCTGAGGTACAACTATAGTGGCCCTTGGATCAACTACTCTGATGGTCCGGATGAAAGAACTGCATTATGGTTTGCGCACTTCAAGATAAAAGTATATTATATCAATTATCTAATTTATGCATACTATATAACTTACTAAATTACTTCTTATAACAAACGTATTTTTATCCACCGCACCGGGCCGAGTTATTCGAGCAGATATTTTCTGCCGTTGCCGCCAAGCTGATCCGTGATGCTCTGGATGACCAGAAGGCTCTTGATCGCGAAGGAAAACCGATCCAAGGTTGGATCACGCTTGAGCAGTGGACTGTGATGAGGGCTAGATTCGACGATACGAGGTACAAAAAAAGGTCTGAGAAGGCCAAGGCAGCTAGGCAGAAGGCAGCAAAGTGGTGTGGTGGCTCGATTCTGATGACGAAACATTTTCGTCGTTTGGTATATTTTTTATTTCAGATATATTATTTTAATACAAGTACGATAAAATGGTAGAAGGATAAAATGTTTAATTTTAGTACTAAATAATATATTTGTAATAGGTAGAGAGGGGTGAGGATGCCAACATGGTGACCGTCTTCCTGGCAATCCATCGAAATGGTAGAAATCTCATTGATGAGAGAGCCTCGCAGACCTATGTAAGTATTACTTTACTTTGTGTTAATTTTAATATAACTTAGAAAATATGCAAATAAATATCCATGTAGTTAGTAATAAGTAACTTAGACACATAAGTAATTATCGAGTATCCAAACTTTTCTAGGCCGAGTATCTTAGGCTGCGTGAGCGGGCGACTGCTAGTGAACCTATAGCAGGAGAGGCTGGTACTTTCTCGTAGCCCTCTCCAGCTCTGTCGGTGGACGAGCTGTGGGTGACCGCCGCTGGTGGTCTCCAGAGGGGTACGTACTACGGTACGGGATCCTATGGCGCCCTTGTTGCGATGTAGTCATCTAGGGCCTCCACGGCAAGTACGTATTCCCCACAGCCCTCGCAAGCGTCGGCCCGAGTCCAGGAGACCGTTGACCATCAGATTGCGTCTCTCCGTGATGAGTTGCTGCGAAGGATGGAGGAGGAGAACCTGTCCCAATCGCAGACGGACGATGCGACGCTCATCACATGATTTGATACACTCGAGCGCAGCATCATGGAGCTCAAGGATATGACAGCTGATCTTAGAGCGTTGATAGAGCGCAGCGTAACAGAGCTGCAGGCATCACAGTTGTCCATGGGCTAGAGGCTAACGATGATGCATGATTCATTAGTTCATAGCAGTACAAGACGGTTATCTACCATGGATTTCTACAACCATCGACTAGCAAAGTTGGAGCAGATACGTCCTCCTGGTGCTCCTTCATCGACATAGACTCCACCAACGTCACTATCTTCTCCATCGACATCAGTGTCGATTTGACAGGAGCAGTATGATTTGTTCTTATTCCTGATGCGCGTCGACGGTCATCCTCCTGCATATTTGCAGTAGTCCTAGTTAAGATAGTTTACTGGTTGTTTGTGAAATTGACGTATGATATTTGGTCATTTATGAATATTCTTTATTTTTGAGGCTTTCAGACTTTATTTCTTGCACTCAGTTGTGTGGATATTTATTGTATTCTTTACGACAAGATTTTATCCAGACTCGATTTGTAATCCCAATATTTCATTTTCTTCAAATTTTGCTATATTATTCATATTAAATGTATGTTAATTTATCGGTGTTGAGTATTCAACCGAAGGGGTCGGCAAACCCAGAAAATTCAATGGAGGGTTGCTCCGGGTCTATTTATATAAATTGTGAATTCATAAACTGCAGGAAGATTAGTTTAAAAATAATTTAATATTCATTTTTCTTATTTTTTTACTGAAACTTTAGCGATATTTTTAGTGACATTTTAGTGACGTTTTAGTGACGTTTAGCGACGTTTATATACGTCGCTAAATATGTCGCTAAGTACGTCACTGATTGTCGCTAATTACGTCACTAAATATGTCGCTAAGTACGTCGTTGAATGTCGTTAAGTACGTCGCTGAATGTCGCTAAACTACTGACATGGCAGTATTTGCCAGGTCAATATAATGTCGCTAAATGTGTCGCAAAACGTCGCTAAATAGAAAAAAAATTAGTGACATATAGCGACTGTCATGCCCCAGTCCCAATATACGTAGGACCAGGATACGTAATCATGCCAGCCGTATGAATATGGCACTCCAATATATGGAAACCATAACACACGTACGCTGTAATATGAATAACAATATCCACAGTGGTATAAATCTATCACAAATCATATGGTATAATCTAATCTCATCCACAGAATCATATATAAGGACATAATCAATAACCAGCACTAGATCTCAATGTAAAGCACCTAAAGGGGGTAGTCGGATGGAAACAAATCCACTACCGGACTAGAATGAGGAATAAACAAGATACATACAATATAAATACAACCTCTAACAATCACGAGGCTTGAAGAGAACTCCTCGGAACGTACGCAACCAGTCCGGATCCGCGCTCCTGCAATACTCATGAACAGATACACCTGGCAGAGAACCAGGTCCTCAGAGGGACATAACAAGTATACTTAAACACATGCCAATAAAGTAAATACTGTGAAAACTCAAGGGTGACCTAACCATCTAAGTGAAATGCACTTTGAGGACAACTCGAGTATATGGGAAAGTGTAGGCTAGACATATGCTGACGTAATTCACCAGTCGTGACAACTGGCTAATATATGCCACACATGCCCCTATAGGAGGGCGCTCAGTAATAACGTCCATCTCCGAAGAGCATGGCATCTGTATAATATAACGTCCATATCACCCCGAAGAGTGTGGCATCAGTGTAGTATATATCGTCCATATCACCCCGAAGAGTGTGGCATCAGTGTAAAGGAAGTGGGGTGTCCCATACGCCTACAAGTTGTCCTCCCCGCCCAATGATCTAAGCATGTTGTATCCACAACACGCGTCATAGTCTATCACTAGAACAGTAGCCCATCCTTACAACCAAACAAGGACAAGGATCAGGCCATTGTATCATGACAGTCTATGCTCCACCTACTAATAACTGCTAAGTCTTCTAACATGCATCCCTATTAGCAGTTATACCCTATCCGTCGCACGCCTACACGTACAGGTGGCCAACCATATACGCAGGACCGTGCCCTACATGAGACTCACAACACGTGTACGAAAATGTGTCAAGGCCTGGGGGTCATACCAATAACTCCACACTTTAGGTGGGTCCACTAGACACTAGGTTAGACACTATCCTAACGTCAACGCATCTGTTAACTGCACCCGAGTCTCTCTCGGACGCGCACAATTTAAGATAATAAACATGCATCTAAAGTACAGAATTTAAACAGTATAACAAAGGCAAGGTATACTTGCCTGGCAAGAAGCTGCAAAATGTCACGTCCAGATGTCCAATACACAGGACCAGAAGCTATGGCCACAGAACAAATGCCTCCGGATGCTGAAATAAATATCACCAACGTTTCCGAAATGAGCAAAATAGCTAAAAAGCACATCCCTTTCGTCCAATTTGGACACAGGGCAAAACGGTAATTTCGGGCAAAAGTGGGGTCCACGTGTGGCCCACTTTGCACCGAAAAGCGTACCGAGGGTAACAGTCTCTAAATGGGACAAACTATGGGTCAAACAACTCTAGATGTCAATACGAACCCAACGGTATGTCCAAATTTGGATTCCGATGAGCCGAACAAAATTTGGTCCAAAAAGTCAACTGTGGGGCCCGCCAATTGGCGATCTGGTCAACCGTCTCAGAAATGTGTGAAAATTGGGTCACAGGACCAGCGCGTTACCACGAGTCCAGTGGCGCAAGTTTCGTCACAATCTGACAAGCGTGCACAAAATACTCGCGAGTTCCACAAAAGTGGCGACACGAAATGTGTCCGCGGATACGGCCTGATTTCGGCGCGCACACGCGTCCGAATCAGTCTCCACGAATTTTTACGTGTCCCGTTATGCTGCGTGCACCATTCGGTACACTTGGCACACGGCGGGGCGGTCCCGTTTGGCGGGGCGCGCTCCGATCTCCAACTTTTGGAAAACCGGAAAAAGTGGGTGCGCGCAGTTTTGTGACGAATATAATTCTGTCCACAGCAACTAATAGCACAAAGTTATAATACAGAAAATAAACTAGATCATGTAATCTATAGGTATCAAAAAGAATCACCGAATTCGGATCTCTGTGGTGGGAGATACAAACTCGGCAATATGGGTGGTCATTTCGGAAATTCTGCGATTGCAGAATTCTGTCTGCTCGGCCAACTTGGGCGCTGTTTTACACCTAGGGGCACACGTTTTCCGAGGTAGGCTATAAAACAAATATTGGAGAGGGTTAAGGGATGATCATACCTATGAAAACGGATCAGTGTTTGGTCGAGCGAGTCAACGGAAATTCGTGTCGGAGCGAAGGTGCCTCGAGTGGGAGACTGCAGTTCGCGATGTCGGCGTCGACGGGATGATTGGATGGCTTGGTGGGGCTTTGCTGGCTGCGGTGATGGCTCTAGATGGGAAGGGGAAGTCTGGAGTTTTAGGTTAGGGTTTTGGGGAGCTAATATATATCTATATATATATATATATTAGAAGAGAGAGAGGGTGTGCGGATGGGTTTCCGCGGGTTGAGGGGGTGAAGTAAATGGGCGGGTCTCACGTTAGTAATTGGCTGAAGGGGGTTCAAAAGTGGGCGGCCCCCCTTTGCTGCAAGGATGGAGAAGTAAGTTATGGATGGTATGCAAAGTTTCTATTGGAACTTTAGTATACATAAGTAGATTATTAATTATATTATACTTATTATATTAGTATTATTATTATATTCTTTTTCTTTCTTTTCTTAATAAATATATACATATATATTTATATATATTTATATATACATATATATTATATATATTTTTATAAAAAAATTTATATATTAGGGTATTGCACATCGTTAGGCTAGCAACAGCTCAAGGGGTCTCCTACATGGAATAAATTCCGAAAAATTCCTGATGGTCCCACAAGTCCTCTAAGTGTCCGAACACCTAACATAAAAATTATTAAAAATCTATTTCTTCTATTTAGACCTAATTACTACAATTTAATTAATAATTAATAAATAAAAAGGTATTTACGATTTTCTAGGAAGGGGGTTTTACATTCTACCCAACTTATAAAAATTTCGTCCTCGAAATTAAAATTAAGCCACGATAGAATGCAATGATGGTATAAGATTTGTATTGTTTAAAATGTAAGGCTAGGTTTAAAGGGGGTGGGCGATGTTGCACGTTGCACATCCCGGAAAAAAAAAATCATGAAAAAAATTCATATGAGCGAAAAATAGGTTTCTTCATGTATCATGTCCAATGGTGTGGACACATAATGCTCTTTTGCATAAAAGCGTCCAACAATTGGAAAATTGCACAAAGGTGAGAATTGGATGATGGGCATGTCTAGGATAAGGGTGTAGAATTTGTAGGAAGGCAGTGGCTAGTGTAGTGCTCCAATTATCGGAGCACGGTAAGGCGTGTCAAGTGAGATCATGTTGTAAACTAAATAAAAATATCGTGTTCTATTTCTAAGTGGATTCGTGCTAGCCTTAGTCTCACTAACTCAGCCAAGTAGATCAAATTCTTAGGTGAGGGGGGTTTCACAATTCAGCCAACTTAAGACAATGTCGTCCTCAAAATTAAAATAAGGCGGAATCGGTTAATCCTTTATGTACAATAAGGCAAGTCAGTCGCAATCTTCTTGCGATAACTAAAATCCTAATCATATACATTGCAATCACTTCTAGGTTAAGATGACCACTGCCCCAATCAAAATTTAACCTATGGTTATCTCTTCTCTCCTTGTTTCAAATTATCCATATCCACATAACATCTCCAAGATTTACATACTCATATAACTTTTACCTCACGATCTCTAACTATCATAATCTCCTTTAGAAGTGGTTTGAGTCCAATATATTCCCATTTTCACTTATAAAATTTTGTATGCCTCAACTCTTTAATTCCATTCACATCCTCATTATTTCAAATAGGTCGTCCAACCAAAATTTTAATTCTTAATTCAATTCACCAAATTGAAAAATAATTTAAATGCAGTCCACCAATATTCAAGTCAGAAATTCTATATTTATCCTCTAAATTCAAATTGGTGATTCTACCTTCATTGTTCAAAAATTTAACTCATGCACTTAAGGTATAAATATTGGGTCCTCAATATCAATTCATTGATTCTCATCATCTTAGTCATCCTTCTAAATTTCTCAAAATTTCAATGGCTTGAACCTCTCCCAATCTAGTCTTACTCGATCATAATCTAAAAGAAATTCCTCTCAAGTTGACAATGCACTACTACCCCACTTAGAATTTACCCACCTATCACCTAAGGCTATATACTTTAAGAAAATATCCCTTAATTTATTTACTCATGTCGTTTAATCCTCGAAGCTTCAACGCTGATCATATCACATATGATATGTCCTTAATTACGAAAGAATAATCCTCAAGTATGTGATCGGCCTATGGGGTATATATAGTACTCTCTGTGTATCAAACTTTATACCCAGCACGAGGTTTCGTCTTTCCGAAATAAGGGAAGACGAAGATCAATAATAAAGAGTTCAAGGGCAGCGTAATAGAATAGAAGTATTGGGATCAAGGCGTTTAAAGAATTCAATTGGGAATTGTCAAAGCAGTTATGGATTGAAATCCTATTTTGGTAATTCCTATTCACATGCTCGTATTAATACAGTTATGTAACCGATACGATATGTCAGACATGTCTAGGGCAAGTATAATTGTCTACTAATCACCACATATCTCAATCCACGTAAAGTAGTATTATGAAGGGCGAATCAAGCGCACTAAGGTTAGCTAGACCCTAATACACTGATTCTGAAATGTATTATTGTAGTGCTCCAATAATACATGTGTCATGATCAAGCTCGATAAAGAATAAGCTTGCAAAAACTAGGCTATAATAGCAGCATATTTCGAGGTAGCACAGAAAATATAACGCTGGATTATGATGAGAGAAGTTACAAAATAATTCAAGTTGCAAAAAAAAACAAAACAACATAAGCAACAATAACAAAAGTCTCTACAATCTCTACAGTTATCATATTAATTCCTTGTCTAAGTCGATAGTCGACAAGGTAGGGGTATGAGCCTCTAAGTTCTACAGTCTGAATAAACACTATCATCTATGCTAGCATTCAATTAATGCCATTCAGTTAATGCCATTCAGTTACACTACCTCGATGGGTCAAGTGGACTATGTGATTCTAGGTTGTGAGGTATACTATCCAACTTAAACAATTAAGCTAATACTGTGACAGTCTTAAGAGGATCCTACAAAACAATCTTGCATATGTAAATAGAGCTGAAACTCTTATTAGGGTGTATGAGGAAAAATCTTGTACTTATTAGGGTCTCCTATTGCATTATATAGGTAAGGGTCACCTTAAGTCCTAATCATAGTGCTCATAGAACATGTGTCAATAGTAAGGATAGAAGAGTTATCGGCCGTTAAGGAGGAAGGGTCTAACTTGTATCGAGGTGAGGGTACAAATTACACGATTTAAAAAAAAAACTAAGGGTTAATCATTGGTCACAATCTACAAAACAACTTAAACTTATCAAGCTTTAACTACCAAGCACAAAATGTTCAAATTTAAGACTGCAACTATAATCCTAGCAAACTATGTGTCCTTAACAAGAATACATTTTACTTGGCCTACTATCCGAAGTGTCAGATGGCACGAGTTGAAAGATGAAGAGAAGAAACGTAATTAGCCGTCGCAAAATAGCGAGCGCTATGGTCGCAGGGAAACAATATAAAAAAATAAAGATAGAGGGCTCTAGATAGCATCATGGTTCTCTAAGGGGAGTGGGGTGTTAGAGGCTATGTTCGGGGTATGATCATGGGAGAAGTGTTGATTACATTCCTCTAGGCTTCCTAGGGTGCTGTCTACTAATAGCAAGACAATGATATAAGTTTATAGTTCCAATATCATCTAACTATGAAGGTTAGGTTCAGTCCAAACATTAAGTTTTTTTGTTTTCTATGGGTTCCTCAATGCTAGGGGCAAATATTATGGTAACCTTCTAACTAACTCTAGTAGTGTCTATACTACTCTTAAGTCTTCATAATACATCCGGGGTAATGGTAAACCAATTATAGGGATATGGGATTCTAGGTTTCGCTAGATATTCTAAACTTAGTGGTGTATCTATAATCTCGTTGTATTCTAAATAGGTGTGCTACTCTAATTATCCTCTAACAACAGGAACTTCTATATTCTAGGAGAAGGCTATACTTAAAGAACTATTAGGGAAGCACAGGAATCAAGCAGGATGCATTTGTTCAAAATAGAACAGAGAGGAGGAAGATGAATCATAGTCAATTATGGATGAGATCCTATATTCTAGTCCTAGGTGCAGGCTTGTTCGGTACAGTAACGTAACCGAGACAATATGCTCTGGACCTGCATGGGCCACCACAAAAACATGTCACGCCCCAGTCCCAATATACGTAGGACCAGGATACGTAATCATGCCAGCCGTATGAATATGGCACTCCAATATATGGAAACCATAACACACGTACGCTGTAATATGAATAACAATATCCACAGTGGTATAAATCTATCACAAATCATATGGTATAATCTAATCTCATCCACAGAATCATATATAAGGACATAATCAATAACCAGCACTAGATCTCAATGTAAAGCACCTAAAGGGGGTAGTCGGATGGAAACAAATCCACTACCGGACTAGAATGAGGAATAAACAAGATACATACAATATAAATACAACCTCTAACAATCACGAGGCTCGAAGAGAACTCCTCGGAACGTACGCAACCAGTCCGGATCCGCGCTCCTGCAATACTCATGAACAGATACACCTGGCAGAGAACCAGGTCCTCAGAGGGACATAACAAGTATACTTAAACACATGCCAATAAAGTAAATACTGTGAAAACTCAAGGGTGACCTAACCATCTAAGTGAAATGCACTTTGAGGACAACTCGAGTATATGGGAAAGTGTAGGCTAGACATATGCTGACGTAATTCACCAGTCGTGACAACTGGCTAATATATGCCACACATGCCCCCATAGGAGGGCGCTCAGTAATAACGTCCATCTCCGAAGAGCATGGCATCTGTATAATATAACGTCCATATCACCCCGAAGAGTGTGGCATCAGTGTAGTATATATCGTCCATATCACCCCGAAGAGTGTGGCATCAGTGTAAAGGAAGTGGGGTGTCCCATACGCCTACAAGTTGTCCTCCCCGCCCAATGATCTAAGCATGTTGTATCCACAACACGCGTCATAGTCTATCACTAGAACAGTAGCCCATCCTTACAACCAAACAAGGACAAGGATCAGGCCATTGTATCATGACAGTCTATGCTCCACCTACTAATAACTGCTAAGTCTTCTAACATGCATCCCTATTAGCAGTTATACCCTATCCGTCGCACGCCTACACGTACAGGTGGCCAACCACATACGCAGGACCGTGCCCTACATGAGACTCACAACACGTGTACGAAAATGTGTCAAGGCCTGGGAGTCATACCAATAACTCCACACTTTAGGTGGGTCCACTAGACACTAGGTTAGACACTATCCTAACGTCAACGCATCTGTTGACTGCACCCGAGTCTCTCTCGGACGCGCACAATTTAAGATAATAAACATGCATCTAAAGTACAGAATTTAAACAGTATAACAAAGGCAAGGTATACTTGCCTGGCAAGAAGCTGCAAAATGTCACGTCCAGATGTCCAATACACAGGACCAGAAGCTATGGCCACAGAACAAATGCCTCCGGATGCTGAAATAAATATCACCAACGTTTCCGGAATGAGCAAAATAGCTAAAAAGCACATCCCTTTCGTCCAATTTGGACACAGGGCAAAACGGTAATTTTGGACAAAAGTGGGGTCCACGTGTGGCCCATTTTGCACCGAAAAGCGTACCTAGGATAGCAGTCTCTAAATGGGACAAACTATGGGTCAAACAACTCTAGATGTCAATAGGAACCCAACGGTATGTCCAAATTTGGATTCCGATGAGCCGAACAAAATTTGGTCCAAAAAGTCAAATGTAGGGCCCGCCAATTGGCGATCTGGTCAACCGTCTCAGAAATATGTGAAAATTGGGTCACAGGACCAGCGCGTTACCACGAGTCCAGTGGCACAAGTTTCGTCACAATCTGACAAGCGTGCACAAAATACTCGCGAGTTCCACAAAAGTGGCGACACGAAATGTGTCCTCGGATACGGCCTGATTTCGGCGCGCACACGCGTCCGAATCAGTCCCCACGAATTTTTACGTGTCCCGTTATGCTGCATGCACCATTCGGTACACTTGGCACACGGCGCGGCGGTCCCGTTTGGCGGGGCGCGCTCCGATCTCCAACTTTTAGAAAACCGGAAAAAGTGGGTGCGCGCAGTTTTGTGACGAATATAATTCTGTCCACAGCAACTAATAGCACAAAGTTATAATACAGAAAATAAACTAGATCATGTAATCTACAGGTATCAAAAAGAATCACCAAATTCGGATCTCTGTGGTGGGAGATACGAACTCGGCAATATGGGTGGTCATTTCGGAAATTCTGCGATTGCAGAATTCTGTCTGCTCGGCCAACTTGGGCGCTGTTTTACACCTAGGGGCACACGTTTTCTGAGGTAGGCTATAAAACAAATATTGGAGAGGGTTAAGGGATGATCATACCTATGAAAACGGATCAGCGTTTGGTCGAGCGAGTCAACGGAAATTCATGCCGGAGCGAAGGTGCCTCGAGTGGGAGACTGCAGTTCGCGATGTCGGCGTCGACGGGATGATTGGATGGCTTGGTGGGGCTTTGCTGGCTGCGGTGACGGCTCTAGATGGGAAGGGGAAGTCTGGAGTTTTAGGTTAGGGTTTTGGGGAGCTAATATATATCTATATATATATATATTAGAAGAGAGAGAGGGTGTGCGGATGGGTTTCCGCGGGTTGAGGGGGTGAAGTAAATGGGCGGGTCTCACGTTAGTAATTGGCTGAAGGGGGTTCAAAAGTGGGCGGCCCCCCTTTGCTGCAAGGATGGAGAAGTAAGTTATGGATGGTATGCAAAGTTTCTATTGGAACTTTACTATACATAAGTAGATTATTAATTATATTATACTTATTATATTAGTATTATTATTATATTCTTTTTCTTTCTTTTCTTAATAAATATATACATATATATTTATATATATTTATATATACATATATATTATATATATTTTTATAAGAAAATTTATATATTAGGGTATTGCACATCGTTAGGCTAGCAACAGCTCAAGGGGTCTCCTACATGGAATAAATTCCGAAAAATTCCTGATGGTCCCACAAGTCCTCTAAGTGTCCGAACACCTAACATAAAAATTATTAAAAATCTATTTCTCCTATTTAGACCTAATTACTACAATTTAATTAATAATTAATAAATAAAAAGGTATTTACGATTTTCTAGGAAGGGGGTTTTACAGCGACACACTACACATCGCTAATTTAGCGATGTTGCGTCGCTAAACGTTGCTAATATAGCGACGCAGATACGTCACTAGAAAATGTCGCTACAGCAACATTTTGGTCAGCGACTAGCTTAAAGGTGACTTCATTTAAACGTCGCTAATTACGTCAATAAATATTTTTAGCAACATTTTTATGCCATTTAGCGATGTTTCTAGACGTCGCTAATTTGACTTATTCTGGTAGTGCCACTTTGCTTCCCCTTGTCACCCTTTTTATCTCTGTTCCAAGTAAAATAGTTTTGCTTGATGTGGCCCTTCCTGCCAAAATGGTAACACTCTGAGTCCTCGTACTGACCCTTAGACCTTCTCCTGCTTTTGTCTCTACCACCGCCTGGACCCCTGCTCTTACCCCTTTCTGCGGCTCTCTGAAATAAGCGTCTCTGAGTTGGATGTGGATGAAGTTCTCTGAGAACGTCTCTACATCTCTTCATTCAGTACCCCGCTCTTGGAAAACTCCAGACTGACCATGCCTTCTAGAGCAGAAGCGATCATAGACACTCGTACAGTCTCCCACGAGTCTGGCAAAGTACACAGCAGCCATAGTCTCTGAACTTTGTCGTCGAACTTGACTCCCATCGAGGATAGCTAGTCAACCACGTCCTGGAACTCACTCAAGTAATCCATAATAGACGCCCTATCTTTGTACCGCAGACCAATCATCATCCAGATCAGGAATAATTTATTTACTCCGGTCTTCTTCGCATAGAAAGATTCCAGCTTATCCCACAGTGTCCTCGCATGCTCAATACTGGCAACGTGGTTGTACACGTTCTCGTCAATGAACTGCCTGATGTACCCACACACCTGTATATGCTCAAAATTTTAGTCCTCTTCGGATTTGTCACTGGGCCTCTCGGAAGCAAAAACTGACAGATACAGCTTCTTGACAAATAGTAGATCCTTCATCTTGCTCCTCTAGTAATAATAGTTGGTACCGTTCATGTTTACCATACGCACCGGCTTCGCGTCTATCTCTCCTCCATGATTTTTCTGTCAACTCCTAACACCCTTCTGAAATTCCAGAATATGGCTTTGATAGCACTTTGTTTAGAACGAAAGTGCAAAAATTATTCCCCAAACCAGATAGTACCTGCGAGAGAACCGAGCAAAACGCAGAAACCAAAAATGCCAAATACAAATCGCAGACAGAGAGATTTTTGACGTAGAAAATCCTTGCAAAAAAAATCATGGGACGATCGGAATCTAATCCTGAAAAGCCTCCACTAATGAAATAAGAAATACACCGACTCCTTACAAACTTCTCACCGATCCAAACGGATTACCATAACTCTTTTGGAACAGAAAATAGATTATAATTACGAAGAAGAAAGACAACGAGAAATACCCGAAACTGGTCGTCTTCTTCGAAACGACCTCCAATCATTTTTTTTCTTATCTCCAATGTTGCAATGGCACTCTTGTCTCCTTTTCTCTCCTTGTTGCTATATTTTTTTTTAGAGAGAGAGGTTTATTTTAGGTCCATACGACACCTATATATAGCCTCAAACCCATAACTAGCATTACTATTATAGATAGGAATATCCAATCCAAATCCAAATCTTCCTATTATATGTAGGAATATCCAATTCAAATCTATTGAGATATTCCTATTATATTTAGGAATATCTAATCCAAATAAATTGAGGTATTTTTATAATATTTAGGAATATTCAATCTTACTCCGAAGTATTTTTTACATAGGTTGAAAATTCCACCCACTCCAACATTGATTGCTCATCATGATCGATTGATCAATACTGAGCAAATTTTGGATAAGTCCACCCAAATTGGAAATATGGCCAAAACCAACAGTGAAGCCTATTCAAATGTCACTGGCTAGATTGTGACCAATCTAAAATTTATGGGCGGCCGACTCTAGCACATATAGCTCTTTCTTGTATACTGCTGTACATTGTGGATTGAGACATAGAGGTTTACACTTATGGGATATCTAGTTAGAGCCCTTTATAATTTACAGCTTATACGTATTCGAGTCAGACCAGAGTCTGGTCGAATGCGTAGCTGGCGTGTCACGTATTCCTGGTCCTACGTATTTTAGGACTGGAGCGTGACATGTTTTTGTGGTGGCCCATGCAGGTAGATACCATGCGACGCTAGATTGTCCTAGACATGGATTGGTGGGGCCAATACCACGTGACGCTAGATTATCGACGTGATTACATTATTTATGACCACCAGATTACCCTGAGTTTGAGTTACTTCAGGGTGCCCGGGAGCATGGTGTCCATCTACCTTAGAGGCACACATTGTAGAAGGTAAACCAGTACACATTGTAGAAGGTAAACCAGTGAAGTGAACAAGATCTATCATTTCCTTACAATGCAAATGTCACTGGAAAGATTGTGACGTACAGGAAAAGTAACTAATTTTTCCTTACAATGTGAGCCGGAATATCAAATTTCGGTATAGTTATGGAAAGATGATATGGTGGATGTTGTTTCGTTGTCCCTTCATTGGATATTATTTTTCAGAAATGCTAAGACTACTACCAAAACATTACAATCCAGTTACAACTGCTGAGTTGGAGCTGATGTGGCAAAGATGAGGTGGCACTATGAGAGCAAAACCAAACAGCAAACAGACCACAGACCAAAGACCTCCCTAAACGAATATTTCTCCCCAAATGAAAGTAGGGTTCCTCATTTCTCCCCAAACGAATTTTTTTTTAGGAATTTTAGGAGGTCTTCTTCCCCCCCACCCCTCTCCCAAACGAAAGTAGTGTTCCTCATTTCTTCCCTAGGGACGGGACGGGTACTTCTCTCTCTCTCTCTCTCTCTCTCTCTCTTTGTATCTCTCTCTCTTCAACTTAACATTACGCCATGAAACTAGGGCATGATGGCGACCTCACTCCTCGACGACGACGACCTCATTCAACCTCTCTTGAACCTAACAATACGGCCAGAAGAAGAAACATGTACTTCTTTATCTTCTTCTTCTCTGTCTCTCCCTCCGTCTACCACTGAAACTAGGGTACGATGTACTGTAAACTACTGTAAACTTAAATTAGGGTTTTTTTTTACTGAAATTAGGAAACTTATTTCTGAACTTAGGGTTTTTTATTTCTGAAATTAGGGTACTACTATTTTATCATATTGAAGGTTCTCTCCCTCCGTTTTCATGCTATATAATTACCAGGATATGATGAAATTAGTTTATTTTTTGTAACTTACATTTACAAGAATATGATGAATTTTCGTGATTATCTTGTGTAGGCATGGAAGCACAGTACTTGTCTTAAGAGTTCTTACAGGAAGAATATGTAAGCATGGAAGCAGAGTATCCAAATATACGTGATGGAGAATTGAAAGAAATTGAATTCACAGATGTAGTCACACCTGAGGTGGGGATGAAGTTTGAGAATTTAGAAAAAATGTACGAGATCTTTAGATTATATGGCTGCCACAAGGGATTTTCAGTGAGGAGACGACATTCGAAAAAGGGTGATGATGGAAAATTGAGATATGTTGCACTTGAGTGTAGCCGAGGTAACAAGTTGTGGCAAAGTAAGGGGTTAAATGTGTTAAGGCCCAGACCTCAAGGTGGAACCGGGTGCAAGGTTAGGCTTTCAGCACGTTTAAACATTGACGGCGAATGGGATATTACAAAATTAGTTCTTGACCACAATCATGATTTAAGCCCTAGCAAGACTCGGTTTTATCGGTGCAACCGAAAAATTACTCCATCAATGAAAAGAAAACTCGTATTACATGATATAGCGGGAGTTAGACCAAACAAAAGTATCAATACAATTGTGGTTGAATCGGGTGGATATGAGAATATGGGATGTATAGATAAAGATGCTAGAAATTTCATTGAAAAAGAGAGGCGTCTACGATTGGGGGAAGGTGATGCTCTTGCAATCCAAAAGTATTTTTTGAAGATGCAAGCATCTAATACAGGCTTTGTATTTTGTATGGATTTGGATCACAAAAATCGATTAAGAAATATGTTTTGGGCAGATGGTAGGTGCAGAGAAGTATACAAAGAGTTTGGTGACGTCGTCACATTTGACACAACATATCTAACAAGCAAATATGATATGCCCTTCTCACCATTTGTTGGTGTTAACCATCATGGGCAATCTATCTTGTTGGGATGTGCATTGCTATCAAACGAAGACACAAATACTTTTGTTTGGTTGTTCACTACATGGCTTGAGTGCATGAACGGTGTAGCTCCTAAAGGAATAATCACGGATCAAGACAAAGCTATGCAAAATACAACTGAGATTGTGTTTCCTAATAGTAGGCACATGTGGTATTTGTGGCACATAATGAAGAAGGTGATTGAAAAGCTCAAAAGTTATAATGATTATGATTCTATTTGTGTTACTTTGAAAAATATGATATATTATACCCAAATCACTACAGAGTTTGAGACTCTTTGGGCTGAGATGATTGATAAGTACAAATTGGAGAAAAATACTTGGTTAAGTGGATTATACAAGGAGAGGAGACGGTGGGTACCTTGCTTCGTAAAAATAATATTTTGGGCTGGGATGTCAACTACTCAAAGAAGTGAGAGTATGAATTCCTTTTTTGATGGGTATGTCAATTCAAAGACAACTTTAAAGCAATTTGTAGAGCAATATAAAAATGCTCTAAGAAATAAGGCAAAAAAAGAGATGTATGCAGATTTTCAGTCATTTTCACAGGTTATTTCATGTATCACTTTTTACGAAATGGAAGCACAAGTTCAGCAAGTTTACACCCTTCCAAAATTTAGAGAATTTATGGAGGAGTTGACAGGAAAGATGTACTATAAAGTAATTGATACACGAGATGGTGCAGAGGCTGTAGAGTATGATGTCCAAGCGAGAACTTTGGTCGGTGGCTTTTGTAAAAATCAGCTCTTTACTGTTTCATTTCACATGTAGGAACATGAATGTTTATGCAGTTGTCACATATTTGAGTTTAGAGGGATTCTGTGCAGACATGTGCTTCATGTGCTTATCGAAGAATATGATGTCAATTCACTTCCAGAAAAGTACATTTTGAGGAGATGGAGAAAAGATGTGAAGAGATCTCACTCGAGGTGTAAAATTACTTATAATGGTTGGATTGCTACTGCAGAACAAAAAAAGTATGATGAGCTCCAAAATTATTTTTCCAAGGTAGCCGATTTGGGAGCAACAGATGATGAACGATAAAATCGTTATAAAGAGTGAGTAGAAAATGAATTGAAGCTACAACATATTAAAACCCCAATTTTTGGAAGTGGCAAGATTGTTAGATCAACCCAACAATCCGACTCTCATCGCATCATTGATTGTGCAGAAAATGCAAGTGAAGAAGTTGGGGACCCACTTTGTAAGACACCAAAAGGTCGGCCTAGAATACATCCATATATTAAAACTTATGGTATAGGAAAATGAGCACATCAATCTAGCAGAAAAAATAAGGTAAGTTTTTTTAATTTTAGTAATTGTGAGTTATTTTTTAATTTTAGTGTTTATGAAATTATGATGGTATATACTTTGTAGGAAAACAACATGGGAGATCATGCTCTTTCTCAACAAAGACCAAGAAGGGGAAGTAAAAAACAAAAAACTCCCCAGAAGAAAGTGTCGGTGAGATGTATATGTATGATATTTAATTTTGATTTCATTATTGGAATGTTTACAATCGTAAATCTATAAAATATTTTAATTTTGTAGAAAATTTCCACTCCTAACCCATCTTCTGCTCAAATGCGCAATAATTCATTTCTTTGCCCGCCACAAGCAAGTGTAAGTATCGTTTTACATTTTAAGGGTCTTCATTTTTGTTATGAAGGTAATAATTTTTACGTTATGGTGCTTATTTTATGAATATTGCAGACCGGTCATATTGGTTTTTGGGGAGGTTCAACTTTTGCCATGAATGTGCCACATGCGTATGCGTATGGGATGTCTCGCCCTCCTACCCAACTTTTGGGGAGCTTCAACTTTTGGATTGAACAATAGTTCAAACTTTTTGGCAACTGGCTTATAACTGGTTTATATAAATGTTCTTATATAACTCGTCATTTCAAATTATAGATAACTGTATACATTGAGCAACTGGCCTATAACTGGTTCTTTTATTCATTCTCAGATTGGTTTTTGGGGAGGTTCAACTTTTGCCATGAATGTGCCATATGCGTATGCGTATGGGGTGCCTCGCCCTCCTACCCAACTTTTGGGGAGCTTCAACTTTTGGCATGAATGAACAAGAACCAATGTTGTTCCAACTTTTGGGGAGCTTCAACTTTTGGAGTGAACAATAGTTCAAACTTTTGGGCAACTGGCTTATAACTGGTTTATATAAATGTTCTTATATAACTCATTATTTCAAATTATAGATAACTGTATACATTGAGCAACTAGCTTATAACTGGTTCTTTTGTTCATTCTCAGATTTGATGTGGTCCAACTACTTAATTGTAACTGAGCTATCTAGTTGGCAATGATGACTTGGAGTAGGAATAGCTGACTTGGCAATGATGATGTGGAAGGCTCAGTCTTGTTTGGAGGGGGGGAGAAGACCTCCCAAAAAAATTTTAGGGAAGAAATGAGGTCTGTTTGGTTTTTATCTCATAGGTGCCACCTCATCTTTGCCATATCAGTGCCACCTCAGCAGTTGTAACTGGGTTTTAATATTTTGGTAGTAGTCTTAGCATTTCTAGTTTACTATTTGGTTTATCTGATACTAAACTGTATCCTCTGATACTCGGTTATGCTGGAAAATGTTTTAGCTGGAAATTAGTAATGGAGAACACAATGCTAGATTGCAAAGAAGAGCATCTTCATACTGAGCCATACTGATACTATGCCTGAGCCACTCTCTGATACTATGTTCTTACTACTATATCAAGCCTCCATACTCCATACTGAGCCAAGCTAAGCTGGCAATGTACAATATAGGAGGGTCAAGCAGAGAAGTTTATGTCAGGTACTTATCATTGTCATTTTGAGAAATGTTGAGAAACAACAATGGTTCCAAAAGAGCAAGAGGCTATCAACTTTCTGGAGAAGAAGAAGCATAATCCTTCGAGCAACTGATAGTTTTTATCTAATCCTTAGTTCATCTCAAGTTTAATATTTAGAATTAAAATTGTATTTGATGCTTCCTATCCTATCTAATCCTTAGTTCTTATTGGTTGTTTGGCTTTCAATATTTGAAATAAAATATCAAAATTTACTGGGGTTTCATTTCTTCAAAAATTTAATGGTGTGGTATAGGTACATTTAATATGATATGGGTGCATCTGTATGGACATCTTGCCTATATTAACTCGTGGTGTTATTGCTGATCTGATCACCATTTGCTTGCAGGAAAGAAGAATTATGCTGCTCCTGGCCAATGGTGTAGTGTTTGGTGATATAGCTTGCATGAAAGCTTGGATTTTATGAAGCTTGGAATTTATGAACTTACATATATTGACTCTATGTACTAATTTTTTCCCAGGCTACAATGAAATATTATCCAGCTCTGTTCTATTGATCTATGTTCGGCTGATGTAATTTGTTCCCAGGCTACAATAAAATATTATACAATAATTTTTTTTTAAACTATAGATGTAATGATGTTTGGATGGGCATGTGTGGTTGTACTATTGAAATTTGTTCCCAGACTTCAAGATGTGCCTGAATGGGTATTTGATTTTATGGGTATTTGATTTTATGCAATAAATTTGTTCCCAGCTCTGTTCTTGAATGGGTATTTGATTTTATACAATAAATTTGTTCCCAGCTCTGTTCTTGAATGGGTATTTGATTTTATGCTAACTTGTGGTGGATATTTCATTGGCAATGTTAGTCCTGCTGCCACTGGCATGATAAATAGGATGTATCTCAGCAATCAGATTTTATGCCAAATTGTGGTGGATATTTCATTGGCAATCTTAGTCCTGCTGCCACTTGTGGTGGATATTTGATTTTATGCAATAAATTTGTTCCCAGCTTTGTTCAGTGCAGTCTAGTAGCTCAGTACAGAAGGCTAAAATCTAGTATCAGTTTGTGTCAGACATTTGATAAAGATTAGCCTTGTATCAGTATAAGTCATTTGCAGGCCTAAATTCATCAGTGCAGGAGAGTATCAAAGTAGAATCAGTACTCATATCCAGCTCAATTTGTGTCCAGCTTAGCTCGTGGAAAATGAAGAGAGTTGGGAACCAAGTTAGTTAGGGGAATACTTCTATTATATTCATCCTTTGCATGTGCAATCGAGTATCAGTAGTAGTATTAAAACTGCCAAAACATATGACACAAGACATGAAAAGTTCAACAACAGTTCCGACACCAAACAGTCAATATTGACCTAAAATAAAATAGAAAATGGTAATTATATTAACACAAACATATAATACAATGCCAAAACATTAGAGTTTTGAGACAATTGAACCGAGAGGTTTTTAGTCATTATAATACAATTACTAAATCTTAAATCCTCCAAATTACTAAATCTTAAATCCCCCAATTTTTTTCAAAATGGAACCATATACTTTGACTTGACGTTGCGCTACACGGTGTTCAATTTCAACTTCAAATATGATCTCCTTCATGATATCCTTGTCCTGTCCCGAAGAACTAGTAGCCTCATCATCTACTAGTTTCTGTTTCTTCTTTGTCTTTGAAGCCTTAGATTTTTGCATCCAATCAATATATTCACAACCTGAATTTTCCCTCTACACATATTAAACAAACAAATTATAATTGTAATCACAGTTACACATAAATAATAATTGACTTTTTGTGAACAAAGTAAAAAAAATTTACTTACACTAGTAGATGATGGACAACAATAGAACTTTTGTCCTAAGCTCATAGGCATCTTTGATGTTCTTATTTTGCAAAAGCCGGCTTCGCAACGACAAAACCGAAGTTCATCCGCCCAACACCAAAAATCACATCCATCATTCTATGTAAATCAAAATAAGAACAATCAAAAAAATATTTTAATTTTGCAAAATTGAAAATAATGATCTAAACTACAAAAAAATTTCATACCTCCTTTGCACATTTCAGAAATTTGCGACCACGATTCCAAGGGGTATTTGCAGTGAGTAATTTGCACATAGAAGTAACTTCACAATAACATGGGATCTTCGCAAGATCTCGTTCAGCTTCAGTTGTTTCATTTTGTGCCATTTGGGAGCCTAAACATGTTAGGACATTAGGATTTCAATATACTAAACTAAACATTAGAATTTACTAAAGCTTTGAAATAACAGAAAATAAAATTTATTTACCATCATCCAATGTCTAATATGATCGAAGAAGCGTTTGTGTGAATTCAATAAGGAATGCATCCACCACCTGGGTAATTTCAGAAGTATTTTAATACTATATAGCTCCTTATACTAAGAACAAGAGGGGTTTGCAAGAAAATAAAAATAAAACCCTCATTTCAGAAATAAAAACTCTAATTTCAGAATCTAAAGTTCAAAATCATAACCCTAATTTCAGAATCAACTTACTAACGGAATCCTAGTTTACAAATTTCAGTTTTTTCTTGTTTAAATTTTCATTTTTCCCTTGTTTCAGTTTTCCCTTAGTTTATCATTTTGAACTTTAGATTCCGTTTTGTAAACTAGGATTCCGTTAGTAAACTAGGATTCCGTTTTGATGTTGATTCTGAAATTAGGGCTATGATTAGATTTTTTATTTCTGAAATGAGGATTTTATATTTTTTTTTCTTGCAAACCCTTCTTCTTCTTAGTATAAGGGGCTACATAGTATTAAAATACTTCTGAAATTACCCAGGTGGTGGATGCATGCCTTACTGAATTCACAGAAATGCTTCTTCGATCATATTAGACTTGGCAATGGTTAAGGTGGATGCATGCCTTACTAATTTCAGGAAGAAAAAAAACCCCTAATTTAAGTTTACAGTACATCGTGCCCTAGTTTCAGTGGTAGACGGAGGGAGAGACAGAGAAGAAAAAGATGAAGAAGTACCCGTTTCTTCTTCTGGCCGTATTGTTAGGTTCAAGAGAGGTTGAATGAGGTGGTCGTCGTCGTCGTCGAGGAGTGAGGTCGCCATCGTGCCCTAATTTCATGTCGTAGTGTTAAGTTGAAGAGAGAGAGAGAGAGAGAGAGAGAGAGAGAGAGAGAGAGAGAGAGAGTGAGTGAGTGAGTGAGTGAGAGAGAGAGAGAAGTACCCATCCCGTCCCTAGGGAAGAAATGAGGAACACTACTTTCGTTTGGGAGAGGGGGAGGTCTGTGGTTTGTTTGCTGTTTGGTTTTTCTCTCATAGTGCCACCTCATCTTTGCCACATCAGCTCCAACTCAGCAGTTGTAACTGGGTTGTAATGTTTTGGTAGTAGTCTTAGCATTTCTGATTATTTTTTCTTCAAACAAAAAAGGACCTGTCAGAAATAAAGATGTCACTATTATTTTTTAGAAGATCTTCAAGGCTTATTGATGTAGGAACAAAATCATACAATCAATCATCCTCTTTTATCTGTATAACATAGATTATGTTATATTATCTAGCTAATCTACTTGACTTCATCGATTTTAAAATAAGGTTCTTAGTTGGAACGACCAATTGGACTTTTGGTCATTTCGGTTAGACTAGTGACACGTGTGAGTAGGACGATTATAACCGAGATCATATACATAAGATGTATATCAACTGCACGTGCACATAGAGACTAAGTTCAGTAAGAGCATTATTAGTAAGGTCATCCCAATTTCTAAATTCTAGATTCAGAATGTTGTAGCTTATTTTTGTATAATAGTAATATTCAATAGGAGTTTCATGATGATCCCAACTTACCCATAGAAGCTATAGCTTGGGTCTCCTAATTACATTCATAATATAGGAACTCATTTTGTAGAATAGTAAGGCTCAATTTGGAGCCCTAATATCTAGATTCTAGATTTTTTTTTCCACATTAATTTTTGATCGCACAATCTTTGGTCATTTTATCATTTTTCTACTATTCTCATATAAACCCAAACCATTCTACATTTATTTCACGTCCCATAATCAGAATACTAGAGCGGGGACAGACAAAGCCAGTTACGTATACCAGGGTACTACAGTACCCGAGATACGGTCATGGCTCTATAAGACATGGGAGTTTAATGCTACAAGCCAACAGTCACAAATTATGCATATATAGATAATCATGGAGGTAGTAATACAGAATAAAGAACTAGCAAGAGTAATAGTCATACATGATTAACTCTAACTATAGTCTAGAATATGCTAATCATGTCATGCCCGTAGGCTAGATGTCAAGGTCAAAACACGAGCTAATACATGCTCGGTGGCTAAAAGCCTCAAAAGAATATACATGCACTAGCACTACAAAAATACTGTTAAATAGCGACAGATCTTAACGATAAAAAATAATCCTTTCGACGAGATTAGGACTAATTTATTTATATAAAGAAATTATATTATTTTTCGTCAACAAGCCGTCGCTAATCCGTCACTGTTACGTAATATTCGTCGTGCAAAAACTTAAAATTCCAGAGCGCATTTTATTTTCCTACATTCTCAATCTCTCACTCACTCGATCTCGATCTCGATACTCTCTCTCCCTCTCTCCCACTCTCCCTCTCTCCTCGAAACCCCCTCCCCCCCGGCTCCGACGACCCCTTCGGCTCCTCGACCCCCTCCTCGAACACCCCCTCTTTGGCAACCCCCCTCAAGCTCCTCGACCCCCTACTCGAACCCCCCTCTCCTCGACCCCTTCCGACTTCCCTCTCCTCAACCCCATCCTCGAACCCCCCTCTCTGCCACCCTCGTCTGCCTCCGCCCCCTCCTCGAAAGCCCCCTCTCCTAGACCACCTCCTTGAACCCCCCCTCTCTTCCCCGCTCCGTCCGCCTCAACCCCCTCCTTGAACCCCCCCCTCTCCGGCCCCCTCTCCTCGACCCCCTTACTCTCCCCCTCCTCGACCCCCCTCTCTGGCCCACAATCCGAAAGATCCCCTCCTTCTACGTCGAAGGTAAGCTCTAACCTAACCCTCATTCGTATTTTGGTTAATTATTAAGCATACATGATTTAGAGTGTCGGACACGTAGATACTGGACACGGACACGAGAACTTAGACATGGACACATAAACACTGAAAATACTCTATTACATAATTTTACAACCTTATTGTTTACAGTAATTTTGTAGTAGAATTAATGTGGTCACTTTACCATCATGTTGATATTCATTTACGTGGATTCCATATATTTTACATGATTTGAAATAACATATGGGGCACTCTTATAAAATATGAATAGTCAAATATGGTATAATATATAGACATATATAGCAGCAAGTAATGTATGATAAATAAGCATATAATATAGAAAGGAAGAATATGTGAACATACATATTTTCTCACTTGTGAATATTTTGAAGTTGCTATTTGATTTCTCGATCATCTATCATTATGTTGAAAAAATAAATCTTTATGGAATTTATGAGGGAATAGGAGGATGAATTCAAGCATTATTGTGTTCTAATATTTTTAAATTCTGAAATATATTTATTTATTGACCGATCAAAAGTAGCGAAAGCCATGAATGAGAAACTTCAGTCTCATTCAAATGACTAAAGTTTTTAAAGTAACTGCTATTTTTTGTTATTAATATAAGAGAATTTCTTTGAACTAGGACTGCAATTCATGTATTCAAACAGAAAAACGGATACTGTTAGAGAGACATTGTGATAGGGTTACTTTCCATTATGCTAAAGGCCAATTATATAAAGTAAGTTTTAAATAGAGAAGCTATGCTTACCTATGCTGAACTATGGCTGGGTTTCTGTATTTTGCTTGTTTTGCTTGCTTTTGCATTTCTTATTTGGAAAAGCAGAAGCAAAACTTGTTTGATGATATATATTTTTTTTTAGTAAACTAGTTCTTTTGGGGGGATTTTTGAAATATGGAGTGAGTCTAGTTTCAAAGTTGCTTATGCATTTCAAAAATAATAATGATAAGTTTACTACCATATGCTTACAACCCTCTCACCCCCCTGCTATATGGGCCACCTCCTATCATACCTCTCTCCCAATGAACGACCGCCATGTGGCATTCCGGCTATATGGCGACCACCCGGGCAGCCACCGGGTCCCACCTCTCCCCCCATCCAATGAACGGAGTGGGCGCCACATGGCGGCTGTAAGCATAAGGTTGTAAGCATAAGGTTGTAGGCATAGCACCACCAAAAAATAATAATGTTAAATCAGACCTAAAAGATCTCAATGATAGAAATACGATGACACTATTCTATATAGATAAACTATCAAATTGTGGCTTGTACTATATATGTATAGACACCTCAATGTTAGAGTAAAATGGAAATTGGGAAGAGAAATATGGTTAAATATAAAAGAAGTTTAAAATCTTATATAAGCTAACTAAACATAATTATTATTCATGCTACGGATATGATGAAACTCACTACCTCATCCTCATGAAAGAAAATTTGTTATGAGAACTACTTTGAAGCTTTTGTAGAGAAGAAAGCCAAATACACTCAAACGGAGGAAGAAGAAAGCGAAGGACTGTTGAAGTAAGCCTTCTCGTACATAATCTTTCTCATGTCCCCATACTTGTTCGGGTTCCTATTGGTGTAAAAAAGTACTCAAAGCTATAATATGATGCCTACTAAGACATGGTATCTTACTAAAACTTGTTCTTTAGTAATTTTTTATCTACAACTACTCAAAGCTATACAATTTTGAAACTTACAAGAAATCTAGTGATATTCGATGAAGAGGACACATTTTTGATGCCATCAAAAATGAACAATCATCATAGCAATCGCAACATCAGCAACCACAAGTTGTACTACAACCTCAGGAGGGTGCAAGGGCCTTAATATGGGCCCCAACCTAAAGGGTGAAGGACCGTAAGGCAACTATAGAGGGGAGTGAATAGAGTGCAACAGAAAAATTTACCCAATTTAAAATTAAACAGAGTGAAGATAGTTATTAACTAGCAGTGTATATGCAATATAATAAAGTAAGAGAAAGAGAGAGCAAACGTAAACACCGCGATGTATACTAGTTTTTCTCTGAGGGGACTAGTCCAGTCCCGAGAACGCAAGCTCAAAATTTTATCACTACAATCACCAATAGTAAATTACAAGCTTTGATCCGAAGGCTTGCTATTTCTTTACACCACGAGTTTTGATCCGAAAGCTCGCAACTTTACACACATGTGTTTGATACGAAGCTCACGCAGACTTCAAACAGAAGAAGAGAGAAAACTGATGGAGCCAAGCTCTTTACAACTCTTATAGACTTTTAGACTGAGACCTCACTTGGCACTTAGAAGGCTAGGGAGTTGATCTTGGAGATAAAAAATTTTAGGCTCTTAGGGTTTACTCACTATAGGATAGAAAGATTGAGAATGGTTAACCGAATTCGGCCAGAGTTCGGTCAGGTATTAATTCAAAATTCTAACTTTGGGCCAAGAAATCAAGGATTGTGCAACTGGATATATTCTACTAAAAATGGTGATCGAGTTCAGAATAAATTTAGGGCAAATTTGGTCCGAGTATGGTTTACCTACTTTAGGTAGATCTAAGTTTGTATGTGGACTAGTTTGGTAGATAGGTTCAAGATATATTTGGACTGATTTTTGGGTGGATGGATTTTAGGCTATTTGAGTGGACTGAGTTGCTTTCTATTTGCTTCGCCCCCGAACCCCAGGAGGAGCGCTGCCCCCTCGACCCCCGTTTGTTGACCGGGTAGCGGAACCCCCGGGTACGAGGCTCTTGATAAGTCGTAGGCAATTGGATAAAAATCTTCTGATATTACGTCGTCTTTGGCTCATCATCATATAGTATATGTCCATTGCTTATCTTACTTATTGCTTTCTGCAAGTATATATTAGACGAACAAAAAAATATACAGAAACAAATATTATATATCTAGACAATGCTGAGTTTAAGTAGAAGATACTATAGTGATTGATCGATTACCATAATGCTAAACTTAATCGATTAGCCATATTCAAAAACTCAACATAAATATTGTGCCAACAAAGGAGTACAAGGACCTTAACCCACACAACTTCAGTGGGCACTAGACTATGGAGAAATAATGAAACATTATTGGATAAGATCAAAAATTTAGTACCATAGCAGAGTTTACAATGGGAGTGCATGCCGAAAGAATAACCTTGCTTGAAATTTTTATTAAACGCTTGCATTATGGAAAATGACTCCAATATAAATCTAACTATCACTATAAAAATACTGTTAACTTAAAAGAAGGGTTTCGTACCGATTTATAGCAAGACACACGTATCAAAAAAATACAGAAAAATTGATACGAGTATTAGGACACAAAAATGGTGATATATATTGTATGTGTCTATAATTAACTTAGAAGAAGATTGACAAATTAAATATTACATATATAATTATTTTGATTTATATGTGTATCCTTAGACGTACTAATTCTTAATACATATGCTTGAGCGTATCCTAGAATATCGAAAATAGAATATGTGACGTTCAAAAATCCATATCGGTATCGATTTATTCGTCGTCCTTAAAATTGATACAGTTATCACTAATTTAACCTATAATAAATTATTAACATTTTAGAGTATTGGTCTTTGTATCAAAATCGGTATCGGACTATTACTATAAGTATCGATTACCACTTCAAGGTACTAATATGAATAGTAATTAGTAGTTCCAACCTTACTATGCTATGGCATATATCGGACATATTCAGATGAGTGTCGAGGAATTATGGTTTTGGATACTTGTAAAACACGAAGAAATGCTCAAATATGGTCTTTTCAATAACTCTTTTAGTTCTTTATAAGACTTCTTCATTAAGTATCCTAACTAACTAATCCTTTAGAAAATATCCTAACTCATCTTGTATCTAATCTATATTTTTTGAATATATGGTACATACAGAATCAATGAGTCGATACTTAGTTGACCGATCGTAGAGGTACAATCGGCGACATAAGAGTAGGATTGGTTTGACAGATAATTTTATTGCGGATGTTGAGGAATTTCTCAAATACGCCAGTAGTCAACCTTATTTCATGGATGGGAGGCTCATCAAGTGTCCTTGTGTCAAATGTCATAATATACCATTCAAAGAGGTAGATCTCGTGAGGGAGCATCTCTACAAGAAGGGTTTTGTACCGAACTATAAGGAGTGAAAGACTTAAGGAGAACCTCTATTTTGTTAATATTATCATTCCTCCTTCAATACGAAGGTAGAAGAGTCCACTCTTGCAGATAATATTGAATATCTACCGCGAAACCTAGCGCTTGAGTTGGTATTTGATAAATCCAGTCCAAGTTTCATTCGGAGGATCCTAATCCTGATGCTAAAGAAATCTATAATTTGTTCAATACTGCCGATACTCGGTTATACCCGGGTTGTGATTCTCATTCTGTCATGTCGGTGGTGATGCAGTTGTTGAACCTAAAATTTTATTTTAACTTGTCGCATGATTGCTACAACCGGATAATTTAGTTTGTTAGAGAGATGTTGCCAAAAGGATCGAATGAGTTGTCTGATAACTTTTACAAGTCGAAGATGATGATACAGAAACTCGAATTAGACTACGAAAAGATAGATTATTGTCAAAATGGTTACATGTTGTACTACAAGAAGAACAATGATAAAGATAAATATATTTTCTGTCATGCGGACCAGTACAAGCCAATTCAGAGCAAAAAAAAGTCAACTGTCCGAGTAAGGTTGCGTCCCTACGAGTATATACAGTTTTTGTCGATCACAAAGAGGCTGCAGAGGATGTATATGTCCGCAAATACAACACAACACATGACATGGCATAGCAAGGAACAAAAGATGGATGAAGGCAAATTATCTCATCCTTCCGATGGAGAGGCATGGAAGTATTTTAATTTATGTCATCCTAAATTTATTGCGGAGCCTAGGAATATCCGGTTGGGTTTATGTTCTGATGGATTCACTCCTTTCGGATAGTCGGGATGTCACACCCCAGTCCCAAAATACGTAGGACTAGGAATACGTAACACGCCAGTCGTATGTATACGAACTCCAATATATGGAAACCATATACACACGTACGCTGTACATGAATATCCAATCCACAGTGGTAATATACTGTCAGAAAAGTCACACGCAATCTATATCTCATCCACAACACAAATAATAGATAAATAGAAATCAATAACTGAATATCAAATAAGCAGTCTCACAGTGTGATAGTCGGGTGGAAACAAATCCACTGCAAATCGACTATACCAAAACTACTAAAGAGAGAAAAGAATAAACTCTAATATCAGAATAATGTCTCGAAACGAATAGCAACTAGAATATCTATACAGCTACAATGAATCACATATAATCCAAAGGTAAGACCTCCTCAGAGTGATAAGTAGCGTCAGGTCCAGGTCCATACTCCTGCGGATACTCCTGCTCATCTATATCTGGAAAGGGACCAGGTCCTCAGAGGGACGTAACAAGATACATATAAACATGCCAAAAAAGTACTGAAATATAAACATCCAATGGGGTCGCCTAACCGTCTAAGTGAATGCAGTTTGAGAACAACTTTCCACTAAGTGGGCTATCTGGCTGAAAACTGGGATTGGCATGACTCTCTCGGAGAATCGGGGGCCTCAAAGCATGTCATCCTTTGAACGGCAGATGCCGCTAATTGTAAATGGGGTCATCACCGCCCGTATCTCCAGCAGAGCTTCCCGGTTACAAAAGGAAAAAGTGTAAAGGAGCCAAAATGCCTTACTTGTTGTTCTTCCCACCCCATGGTCTAAGCATGTCATGTCCATGATACGATAAACCTCTAATAACTGCCAGGTCTACTAGCATGCAAAGTTTCTATCGGCAGTTATCCCTATCCGTCGTACGACCTATACGTACCAGTGGCCAGCCGAGTATGCAAGTCCGTGTCCTACATGTGACTCACACTCATGTAAGAATAGTGTCATGGCCAAGGAAACATAAAATGCCTCATTAAAATGGGGTAGTCTCATAAAGTAGGTCCAATGCATATACATAAATAAAAACATAGTACGACGACACCGTCGCTGCACCCAAGTTACCTTGGACGCGCAATTTATATAGCAGTTAAAATAAATGAACTAAATAAACAGAAATAAATATGCATGCATTATATGGAATGTATAATACAGTACAATGACAAGGTATACTTACCTGGCAAGAAATCTGCAAAGTGTACGCGCCCAAATATCGAGGACACGGAATCAGAAACAAATAGCTCCGAACAAACGTCTCCGGATGCTGCAATAGACATCACCAACGTTTCTAGAATGAGCAAAATAGCTAAAAAAACTTCCCTTTCGTCAATTTGGACACAGGGGCAAAAACGGTAATTTTGGGTAAAAGTGGGGTCCACGTGTGGCCCACTTTGCACTAAAAAGTGCGCCAAGGGTAAAGGTCTCTAAATGGAACAAATTATAGGTCAAACAAACTCTAAATGTCAATACGAATCCAACGGTATGTCCAAATGTGGATTTCGATGGGCCGAACACAATTTTGCCCAAAAAAGTCAATAGTGGGGCCCGCCAATTGGCGACTTGGTCAACTATCTCAGAATTGCATAAAAATTGGGTCACAGGACCAGCGCGTTACCATGAGTCCAGTGGGAAAAGTTTCGTCGCAATCTGACGAGCGTGCACAAAATGCGCAAAGCTTTCGCAAAAGTTGCGACACGGAGTTTGTCCGCGGATACGGACTGATTCCGACGCGCACACCCATCCGAATCAGTTTCCACGAACTCTCACGTATCTGGGTACACTGTACGCACCGTTTGGTATACTTGGTACACGGCGGGGCAGTCCCGTTTGGTGGGACGCGCTCCGTTTCACAACTTTTGAAAATCTAGAAAAAGTGTATATTTGGGGTTTTCCAATAAATTTAATTCTACCTACAGCAGTTAATAATCTAATATTAATTAACAGAAATTAAACTAGGTCAAGCGGTCTCCGCATACCAAAAAGAAAAATTAGATTCGGATCTCTGTGGTGGGAGATACGAATCCGGAAAAATAGGTGATCACCGTAGTTTTCTGTGATACCCAGAAATTGTTATTTTCTGCCAACTTTGACATTGTTTTCGCCTATGGTTATGCACTATTCAAGGTCTACTATCACACAGATATTGGAGAGGGTTAAGGGGTGAGAGTACCGGTGAAGATGGGGTGGCGTTTGGTTGAGCGAGGTGACGGGAAACAACGTTGGAACACAGGTACTTCGCTGTTGAATTTTGTAGCACGCGGGCTCGCAGTCGTCGCGCTGGCGGCTCTGGCTAGGCTGGGCGGTGGATGGCGGCGGTCTCTGGTCGAGGGCCGCGTCGAGGGGAAGGTCGAGATGGAAAGAGAAGAATTTAGGTTTAGGGTTTAGGGTTGATCGAATGAGAATATATATAAGAGGAGAGAGGAGGGTTCTCACGGGTCATTCACTTCGCGGGAGGGGGTGGTGCTAATCCAGCGGGTTTGCTGGCTTTGGATCACATGGTCGGGTTGCTGTGTGCTAATCAAAAGGGGTGTGGGCTTGTTTGGTAGATTAAGGATCCATAGGAATTAAATAATTGTTTTTCTTTTCATTTCTTTTCTAACTTTCCTTTTTCTTTTTCCATTTCTTTTTCTTTCTTTTTCTTTTAAATATATATGTATATATATTTATATATATACGTATATACCCATAAAAAAATTTAGAATTATATTAATGCATACCATTAAGCTAGCAACTGTCCAAAGGGTCTCCTACATGAAATAAATTCTGAAAAATTCCTAATGGCCCCATAAATCCCCTAAGTTCACAAACACCTAAAACAAAAATTCAATAAAATCTATTTCTCCTAATTAGCCACTAATTACTACAATTAAATTAATAATTAATAATTAAAAAGGGTAAATACGGTTTCTAAGAATAGGGGTTTTATACGGGATCTCAGTACTATTGTTGGCCGATAATTTTGACTCCTTACAATCTACCACCGTGGATGTGCATGATGACTCCTTACATGTTCTTGACACTTATAATACCCGATCAAAAAATCCAAATAAGAACATCGATATCTACTTGCAGCCGTTGGTGGATGAGTTGAAACAATTATGGCAATTCGGCGTTCAGACATATGATTTATCGAAGTAGCAGATCTTTCAGATGAGAACGTCTTTCATGTGAACCATCAACGATTTTCCATCATAGATGATGTTATTGGGGTAGAGTACTCATGGTACTTTATCTTGTCCGATATGTATAAAAAAGTATAGGACATTCCGTCTCCAGAACAGAGAAAAAGCATATTTTTTTATTGTCACCGTCAATTCCTTCCTGTCTCGCATCCGTGGACAAGGAACAGAGATAAATTTAGAGCTGGTAAACATGAACTATCTCCTTCCTCGTTGAGACTGATAGGAGATAAAGTTTGGAAATATGTAGATGGATTGCCGACTGTGATAGAAAATCTGATATCGGGCGATTACTTTGAAGGGTTTGGAAGTAGGTATAATTGAACGATGCAGAGTATCTTTTGGTACTTACCTTATTGGAAGGACAATCTCATAAGGCACAATCTTGATGTCAGGCATATAAAAAAGAATGTATTCGACAACATCTTTAATACGGTAATGGATTAAAGGAAAAAATGAAAGATAATGTCAAAGTAAGAAAGGACATGGAAATTATTTGCAGGAATTTAGATTTGCACCTAAAATGAAGTGGCAACTATAATTGGGTCAAGACTCCAGCACCGTTTATATTGAGTAGGGAGGATAAATTGATAATATGCAATTGGATTTTAAAGTTGAGATTTTCTGACGGCTACGTGTCAAATCTAGCAACTTGTGTTGATCTCAACAAACTCAAGCTGACTGGGATGAAGAGTCATGATTGCCACGTGTTTTTGGATAGGTTACTACCTATTGCTCTGAGAGAGAAATTGCCTCATCAAGTTTGGACTCCGTTGGCCGAATTATCTATATTCTTTAGTGATTTGTGTTCAAGCAATTTGGCGGTGCAACATATAATAGAAATTGAGGAGAAGATTGTATTAACATTGTGTAAGTTAGAAAGGGTACTTCCCCCTGATTTTTTTGATAGTATGGAGCATTTGCTAATTCATCTTGCATACGAAGCACAGGTCGGTGCTCTTGTCCATTATCGATAGATATATCCATTTGAGAGGTATAAATTCTTTATACTAATAATTTTTTTATTCAAATAATTCTAAGATTCAATATATTATCTATCGGTATCTACATCACCTGAAGAAGGGTAGCAATAAGGCTCATGTAGAAGCTTCGATATGCGAAGCATATATCATTGAGGAGGTTTAAAACTTTTGCTCTATCTACTTTGATACTCATGTCAGAACAAATTACAATAGAGCCCCAAGGAATGATGACGGTGGGGTTAATGCCCCGAATAGCGTAATCCACACTTTCTTTAATATGGCAGGCAAGCCTACAAGTGCTCTACTAAAGTACGTTGGTTAAAAGACGATGAGTTTGAAGTCGCTCATCGGTATATATTATTAAATAGTAATATAAAAGAGATGCAAGATTTTGAGAAGTAAGCGACACATCTTTTCTAGATATTTTAATTTTGTATATACTTGGAAAAGAATTGCTCTAACAGTTCTCCTTATTATCACAATAGTTTTTGAGCTAAGGTGAAATCAGAGAGACCTAATATTAATGAAGATGATCTTAGTAGAGAGGTTGATTAAAATTTGCATTGTATTTCCATAATTATGTACGAATCCTAAACATTAAGCATTCTAAATTTATCATTCAGACCAATCTTTGTTTAATGTTTATATGATACGAGATGTTTTAGGTTTTTTGTCCTAGTATAGACTTACAAAATGAACGACTTCGAGCATTAAATATAGGACCAAGCAAAAGGGAAAAGTGTTGGGATGGATACACCATCAATGACTTCAAATTTAGAACCACTGATAATTCTATTTATCAATCATTTGTTAATGAGGAGGCTAATTATACAAAGAATTCTGGAGTATGTGTGAGGGGTTCAGTCTACGATGTCGATCCAAAATTTGACTATTACGGTGTACTAAGAGATGTCGTGGAGCTGGATTACTCTTATGAGACAAAAATTGTGCTATTTAAAAATGATAGGTTCGACATATCACCCAAGCAAGGATGGAAAATTGACAAACAGTTTCAGTTTGTTGATATAAAATATGAAAAAAGATATGTAGGTTTTGAACCATTTGTATTGGCTAGTCAAACAGTTCAAGTATATTATACGAGCTATCTCAGTCGATGATACAATAATAAATATTGGTGGGATGTATGTAAAATTAAAGCTAGAAACACATTTAATGTTGGGGATCTAGCATACTAAGAGGATGAGGTTGTCATGTCTCAAGTTGCATAAATAAGTTTGGTCGGTGTTGATGGTATGGAGGTTGACGTTACCGTAGAGGATGCTAGAGTTGACAAAGAGATTGTTATAGAAGATTTATCTCATATAGAAAAGAACTCTAATATGGAGGTATCGAGCAAGGAACAAGAATTAGAAAATGAAGGTGATAGTGATAGTGGAAGTAAAAATAAAAATGAAGAAGTAGAAGATGAAGACGATTCGAAAAATGATTCAAAAAATGATTCGAATGGCCATGATGATTCAGAAGATGAAGAAGATTAGTACGTACATATAAATTTATTAGCTTAGATATTTATTTAATTATTTCATCATCACACTAGTATTTATTTATTTTACCACACCATATATTACTTTATGATTATCTGTTTGATAACACCATTTTTTTATTTGCTGTAGATTTACTTATATTATGGCAGAACGAGGACGAGGACGAGGATGACGACAGGTTCAAAGAGAATCATCTTCTTAGCATCCTCCGTCCACTACGTCGGCTACTCCAGATTCTCGCACACGACCAGAGGACGAGTTCTAGATGCGATAAATGGTTTATCCCCACCATATACTCGTTCTTTAGTTGGAGGAGCTACTCCATCTACCGAATTGCCATAAGTTGCTACCCCTTTTCTACTCCAGCCACTATCAGCACTACTATACCGGCTACTCCACTAATTGCTCCCACAGGAGCAAATCCATTTCCAGGCCTTCTTGTGGAAAATGGAGTATATGTCCGCCGTCCTGGATTTTCAGATCTTACTACTCTACCAGATCGGCCAGCCAATATCTCTTGTCCCAAGCTATGGGCCGATGGAGCGACATAAGAATTTATTTATTAATTCACACATTATTTTTTATTTTTTATTCTAATTGTATATTATCTACTTATTTCAGATTCTTTTCGATCAAGGCTGGGAATGATCTAGGAGAGATCTTACATGACTACTTTGATGGCGCTTATATCAACTTTAGTGACATCCCGCTCAATCGATGATTCGCTTGGCTGAAGAAGCTCGAGGTATGTAAATAAAATTTATTTATGATACAAAATATTTTTCTAATTTGTAGAGGTTGTACTGGTGGCCGGATCATAGCGATAGTGATATCCGGAAGTCCTACAAGACCGTCGCCAGCAAGAGGTTGAGAGATATGATCAATGACCAGAAGGCGCTGACGTTACTTGGACCGAATCATCGCAAGGAGTGGCTAAAGGTGGAGTACTGGTAGCAGATAAAGAAGAAGATGGACACCTCAGCCTACAAGGCCAAGTGCGAGAAGGTAAGGGCTATCCGTGCTAAGGGTGGTGTTCATACTGGTGGATCTATTTCGACGGTCGAACATTATCGACAGATGGTTACTATTAAAATTTTTTGCTAGATCGACTTTTTGTAATTCTAATTTTTTTCTTATTTTTTAATTGCTTAATTTTTATTGTGTGACGAGGCCGTCAAAGCTGGATAAGACCCCAAGACAGTCGATTTTTCAGCAATTTTTTAGATGACCCACAAAAGAAAGAAGGATGGGAAGCTAGTAGATGAGTGGGCCGCCAAAGCATATGTAAGTAGTCTTTAAAAATTTTGTCAATTTAATTAGATTATTTTTATATTTTAATTAGATTATAGGTTTCTAGGTCAAAATAGTAAAACTAGGTCAACTATAGGTCAAACAGTCAAACTATAACATTTTCTAGTTTCTAGGTTAATTTTTTATCCATTCTAATTGTTTATGAAGTTATATTAGATTATATTAAGATTGTAAAAGCATATAAAAGAGGAAAACTTATCTATCCCATACAAATTAATCGACAAGGGTGATTACTATTTCATTCAATTTTAAAAATACTAATAATCAAATAGGTTTAGAGTTAAGAAATGGTCTGATACCGATTCTGGTTCCGATACTTTGAACCTTGGTTAAATTATATAATATGATTCTAGTATCTAATATGATACTCTAACCAAAATCAAATATAACACATATAACTCTAAAATTCTTAACTATAAACCTATTTATATAAATAAATATAGGAGTCATATGAGACGTTACTCAGAGCAGTACACCGATTGACAGAAACAATCGGTGGGTACAAGCTGTCGGGAGAGGGAATGGCGGCAACTTGTATGGTACCGGATCGTCGGAATTCCAGCCGTCGGTTCTTTTCAGAGCTCCCCCAACGGCTACTCCAGCTCCATCAGTGCCCGGCTCCGGTGTTCCTTCTGGTACGATATCTCTGGAGTAGCTCACGACGAATGTGCATGAGCTATATGGGCTGGTCCGACAGTTGATAGACATGCATGATGCTCCAGCACCTGCTTTTCCGACGGCTACTACGACGGCTCCTCCAGCTATTCCGACGGCTCCAGCTCCTCCGACGACATCAATGGGTCCTCCAGCTCCTTCGACGGCTCCTGCCACTACTCTATCTGCCATTGCTTCTGATGATATACATAATATCATCGCTATAGTTGTGGCACAGTACATGGTTAGCCGACAGCCACCACCGCCTCTGCCTCCACCGTCGACTTGATAGATTTTTGAGTTTGTGGTATTTTTTTGAGTTGTTATATTTTTTGACTTGATTGTATTTATTTGACTTGATTGTATTTATTTGACTTTGAGGAATTGTATAACACCATCGTATTTTTGGACTTGAATTGTATAACACCGCCTCCGCCTCCACCTCCACCGTTATATTTTTTGAGTTTGTGGTATGTTTTGATTACTCTACTTTATTAGTTCATTGTATATATAACATTTGGACATGTTTGTGTAGGTTTTCATAGTTTGTGTGGAATTTGCTTGTGTGAAATTTATTTGTGTAAAAATTGGTAAATGTATAACAGGTATATGCTCAGCATAAATTAATTTCTGGAAAAAATATTATCTTTATCGACGAACTAGCGACAAAAAATATAGAAAATCTTAGGTCAGCGATGGATTTTTGACGGACAATCTCAGGTCAACGACTACCTAGCGATGGATAATTCGGTCGCTAAAATGTCTGAGACACACAAATGTACAAAACATGTATCAACGTCCGTCGCTAAAATCTGTCACTAATCCGTTATTGGGAGTGACGACTTAGGGACGGACTAGCGACGAAATATGTGAGCCCAGAATGTGCAAAACCTTCCAAAAAATTTAATAATTTTTGGGCTCACATAATCCGTCGTTATTATGTCGGTAAGTATTCATAAAATTTAGCGACAAAAAATATACGTCACTAATACGTCGCTGACATTATGTCGCTCATTCTGTCGCTAAGCCGTCGCTTGAGCGACGGATTAGAGACAGAAAATTTGTAGCAACGTTAATATTTCTGACGAAAGAATTCTGTCGCTAATCCATCGCTACTTGAAAATTCCGACAAAAAATTATATTTTAGCAACAGATAATTATGTCACTAAAACAGTGTAATTTTGTAGTGTAGTGGGTTATTGTAAGGGGAATCCACTCAGGTAGTCTGGTGCTCCGGGTGGTCACCATCCAGCAAAAGATAGGGAATATCCTCTAGTTTCGCTACGAGATCTGGCCATACAAAACCAGTGGAGTCAGACCCCAATAGCAAGTACCACAAAGGAGGCCAAACTTATGAACTAAAACCAACATGCAAGCAAACTACAATATACTAAGGCAACAAGTAACTACTAGATAATATAAAGTGCACTAGGAAAACATGAAAGAAAACTAAAAATACGTAAAGTAAATTGGAACATGTAACATGTACAGGATCATGTAAAGTTAATAGGGAAATATAACATATAAGTACCAGGTCATGTAATATGGCATGGACAGTAAATGTATAAGTAAAATAAGACAATAACAAGTACAAGAGTAAGCACTGACATAAGCAAGAAATGGTCTCCATCCATCAATCATGGTCAATCAAGAAGTATGACTTGCTACATTAGCTAACTAGGGTTATCACGAAAATTAATTATTAACAAATGCAATCTCAAGATTTTTTTTTGGTTGTATGCCCTACAGACTGTCCAACTTACCCCAAACACCGAAAAAGAAAATAAAAAGTATAGCAGATACACTATTCGGAGATGTTCTCCTAATGACAAACATCACACAACGGTGAGTTTGCGTAATCCATGTACATACATCACTCGACAGTGATCTGGAAGAGTTTTCTTTACGACGGTGAGCTCCAAATCCATACAAAAAAATAAAAAACATCGCTGGAATACTAGGACTGTATGCAACGTAAAGATTCTTTCCTCCCGATGATCTAATTAGTCAAACTAGTTATTTTAATCCTCAATAATTTTATTTAGGATTCCGGGTGTGACATTCCGTAGAATACATCCTAGACATGTACTCATCTCAAAGATATACACGACTGGACAATAATTTAACAATCACAAGTAAACGACATGAGAAGAATACAATAATACAGTTATAGGCATGACTAGCGTGCAATATTACAAGCCACAATTGGAAAATAATATGTACATGAATCATGAGTGTGCTACTATGATCCACTATCAAGCATGGACATGACAAAGATTATGAGTGCACTACTACGAGTCACTATCAAGCATCTACTCATGTCAATTTATATAGGTTGTAAGTCATCCCCTAACTATAGAAGGTTGTCTGGTCATGTAATTATGTCAAGTATATATAGGGTATAAATCATCCCCTAACTATAAAGGTCATCTTGTCATGTAATCATGTCAAGTATCTATAAGGTGTAAATCAACCCCCAACTATACAAGGTAATCTTTTATGTAATCATGTCAAGTATATGTAGGGTGTAAATCAATCCCTAACTATACAAGGTAATATGGTCATGTAATCATGTCAAGTATATATAGGTTATAAATTATCCCCTAACTATACAAGGTAATATGGTCATGTAATCAAGTCAAGTATATATAGGATGTAAATCATCCCCTAACTATACAAGGTAAAAACAAGAAAAGAGCTACACTAAGGTCAAGTCTGGGCAATGCAAACTCATAAGTAATCATGTCAAATCAATAAGCACATAGGTGACATGCAAGAAGCAATGTAGAAAATACAAAGAAAATAAAGTTTATGAAATAGAGTACAAAATCGGTATACTGACGATATACTGTAGTATACTGGCGGCATGTCGTCCAAAACATAGCAAGAAAGGTAGAAAGATCAAGTCAGACAAATCGATATACTGTCGGTACACACCAGTACACCGTCGGCATGCCAACAAAAAATACATCAGCTTTTCCAATTCCAAGTCGGTCTAAAATTGGTATACCGTCGGTATGTCGGTTCTCTTAGGCAAACTAGGAAAAGTCCATGGAAAGTCTAGTTCCGGGAAAAAAATTATATCCTGAAATCTGCCAAAAAATAGATCTAGTAAGATGTCAACAGTAGGGGTAAGTCTCATATAGTATATAGACTAATTCTTATGGCCATCACTCTGTTATCACTCCTGATATCGAGTTTCCTATCAAGTAAATATCAAGATTTCTATAGAAAATCAAAACCAAGCTTAAATCAAATTCTGAAACATGCATAGCAACTAAAACCATGAAGGAAACATATTTAACAAAACGAGTTTTGAACAATTGTAAGCATATAAATCACGAACAACGAAAACGATAATAAAATAAGGTTGTTCAAGAATTCAGCAATATGTACTTACCAAAAGTAAAGCTCCCAGCCGAAACCTTCTACTCTACCACCAAGAGAGGTTCAAAAACCATACTATTAGGCTCCAAGACCAAACTCCAAGCTTCAAAGAAAAATAGAGAGAAAATAAAGAGAGAGGGAAAAGAAAGAAAATAGAGAGGAGATAGAAAGTAAAAGGGTATATATAGAAGGGGTAAATTAATCGTGACCGTTGGATCTGCCATATCACGATCTAAATCAATCCTAACCATATAAATACAATCAAGTAACCATTGGATAATATGGTGAATCAAAACCAAGAAACCAATGGGTAATAGGATTCATCAATACTATTCACGAAAATATCGTAATACTATTCATGAAAAATAAAAATATTATTCATAAAAATATTAAAATAATACTAATAAAAATATTAAAATACTATTCTTGAAAATATCCAAAAATAAAAATATCCCGAACAGTATACCGGTGGCATGGACCAATATACCGACAGTATTTCGATCAGGGAGAAAAGTCTCTAACTTGAGAAAATTATAGGGCTTCTCGAAATCCAAGAAAATATAAGGTATAGTACAAAATACGTATTGTATTAAAATACAGATACTATGATGAGTCTCACAACTCTCCCTACATAAAAATTTTGTCCTTGGAATTTTAATAAGGTTCAAAATCAAGCAAGAAAAACCAGAAAAGTATGATATCAAAAACTAAGCAGGAAACTCATATAGCTATGAAATCCAAGAAAGTAATGGACTAAGGAATTAAAATATCTACAAACTATATCAGATAAACAATCACACAAAAGTTAAGATAAGATACGAAGGACCCGAATGAGTATACCACCCGATTTAAATAAATATGGATAACGAGCACGGATATCATCTTTGTGCTCCCACGTTGACTCATCCGGTGAGTGATGACCCAAAGATACACGAACTAGTCATATAGTCCGATTCTTGAGAATCCTTCTCTGGCCGGTCAAAAATGGAAACATGCCTTTCCTCATATGATAGGTCGGTAGCAATGACTAGCTAAGAATAATCTTGGATATAGCTTGGATCCAGAATATACTAACACAACTGAGATATATGAAGCACATCATTTACCTCATAAAGTGACAACCTAGGAGTAAGCTTTTTCCGTACTCCGAATCTGATAATCCCATGGGTAGGCAAAATCCTAAGAAATATATGGTCGCTAAGAGAGAAATTAAGATAACGTCGATGCGAATATGCCTAATGACGTTGATGATCCTGAGCTACTCTGAGAAGATCTTTAATTTTCCTGATAACTCTAACTGTCTGAGAAATTATCTAGGTACCACGCATCTGCCTCTCGCCAATATTATCCCAAATCAATGGTGATCTACATCTCCAGCCATACAACCCCTCGAAGAGGTCATTTGAATGCTTGCTTGGAAGCTGTTATTGTTGGAGAATTCTACCAAGTACAAGTGATCCTCTTATGAACCATTAAAGTCTAGAGTGAACGATCGAAGCATATCCTCCAAAGTCTGGATTGTACGCTCCGACTAGCCATCTATCTGTGGATGGTAAGCTAAACTGAACCTCAGATGGTTACCTAAACTCTGTTGAAGGCTCTGCCAGAAATATTAAATAAATCAGGAATACTTGTCCTAGAATATGGTAATTGGCACTCTATTTAGTCTGATAATCTATCTTATATACATCTCGGCTAACTGCTTGGTGGACTGACCAACTCGAAAAGGTTAAAAGTGAGAAACCTTCGTGAGTCGATCTACTATCACCCAAATGACATCTCTACCAGTCGAGAATCTATGAAGACCTATCACGAAGTCCATTGTGATATGGTTCCACTTCCACTCTAGAATCTGTAAAGGGTGAAGAAGCCCGACCGGTCTCTGATACTCATCCTTAACCAGATGAAGTAGTAAATACTGAGAGACAAATCACACTATCTCCCTCTTCATCCTATTCTACCAGAAGTACTGAGGAATGTCACGATACATCTTTGTCCTACCTGGATGAACATAATATTGAGATCTGTGGGCCCTGACCTAATTTTGTGCAGGATATCTCCACTCGGCATACAAAGTTGACTCCCGAACATGAGATTCCTATCCTCGTGAATGCTCAATTCTACTCGGCGTCCTTCCTCACGCTCTACTTTGAGTCGTTGAAGCCTGGTATTACCTAAATATGCTGTCCTGACCCTATAAACTATGGTAGACTGAATTTATAATCCTGCCATAAAACTTGCACCACCAGTTAACACTACGTCAATGCCCATCTCCTGAAGATCCTCCAGGTTGTGATGTTGCTCCGTCAAGAAATAAGCTCATGCTCTCCTGCTCAAGGTGTCTGCAAAAATATTAGCATTTTTTGGATGATACTAAAGATTAATATCATAATTTGTTAGTAACTCAAGCCATCTCCTCTATTGCATGTTGAGGTCCCTCTGAGTGAACACATACCTCAAGCTCTTATGATCAGTTGCCTTATAAATAATGCCTCCAGAGCTTGAGTACAAACACAACTATGGCTAACTCTAAATCGTGCATCAGATAGTTCCTCTCATGGTCTCGAAGATGTCGAGACTCATAAGCTATAACTATACCATGCTTCATAAGGATACATCCTAGTCCTTTCCCGAGGCATCACAATAAACCATGAACCCACCTGGTCCAACAAAAAATGTCAGAATAGGAGCCAAAATCAAACTATGCTTGAGCTTATCAAAGGAAGCCTGGCAAGCATCTGACTACTTGAAGCATACATCCTTACATGTCAGTCGTGTCAAGGGTGCAAAGATTCTAGCATTCCACCACAAACGGTATATAGAAACCTGCTAATCCCAAAAAACTGCATATATCTGAAACTATATAAGGCACTGGCCAACTCTCGATAGCCTCTACCTTCTTGGGATCCACCTTTACACCTCCTCTTGAAATGATATGACCCAAGAAAGTGATACGATCCAGCCAAAAAATGCACTTGCTGAACTTCATGTACAACTGATGCTCATGAAGAGTCCAAAGAACTATAAGAAGATATTACTCATGCTCGACCTCACTCCGACTATAAACTAGGATATCATCAATATATACTATCACAAACTGGTCTAGGTGAGGCATGAAGATGCGATTCATGAGATCTATGAATATTGTTGGTGCATTGGTCGCTCCAAATAGCATAACTAGAAACTCACAATGGTCATATCTATATCTAAATACCATCTTAAGTATATCCTGCTATCTGACTTTGATCTGATGATACCTTTGTCGACATCATAAAAAATACGGGAACAAGTTGAATGAACTTTTGTATTAATTAGAGTAGAATAAAAAGTATAAAGGAGGTCTAATATGTAATAACTGAGTACAAATAAATCTGGGCAAGTGTGATGGGGAGATCTAATCTGCATTCGATCACTTTACTTTGTTGATGATCCAACATCGAAGAGAATGGGAAGGCCTCCAGGAACGTGAGTATGTGACTCAGCTGATGTCCCTTCTTTCCTCTGTCTATTTCTCTGCTTTCTCTTTCATGGGGGACATCCATTATTTATAGCCTTTAGAGAACCATATATGAACATGCGTGTGCATATATTATGGTATCGTATATAGGCACATGTCATGATGTGGCTGCCACGTGGTAATTCGAGATCTAGGTTTACTAATGTTATAATATGCATGACACGTGTCATGCCCTGGTTATTCAAAGATCTTGGATGTTAATAATTGCAGGATTTGATTGTGTGGGGCATTTAAGAGAATGTTGCCACGTAATAACTTCAGAATATAGAAATGGTGTCATATAGTAACACCGCCACGTGGAAGCTCTAGCGCATGGAAGGCTGGCGCATGAGAATGTTTATCGCATGGGACCTTCATTGTGATATCCTATACGCTGTATATTTTTAGAAGTAGTCTGCCCATGATTTATATTTTTATGCAGGCCTACACATGGCATATGGCTACATGACTGCGCATGCACATAGCTTCATATGGAGCATTGGTGCGCATGAATGCATAGAATATATTTGGAGCATGGCTCTAGCTGCATTGTGTGCTTAGCTTCGCATGCCTTGTGGTCATGTTTGGTGCATGGTATAGATTTTTTCATGCTTCTACAAAACTCCCTTCAAATTTATTAAACTTAATTAAGTTTGGAATACATTGAACAAAAGCATAGATGATGATGACGCATAGGCCATTTTGGTGCATCGGTTCATTAAAGCATCAACGTTTCTAGCGTAGTAGATATTTTGCTTATCTACTTTGTTGGCGTATGAGACATAATGCTGAGTTATCTTTCCTCGAGCTCTGAGCTATTAAAGCCACAATGTGTGCCACGGACAGACCCGCTCCGCCATTTTTATGAGGTTTAGGTTCATTTATTGAATGCGAGATTCATCCCGCAGTCTTGGTGCCCAATTACTCAGGGGCTTTTGTAAACCCCCAGATTTTGCAAGAATTGTAAATTGGGATTTTTCACAATTTTTTGGAATTTTCTGGAAATTTTCTGTAATTAAAATCAGGGTTCTTAATTATTGAATAATTTTTAATTGTTAATAAATAATATTAAAATATTATGGAAATAATATTTTTGAGTGTAAAATAGAAAAATGGACTTAGGGCAATTTTCCTGAAATTTATTGGACCCCGGACCTATTTTTAAATCACCTAAAACTATTTATTTATTTATTTATTAATTATTATTATTATTATTATTATTATTATTATTATTATTATCAGCCCGGCCCAGCCCACAGACCCCCGGCCCAAACCACTCGACCCAGCCCCCTCCTTAAGGGGTCGGGTCGGGTCCGCCCGGCCGAACTCGACCCGCCGCCCGACCCGTTCCCCTCTTCCCTGACCCACGCACCCCCGAGTCTTCCGCCGCCTCCGCCGGCCGCGCCGCCCCGCCCGGCCACGCGGCACCGGCCCGGCCACGCAGCCCCGCCCCTCGCCACGACCCCCGCTCTCTCCTCCGCCTCCCTCGGCCCTAACGCCACCACCCTCTCCCTATATAATTTCCCCCCCGAGCCTCTCCGGCCACCGGAACCCTAATCCACCGCCACTGCAGCCGTCTCCTCCCCTGACCTCACCGTGAGCCGCCTCACCGCCGGACGCCTTCGCCCCTCTCCTCCTTCCTCCTCCGGCCGATCCAGCGAGCAGCAGCCGACAGCAGCGGCTCCGCCACCCCGCTCCGCCGTGAGCTGCGCGCCGCCGACGAGTCCCCAGCCACGCCGCGCCGCCCTCCGCCGCGTGCCCCCGATCCCGGCGATGTTGCCCCGGCCGTCCTCCGCCCTGAGCCGCCGGATCCCTAACCCTAACCCTAATTTCTATTCCTGTGTCGGACACGGACACGGGACACAGTGTCCGTGTCGAGTCGAACACGACGAGACACCGGGTTTTTCAGTCCCGTTCAGGTGCGTGTATTTTCTTGCTCGTAGCTCGGATTTCGATTCCGTAAATTGCGTTACGAAGCCTGTATGACCCTCTCGGTGCCCGGACAAACCGCTCGGGGCATCGCGTCCTGTGGTGATCGCACACCGCGATCCAAAAACAGGAAAAACAACGCTCTGTTTTACCCCGGAACTGAGTACGCCCCGCCAAACGGGATGACTTGGTCGCGTGCGGTCTTCACAGATACGTGCGCAGCGTTGATACGGACGTGTAGGATTTTGCGAAAGTCGATTCGGGTGTGCGTGCACACCGAAATCAACGCGTATCCGCGGACATCGCCCCGTATCCGACTTTTCTGCAATTTGCCCTAACTTCCTGTACACCCGTCGGATCGAGACGAAACTTGCGCCATCGGACTCATAGCGATACGCTGGTCCTGTGGGTCAAGTTTGGTTCGATTCTGAGAACGTTGATGAAATCGCGTGTCGTGGGCCCCACAGGCCCCGCTCGACGGGCGATTTCATAATCGGCTCATCGAAATCCAATTCTGGAAGTTCCGTTGGGTTCGTATCATCGTTCCTGACCTGTTGACACTAAGTTTGGTAAATTTGGAGACCTTTGACCCTGACACGTTTTTCGGTGCAAAGTGGGCCCACATGCGGACCCCGTTTTGACTCAAAATTACCGTTTTTTCCCTTGTCTCCAAATTGGACTCAAGGACAGGCGTTTCTAGCTATTTGATATCTTCTGAGCACGATGGTAATGTTTATTTCAGCATTCGGAGTCATTTCTAGAAATTTCCCCGAGACACAAAACTATAATTGGATCCAAACATCAGGCAAGTACCTGCACTTCAAGTTTAATCTTTATATTGTGATAATTAATTCCCTGCTTTACTAGTACCATTGATGATTACACGTAGTGTTACAATACTAGATTTCATGTCTTGAATACTGGATTTCATGTCTTGTTTTCGTGTCGGGTGGGAGAATACTAGGAGGCATGTAGTTACCCTTCCCCCTGTCGTGACTGCTAGCTGTTGGTACGCGACTGTACCATCAGCCTTATTCCTGATTGTTCCTGACTGCTAGTCGTCTATGACGGCCTTATTAGCCTTATAAACCCCTACATGCCAACTATGTATTCTAAATACACAAGTTCACGCACATAGTTCTTGTCGTGTTGCAGTTCTTGTTGTCTTGTTGCAGTTATATTTCCTGTCACATTTATTCATATTTTACTCATATTTTTGGTTATAGCAATTAATCATATTTTACTTCTAGTCCTGATTTATAGCATTATTTCTCAGTTAATTTCACTACTTATTTACGTATATTCTCAACATGATGCTTAGTCAGTTATTTTCTACCTGTCACAAATATTTAGTTTAAATCTTGTTGTGCATTGTGTACTTTGCTCCTTTCCTGACTGGATCCGTAGATTTAGGCGATGATGAGAACCTTGCCTCCACCTATTATGGCCCCTATGAGGCAGCGGGTGATACAGTTGCGGAGCTGGTTTCCACACAGGAGGCTACTCCTGCGGAGTAGCCAGCAGTAGTTATTTATTTCCTTTCATCTTAGTAATCGGGTTTGTCCCTGATTTAATTTCTGGTTCTGTAATAACTCTGGATCTGATTGTCACATTCTGGTTATAAAATCTCAGCATTTCCTTTCATTTCCTTGTCTGTTTAATTATTGTGAATGAGCTAGATTGTATATTACCTGTGATTATGCCCTAGACAGCGTACTACCGCCGACACTGCGGCGTAGGCTGGACGTGCCCACGCACTCGTGCCCGAATATCCGGGTGCGGGTCGTGACACGTTTTTGTGGTGGCCCATGCAGGTCAACGACTAAATTGTTCGGTTTTAACTTAGGGACCGAACAGGCCTGCAATAAGAATAGAAAAGTTTTAGGATCTCATCCACTTGCTTGAATCGTTCTTGACATCTATCTCGGATTCGAATTAATTTCTTGACTTGCATCCTGCCTTGATTCCTGTGCGCCCTTATCGTTTATTTTTGGATGCAGAGTAAAGGATCTACCAGCAAGCGACGAGATTCCTACAAGATCACCACGAGATGCTCTACCAGCATGACCGTGGAGAACGCGCAGACCCTTGGAGTAGCTAATGCGCGTAAGTGATTTGTAGATACCGTTTCTAGTATTGTTTAGCTCGTGCCTATTGGTTCGTGACCTCAGCCCCAACCAAGAAATTTTGAACTTGCTAATAACCTGGTATGCTTTTAAATTTGATAACTGCAGAGATTTTAGAGGCTTTTGCTATTGTGCTTATTTTGTGTTATTTTGTGAACTTAAATAATTTGTACCTCCTTTCATCATCATCTAGCACACTTAATTTTGATGTACTTGACTTATGCTGCTATTCTATAGCCTAGTTTTGCAAGCTTACTCTTTATCGAGCTTGTTCATGACATATGTATTAGTGGGTCGATACACTAATACGATTGTCTATTCAGAATCAGTGCATTACGGTCTGATCAGCCTTAGTGCATTTTGATTCGCCTTTTGTACTACTTTACGTGGATTAAGATATATAGTTGACTAATATACTTGCCCTAGACATGTCTAAACATATCACATCAGGTTACATGACTGTATTAATACGAGCATGTGAATAGGAATTACCAAGATAGGATTCAATCCACAATCGCTCGACAATTCCCACCTGAATTCTTTAAAATGCCTTGACCCCGATATTTCTTTTCTATCACCCCACCCTTGAACTCTTTATTATTGATCTTCGTCTCCCCTATTTCGGAAAGATGAAATCTCGTGCTTGGTATAAGTTTGGTACATAGATAATACTAGATATGCCACATAGGTCGATCACATACTTGAGGATTTTTCTTTCGAAATTAAGGACATATCATGATCGGCGTTAAAGTTTTGAGGATTGAATGACATGAGTAACCATATTAAGGAATATTTCCTTAAAGTATATAGTCTTTTGTGATGAATGGGTAAACTCTAAGTTGGGTAGCAATGCATTTGTCAACTCGAGAGGAATGTCTTTTGGATTGTGATCGAGTAAGGTTAGATTGGAAGAAGCAAGCCATTCTAATTTTGAAAATTTAGAGGGGTGACTAAGATGATTAATGAATTGATATCGAGGACCCAATAGTTGTATCTTAGGTACATGATAATGCAAGTAAAATCATCAATTTGAATTTAGAGGATAGAATTATAGAATTTCAGACTTGAACATTGGTGGACTATATTTAAATTATTTTTTAATTTGGTGATTGGATTTAAGGATTAAAATTTGAGGGTTGGACTACCTAGTTAGAATATTGAGGATGTGAATGAAATTTAAAAGGTTGGAGCATACAAATGGGAATACTGTTGGACTCGAATCACTTCTAGAGGAATTATGATAGTTAGAATAGTGAGGCAAGGTCATAAGCATGTGCAATCCTTGAAGATGTTATAAGGGCTTACTCTAAAATTTGCCTGTGGGTAATTGGAGGAAGTAAGAAGTAATAACCATAGGTTAAAATTTTGATTGGAACAAGTAGTCACCTTAATCATGAAGTGATTGCAGTGGACATGATTAGGATTTAAATTATCGCAAGGAGATTGCGATTGATGTACATGAAGGATTAATAGATTATGGCTTAATTTTTTAAATTTCGAGGTCGAAATTTTTATAAGTTGGGTAGATTGTAAACCCCCAGATTTTGCAAGAATTGTAAATTGGGATTTTTCACAATTTTTTGGAATTTTCTGGGAATTTTCTGTAATTAAAATCAGGGTTCTTAATTATTGAATGATTTTTAATTGTTAATAAATAATATTAAAATATTATGGAAATAATATTTTTGGGTGTAAAATGGAAAAATGGACTTAGGACAATTTTCCTGAAATTTATTGGACCCCGGACCTATTTTTAAATCACCTAAAACTATTTATTTATTTATTTATTAATTAATTATTATTATTATTATTATTATTATTATTATTATTATTATTATTATTATTATTATTATTATTATTATTATCAGCCCGGCCCAGCCCACAGACCCCCGGCCCAAACCACTCGGCCCAGCCCCTTCCTTAACGGGTCGGGTCGGGTCCGCCCGGCCGAACCCGACCCGCCGCCCGACCCGTTCCCCTCTTCCCTGACCCACGCACCCCCGAGTCTTCCGCCGCCTCCGCCGGCCGCGCCGCCCCGCCCGGCCACGCGGCACCCGCCCGGCCACGCAGCTCCGCCCCTCGCCACGACCCCCGCTCTCTCCTCCGCCTCCCTCGGCCCTAACGCCACCACCCTCTTCCTATATAATTTCCCCCCCCGAGCCTCTCCGGCCACCGGAACCCTAATCCACCGCCACCGCAGCCGTCTCCTCCCCTGACCTCGCCGTGAGCCGCCTCGCTGCCGGACGCCTTCGCCCCTCTCCTCCTCCCTCCTCTGGCCGATCCAGCGAGCAGCAGCCGACAGCAGCGGCTCCGCCACCCCGCTCCGCCGTGAGCTGCGCGCCGCCGACGAGTCCCCAGCCACGCCGCGCCGCCCTCCGCCGCGAGCCCCCGATCCCGGCGATGTTGCACCGGCCGTCCTCCGCCCTGAGCCGCCGGATCCCTAACCCTAACCCTAATTTCTATTCCTGTGTCGGACACGGACACGGGACATAGTGTCCGTGTCGAGTCGAACACGACGAGACCCCGGGTTTTTCAGTCCCGTTCAGGTGCGTGTATTTTCTTGCTCGTAGCTCGGATTTTGATTCCGTAAATTGCGTTGCGAAGCCTGTATGACCCTCTCGGTGCCCTGACAAACCGCTCGGGGCATCGCGTCCTGTGGTGATCGCACACCGCGATCCAAAAACAGGAAAAACAACGCTCTGTTTCACCCCGGAACTGAGTACGCCCCGCCAAACGGGACGACTTGGTCGCGTGCGGTCTTCACAGATACGTGCGCAGCGTTGATACGGACGTGTGGGAATTCGCGGAAGTCGATTCGGGTGTGCGTGCACACCGGAATCAACGCGTATCCGCGGACATCGCCCCGTATCCGACTTTTATGCAATTCGTCCTAACTTCCTATACACCCGTCGGATCGAGACGAAACTTGCGCCATCGGACTCGTAGCGATACGCTGGTCCTGTGGGTCAAGTTTGGTTCGGTTCTGAGAACTTTGACGAAATCGCGTGTCGTGGGCCCCACAGGCCCCGCTCGACGGGCGATTTCGTAATCGGCTCATCGAAATCCAATTCTGGAAGTTCTGTTGGGTTCGTATCATCGTTCCTGACCTGTTGACACTAAGTTTGGTGAATTTGGAGACCTTTGACCCTGACACATTTTTCGGTGCAAAGTGGGCCCACATGCGGACCCCGTTTTGACCCGAAATTACCGTTTTTGCCCTTGTCTCCAAATTGGACTCAAGGACAGGCGTTTTTAGCTATTTGATATCTTCTGAGCACGATGGTAATGTTTATTTCAGCATCCGGAGTCATTTCTGGAAATTTCCCCGAGACACAAAACTATAATTGGATCCAAACATCAGGCAAGTACCTGCACTTCAAGTTTAATCTTTATATTGTGATAATTAATTTCCTGCTTTACTAGTATCATTGATGATTACACGTAGTGTTACAATACTGGATTTTATGTCTTGAATACTGGATTTCATGTCTTGTTTTCGTGTCGGGTGGGAGAATACTAGGAGGCATGTAGTTACCCTTCCCCCTGTCGTAACTGCTAGCTGTTGGTACGCGACTGTACCATCAGCCTTATTCCTGATTGTTCCTGACTGCTAGTCGTCTATGACGGCCTTATTAGCCTTATAAACCCCTACATGCCAACTATGTATTCTAAATACACAAGTTCACGCACATAGTTCTTGTCGTGTTGCAGTTCTTGTTGTCTTGTTGCAGTTACATTTCCTATCACATTTATTCCTGTTTTACTCATATTTCTGGTTATAGCAATTAATTAAATTTTACTTCTAGTCCTGATTTATAGCATTATTTCTCAGTTAATTTTACTACTTATTTACGTATATTCTCAACATGATGCTTAGTCAGTTATTTTCTACCTGTCACAAATATTTAGTTTAAATCTTGTTGTGCATTGTGTACTTTGCTCCTTTCCTGACTGGATCCGTTGATTTAGGCGATGATGAGAACCTTGCCCCCACCTATTATGGCCCCTATGAGGCAGCGGGTGATACAGTTGCAGAGCCGGTTCCCACACAGGAGGCTACTCCTGCGGAGTAGCCAGCAGTAGTTATTTATTTCCTTTCATCTTAGTAATCGGGTTTGTCCCTGATTTAATTTCTGGTTCTGTAATAACTCTGGATCTGATTGTCCCATTCTGGTTATAAAATCTCAGCATTTCCTTTCATTTCCTTGTCTGTTTAATTATTGTGAATGAGCTAGATTTTATATTACCTGTGATTATGCCCTAGACAGCGTACTACCGCCGATACTGCGGCGTAGGCTGGACGTGCCCACGCACTCGTGCCCGAATATCCGGGTGCGGGTCGTGACAGCTTTAATGGCTATTTTTTATCTATAAATAGGAGCCATGGGAGAAGAAGAGAAATATTACTCCTTCGCAAGATGCCTTTACGAAATTCGAACATAAGGAGTCCGGTTGAGCGCTTCGTTGATCCTCTGTCTCTGATGGTCAACCATTTCGCTGCGGTGGCCACTTCAGAAGGTAAAAAGAAAACCCTTGTATCCTCTTTCTTAACACTCACAGACAACAACCACACTATCTGTTTTGCATAGGTGAAGGATCACCAAGAACATTCGCAGACAGATCTAATAGCTTACCGCGCATGGTTGTCGCCGAAAGGCTTAGACATCAAGATACACTGATAGAAGGAATCTTCTACTATATGCATGGGTGAGGCTCTCAGGATGCTCATTGGAAGCATGTGCTGGAAGGCTATGCACGATCACTCTCCGCATAGATGCAGTCGTCGCTCTTTGGGGGCGTCGTGTCTTATAGCATGCATTTTGGCCGAGATGCGCATAAGTATCAGACATTTAATCCATGCGCATGATGTCCCTGTGCATGGGTAACTTGTTTCTGATTTGCCAGTTTCTTCTATTGCTGCCTTCATTTCAAGTGTTCTGACAGGTGTGTGTACTTGTCATAAAGGAGTTGCCTTGGGTCACCTTAGTCTTGATAGAAAATGGAAGAATATCATAGATTTTATTGTTCATAATGAACAAACACATTACCTCAAAGATTGTTCAACATCTACCAACCTAGCTCACCATAGCTATTCCCCGTATATGGACACCATAGATATTGGGCTGGGATTAACATCCCAACCAGGATTTCTATGTGCGTCCTTTCATACGATAAAATTGGGTCTATAGGCTCAACTCTATGTTGCAAGATCCCTTGCTATCCATTAGTATAAATTATTTTCCATATATTGTGGCTTGTACTGAAAAGGTGCATGAAGTGATGACCCAGAATGCATTGAGCTGCCGGCTTTACACTTGTTGGTACCAGAAACAACTCATAGGGGTCTCATTCTTTTCAAATGTACTCGTGATCTTGAATATCAGTAAAAATCCAAAATGTAATGGACTTCCATCATATGTACTCATGATCTTGAATATGAATAAAAATTTACCTTTTCCTTTTTGAACTTTTTCTCTTATTGTATGTATCGTGGTTATGAATATTATACCAGAGGTAATATGGTCGTAGTATAGTATAATAACTTATGATAAACATACCCTATCCGAGGTAATATAAACATGATCGGTTAGAGCAATTCTATGAGAAAATCTTAAAGGGGACATCATCTACGATAGTTAGGACTTTCTGGTGCAAAATCGGTAGGGCAAAAAGTTTGCTTGTAGCTGAGTATGATCATGGTGAGGTGTTGCGTAGAGATAAAAAAATTGAGTCAAAGGTAATAAGGACATAATATTTTCTTCTACCCTACTAGGAAACATAGAAGCTAATAGTTCAAAGGTGATATGGACGTGAACTACTATCCTAGGAGATATTTTTGAAGACCTATTATCCATTGTGTATTCGGGACTCCTTAGTACGGATAAAAGATTTTTACTACATACGGTGGAGGCAGACTGGATTACATATCGGGGAAAGAATTTAGTACATACATTTTTTTCATGCATGCATGCCTAACTTAGGCATAATATTTTTTAGCAACCTGCCGTTGATCGACATCATTAATAAGTCAACATTATGCTTAGCAAGCCTGTATGCGCCATTGGAGTAAACTGTCTCCAGTACGAAGGGGCCCTCCCACTTGGCTTGGAACTTTTCTGCCGACCTGTGTATCATGACCATCGTTCTTCTGACTTTAACCCGAGATTGTCGACCTAAAATATCCTTTCTTTTAACTTTTTGTTGAAGGCTCCGAAAAGTCGTGCTTGATACAGCTCGATGCGCTGTTGAGCCAAGAGGCATCTTTCGTTAAGTGTCTCCAACTCTTGTAGACATCGACGATGGTTGTCTTTGGCGGTTAACTGGTCGGAGAGAGATACCCAGAGAGAATGAATTTAGGTTTCCAGAGGAAGCACGACTTCGCTTCCGTAGACCAAAATAAATGACGTGTTGCCTGTCAAAGTTTGGACTATCGTTCGGTAAGCCCATAGACATTCGTCGAGCATCTCGTTCCAATCGCGCTTATTGGATAAGACAAGTTTTTTAAGTAGCTTGATTATCGTTTTGTTAAACGCTTCTGCTAATCAATTTTTTGTTGAGTTATAGCCAGTCGAAGCTACATTTTAGATTCGATTTTTTTTTGTAAAACCGAAAAAAAGTGTGGCTTACAAATTACGGACCATTATCATGAATGATTCTGTGAGGCAAGTTATCACGCCCCAGTCCCAAATTACGTAGGACTAGGAATACGTAAGCATGCCAGCCGTATGTATACGAACTCCAATATATGGAAACCATACACACATGTACGCTGTATAATAAATATCAAATCCATAAGTGGTAATATACTGTCAACAAGTCACATGCAATCTATATCTCATCCACAGTATAAATAAATCAATAGGAAATAATAACTGAACCTCAAATATGAAGTCTCAAAGTATGATAGTCGGGTGGAAACAAATCCACTTCCCATCGACTATACAAAAAAATTACTAAATGAGAGAAGAGATCAAACTCTAATATAAGATAAAAGTCCACAAAAGAAATAGCAACTAGAAAATCCATCAGCTGCGATGAACCAAAGGTACTCTAAAGGTAAGACCTCCTCAGTCTGGTATAAAGCATCAGGTCCAGGTCCGTACTCTTGTGGATACTCCTACAAGTCTATACCTGGAAAAGGACCAGGTTCTCAGAGGGACATAACAAGATATATAGAAGTATGCCAATAAAGTACTGAAAATAAACATCCAAAGGGTCGCCAAACCATTTATGTGAATACAGTTTGAGAACAACTTTCCAACAAGTGGGCTATCTGGCAAAAATATGATTGGCATGATTCTCTCAGAGATTCAGGGGACTAAAAAGCATGACGTCTTTTGAACCTCAGAGGCCGCCAGGTAATAATATAGTATATAGTGGTCATCATGACCACGCATCTCCGACGAAGCGTACGGGTTACACAAGGAAAGTACAAAGGAGCCCAAACGCCTTACTTGTTGTTCTCACCATCCTATGCTCTAAGCATGTCATATCCATGACACGATAATACCTCTAATAACTGCCAAGTCTTCTAGCATGCAAAGTTTTTATCGACAGTTATTCCCTACCGCACGTCCCATACGTACATGAGGCCAGCCTGTCACGTAAGTCCGTGTCCTACATGAGACTCACACTCGTGTAACAGATGTATTACGACCAATGAAACCTAATAATATCTCATAATAATGGGGTGGTCTCATAAACTAGGTCCACATGCATATATATAATAAAAATAGAATAGATCGTCACCGTCGTTGCACCCAAGTTATCCTTGGACGCACAGTTTATATAGCAGTTAAAATATATGAACTAATGGACAGAAATAAAATGCATGCATCATATGGAATGTAGATCATAGTACAATGGCAAGGTATACTTGCCTGGCAAGAAAGATGCATAGTGCCAATAACCTGCTCCAGAAGTCTCGCAGAATAATCCAATGGTCCTATATACATATAATATAATACAATACAGCATCAGCCATTACACTTGCACATACACAACCATAAATACTCTGAACTCAGAGGCTACGCTAGGGGTGATACTGGTCAACTAGCAGGGTCAAATGTGCGTCTAACTATGCGGGTGTCCTATCTTAAATATTGTATCAAATCAGACAATCAAACACTAACATGTGTCTAGCCAGTATGTCAGTGTACATAAGACAAACAATTCTTTAATATTCTGGGTCAGTAGGTCATATAAAATTATGGGATATCCACAGTGTCCTAGGGTCGTACAGTATAAACACATATATAGTCATAATTAGGTTTAGCATTTAATTACATATATCTATATCCATATATTTATATATTTATCAACTAATATTATATGCATATGCACACACACGTATGAGCATACTAGTCCTTGGGTTCATCGACACGGGTCTAAAATTAACCAACTATCATGAAGTATTCTAACCCTAATGTTATTCATAAAATTACACATAAAATAAAAGAAGAGGGACAGGTTCGAACCTCGGGGTACGCGCACAGGGCATGAGGATCGAGGGTGACTACTGCAGGTCATCTTCGGCGAGGGTGACGGGTCCACGATGACGACGATGATGGTGATGATGATGATGATGGTTGTGGTGATGATGATGATGATGATGGGGATAATGATGAGGATGATAATGGTGATGATGATATTGATGATAAAGGGGATGATGATGGTGACGATGAGGATGATAATGGTGATGATGATATTGATGATGAAGGGGATGATAATGATGATGATGAGGATGATGATGGAGGAAAGGAGGATGCTCTGGCCGGGTCTGGGGAAGTCCGGCAAGAGGTAAGGGTGGTTAGGTCAGGCTGCTGCGAGTCGAGGCTACGGGGAGTCTCAGTCGAGAGGAGATCGGGGAAGGTGAGACGATGGTGGTGGTGCTCAGAGGCTTCCGGGTGACAGTGGTGGAGGTCGAGGTGGTCGGAGGTGATGAAGATGAGGTCGATCTCAGGCGGAGGAAGATGATTGCTCATCGTGGATGGCCGGGGTTCGGCGGCGCTGTTGGGTCTGCTCCGACGGGCTCAACGACAGGGAAGGGAAGGAGATGGGTCGAAGGAAAGGCCAAGATGGCTGTGATCGTCGGTTCAGCGGGGTGGCAGGATGCTCGACGAGGGGATGAGGGTGGAGACTGGTGGCGGTCGAGTTTGGAGTCAGGCGAATGTTCAACTTCGATCGACGGGATCTCAGGCTACGGAAAGGAGACGAGAGTGGAGATGATGGCAGCAGTGGTGGCAGCTCATCGAGATCGGGGTATTCCCAGACGGAGGGGAGATGGCCGGGAAAGAGCGGTGAGGGAGGTCGAGGAGGATGGATGTCCAGTGGGTCGGCTCCAGCGAGGGTGTCACACCCCAGTCCCAAAATACAAGGAACCAGGCCACGTGGCAATAGCCAGCTGTCACGTCTCCGAGGATATTCCAATTTAATGGATCTAATGAAGAGTGATACGCTGTCCTAAATAACTAACAAGTCCAATATCAATATCAACAGGTAATCTAATCTCATCCACAAATATAAACTGCCAGAATGTACTGATAATAATGCTAGAAGATAAACGCTAGTCTCAAGTATCATAGAACAACCAAGAATGTCTAGTGGGAACAAACCCACTACTATGATGAAATAAAGTACTGAAAAGATAGATAAAAGATAATGACTAGGGCATCGGCTGACTAGATAATGATGCTCCGAATCCTAGGCAGAAGGCCTACCAAGTGATCACGGAAACTCCGATGGTAGTACCTCTAGCTCCTCTGCGGTAGCGAACCTCGTCTCCTGTCCTGGGCCGTACACTGTGGGGTAATATGCCTCGTCCAAATCTGGAAAGGTACCAGGTCCTCAGAGGGACGTAACAAGATACATATAAGCATGCCATATATAAATACTGAATAAAATAAATACAATAAAGGGTGTGCTAACCATCTAAGTGAATGCAATATGAGAACAACTTTGGTACGTATGGGTAGGCATAGGCATAACGTCCAACACCCCGAAGAGCATGGCAGCAGTGCAGTATAACGTCCATATCGCTCCGAAGAATGTGGCGGCAATATAGTATATCGTCCATATCGCTCTGAAGAACGTGGCAGCAGTGTAAAGGGATTCATTGGATCCGTGGCTCCTCTGGATACTACGAACTCCAATGGGTGTATCCCGTACGCCTACTAATGTCCTCCCCCCCAATGTAGATACACAAGTCGAATACTCGACGTGCGTACCACGTATCTATATGCCAAGTCTCTACCAATAAAATATAACCTGAACTACGTACTAACCGTGATGTAGGTTACACGCACCGATAGCTAGTCGAGTGCGCAAACCCGCATCCAAATATGAATATGTCTCAGTGAACGTGTAAGGTGTCAGGTCTCAGAAGATAATAGGGTATCCTCCAATGGGGTGAGTCGGCTAATGACTAGGTCAAGTACACTAATCATTGACGTATCCGTCGACTGCACCCGAGTCAATCTCGGAAGCGCACAGTTGTATAAAATAAAAACAACAAGGATACAATACAACATGTGCATAATTTAAATTAGACAGTAAATATGGCAAGGTATCTTGCCTGAGTCCTCAAGCTGTGATTGCCAATAGCCTGTTCCTGCGGTGTCTCCTGGCTGATCTAATGATCCTAAACACAGCAATATAATATAGCAATCCATCATCAGACACTAAGTAATATATACACTACGTTGCTCTTCAGTACTGACGCAAAGATCACGTCGATCGAATACAGAGTCGTGGGTGTATGTAGCTAAGATACACACATGCCCTGTCTTCAATCACCGTGTATCCTGCGACAGTAAAAATTCTAAGGTCATAAGTCACCAACTAATTATGTTTAGTATAATTAATGGTCCTTATCATCCGTATTAAGCATTCTTGTCGAAGTCCAGGTTTAATGATGCTTTACAAGTCTTAAATAATAATCTTGCTTACAAGGACGTACACTAAGTTATTGATTACTAACTTATTTGTTATTAAGAATCTGATTAGGCATACATATATTCATAATTAGGGTTTTCGAATTACTATTTCGTGTCCATGCCAAAATACGATACGACGACACGGTGATAAAACTATTCATGATACAAAGGGGAAGGAGGCCAATGGGAGTTACCTATTCGAGGATGAACGTGGGGGCGGGGGGGTTCTGCTCATCGCCGTGCGCACTCGCCGGTGGTCAGCAGAGCTCCGGCGTCGGCGGCAAGTCTCGGCAGCAACGACGACAGCTGCTGCAGTTATAGCAGCGACAGCAGCGGCTTTACAGCGGCGACAGCGACATCGGCGCGGCTGAGAATGACGTGGGGCGGCTGACACATCATGGGGGTAGGTCAGTACAGACCTCATGGTGGTGGTCGATCGTGCTAGAGGCGGCGGGGGTACTCGGCAGCGGCTATGGCGGATGTGGATGGGTGAGTTGGAGATGGTGAAGTCGACGGCGGCGTTTGGAGGCTGGGATGGTGGTCCAGCAGTGAGGGGGTCCGGTGACTGCGGTAGGCTGGTGGTGGCCGGTGATGTCGGGCAGTCGGGAGGAGCTCGGGTGCAAGGGGGGAAGCGGCTAGGGTTTGGCTAGGGTTTTGATAAATAGTAAATTTAGGGTTTCATGTGGGAGTATGTATTTTTATAGGTGTTGGCTCTCGTGGGCTATCCTTGATATTTGGGCCGGCCAGGGCTCGAGGGTGGGGCTGGTCCATATTTAAGGTGTACACGGGCTTGGTCTGGTCCTATTTTTGGTGAAATTGGCCTCAACTTAATTAAATTACAACTTAATGCGCAAGTCGCTCACTTACGAATATTGCGAAGCTAAGGTAAGACGCAATGACGAGTATCTAAGGTTGCACAATCGTCAGAGGGATAGCCTGGCATGTCTAAGAGATGTTCATGACCTTGGGTGGAAGATAACTACTGGTGTGGTGCTCCTTCCTCGAAAAAACGGCAAAGTGTATTAGGACATATAATTATTGCACATTTATTCCAATTGTATCCAATTAATTCTAAGTCTCTCTATTTAATTTAAATTGAACCCTAAATTGGTCGAGGGGTTTATAATCTACCCTCCTTAGAATATTTCATCCTCGAAATTAAAAACATACTCATGGTAAGAAATACTGACTGAATCTAAAATGCCAATACGTACCTAGTCCTTCGAAGAGATGGGGATAGCGCTGTCTAATATCCTCCTCGCGTTCCCAAGTCGACTCTCCTGGTGCATGATACCTCCATGGGACACAGACTATGTAGAAGCATAAAAAATATGCTGTAGAGTTATACGCAGTATTTCAGTGCTGGGCAGCGTAAAACATGACTTCAGAGCCATCGGCGCACGACAGGGCTTCATCGCTAATACAACATAAAATACAAGCTCCAAAACAATCCGCGTAATGCAGTATTTTCAGACTGCTTCAGCGTAAAAAAGGTTGTTATATCGCCACTTTGGCGTAAAACCTGCTCGCTTTTAATGCAGTAGAAAGTTGTACGAGGAACCCTTCGTATTCCTCGAATGAACCTGTCAGATCATGTAGTGAACCTGACTCCTGACAAAGAGTACTGCACGACTATCCAGACAACGGCTGTAATGACGGTTCGGCACAGATACCCAGACCGTCGTTTAGTGACATTTTCTTGATACAAATTGCTTTTACGCATTCAAGGTAATACGCTGCCTAGTTTTATACAGGCAGATGTGAGTTTTAACGCTCAGCAGAAGACAAAACAAACTGCCACGTCAAAAGCTGCTCTTCGTATAGAGCTCGAGGCACGTCTCTGCATTTAATATTCAGAATGGGGGCAGATCTCTGCATTTAATGCACAAGATTTGGTTCTATTTTCAAAGACTGGGTGAGTCATGATTACGGCTAATACGTCCACATCATCACCTCTGCATATTACGCCATCAGGCTATTTTCAGCTATAGGAGCACGTTGTACGCTATCTCCTTAAAATATGCCAATCAGGCTATTTTCAGCTATCGGAGCACGCCGTATGCTATCTCCTCGAAATACGCCAACTCAGGCTATATTTGCAAAGGTACGTGAACAGGCTATCTGGTCCAGAATACGCTCAAGACCTTAGTCAAAGGAGGATAACTAGCCATCTCTACGCTGGTTACCTATCCAAGCAGCGTCAAACTTTACGCAGAATTCGGCTTCTACGCCCACTTGGTTTCTATGCCAACTCGACAGCAATTCGGCTTCTACGCCAACCTGGCTTCTACGCCTACTCGATTTCTATGCCATCAGAACAACTATTTGGTTTCTATGCCATAGTGACAGTTATTGGCTTATACGCCAACCTTTTCTACGCGAGGGGCAGTTGCCCACGTGGCTTGCATGCCGTGATCTTCGCAGCAGTTATACACATTTTCTCATCATGGGACATGCGTCACATGCAGATTCAGAAGGTCATCTATACGTGGGTGGCAGTTATTATAACCGCCGCGTAAAAAGTGCCATACTCTCCACTGTTCGGCTTCTACGCCGACCTGACGGTTACTGTCACTAAAACCCTATAAATAGAGACCTCTATTGACAGAGGTCTAAGGTCGAAGATTTGGAGCTGGAGAACTTAAAGTCGGATTTTGATCAAGGTCAGGAGATTGATTTTAGAGAGAGAAGAATCCAGAGCACAGACAGAGAGCAGTGATCGACGATTTTGGCATCGAGCATCCACTCATTCTTGTAATCTTTGAAGCTTCTCCGTCTTCTACAGCACTTCTTCATCATCATGTGGTCCAAGGGACAAAGTGATCGACTGTAGATCAGACTCCTATAGCAATATTTACCCAGATTAAATTTTGTACTCAACATCCTCGCATAGGATTAATAGTACTTCTTGTTTGTAAACCTAAGAAAGGGTTTCGTATAAACCTAATTTTATTTCTTCCATTTATTATCAAATACAAGATGGCGACTCTGCTGGGGACCTCTTTCTCATCTGACGAGAAAGCAATTGTTCAACATGATGTAGTGTCAGTAGGATCAATGAAGAAGACCTTGGTCATCCAGTTCGACCAATCTGCCCACGAAGACATGCTTCGCGCAGGGGGTAGCTCTCAATCTCTTTCTGTCCAAAACAACAGGAAATTGCGTAAAGTATGGATGCCCCGGACATCCCCTACCATTCCTGTCGACTCTCTGATTTCTCCGACCAATGAGGTTGTAGCATCGCTCCCTCCGCGCCTTGCGCATAAAACTCAGTCTCCCATCGCTGGCGGAATAGACAAAACTTCTGGCAATGCCTCAGTGCCAATCCAGAAGTCGACTCCGCGCCTTGTGCGTAAAACTCAGTCTCCCGTCGCTGGCAAAATAGACAAAACTTCTGGCAATGTCTCATGCCAACCCAGAAGTATACAACTTGCTCTGCGCGTAAAAACTTGTCGCCCGTCGCTGACGGGGCAGATATAGTTTCTGACAAAGCCTCAGCATCAAGTCAGAAAATTCAAATGCGTCCTGCGCATAAAATCATATCTCCCGCCTATAAGGTGGCAGATGGTCCCTGCAATCTCCGCAAGGGAAAACAGGTGGCAGAATTTTTGACCTCTCGGCTTTTACGCCATACAGAAAAGAAGTTGCCTACACTTCGGATTACGCGGGATGATGATGGCTATTTGAAGACTTCTCATATTCTACGCTAATCTGAGCAGAGTTCCAAATTACGCCAGGTCAAGCCCCTCAGCGTAAGGAAAGCCCGGTTCGTGGATAGATATGCTCCCCATGGATCATGTGCCACTCATATGGCTGAGCTGCTGTATATAGGTGGTAGAGAAAGAGTTGGGGTTCCCAATATCCGCATTCCAACTGATGTAAACAGAAGGAACAAGCCTTCTTCTTCTTCTTCTTCTTCTTCTTCTGTTAATCCTCCCGACTTGCGTGGAGTTCTGATCCAGAAGCACAAAGATAGGGGATCTTCCAACATGTCTATTACGCCCCCTAGGGAGCATTGTTATAATAGTCATAAAATTGTAGTTGGTTATTGCTGTTCTGAAGCAAAATGGTCGGTTTTTGATCGGTTGAACTACTCTGTGCCTTTACAGGAAGAAGAGCCTACATTTGCATCAGTGAACATGGCTTCACACGTTCCTAGAGGAAGGTCAAATTCAAGACGTCATCCCTCTAGAACTCCAAGCCAAAGGAGATTCAACAAACTCCTTGAGAACATTGAAGCTGGAGTGTTCCGAAACACCCGTTCTAGGTCACGACAACCGGCTTCGTATTCTTCTGATTCCGACACTGGGGGTCGCCAGTTTCCCGAATCAGATGCTGAAAGTATAGAGTCACTCTCTACAGAGACCTATACTAGCCCTTCAATGACATCCAGAGAAATGGGAGTCTATGCCATTGAAGATGAACGCGAAAAGGCTTCCTCATCAGGAAGTACTGAGCAACGAATCGCTGTGCTGGAGACATCTCTGAAAGAGATACAGCCATGATAGAGAATATGCACCAGATGATGCTGATTTAACACACAGCAGCTATAGCTCAAGCATCGGTCCCTCTGACCCAGATACGTGTGGGGGTGGACTTACCACCATCCAACGCGAATCAGGAGCCTGCTCTAGATCAGGAGTCAGCAGCCCCTCCACTTCCTAATTCGAAGAATATATTGCCTCCTGTTGGAGTCACAATACAACCAATCTCTCACCACTCCGCGGTTACTTTACCGGCGGAAGATCCTATGCAGGCAGTCCGAGAATTGAAGGCCTAATTTGATGCCTTAAAACATAAAGATCAGCTAAAGAAATTGGGAATCAACCATCCTTACCCAGCTATCTGGGATGAAGTCCCTTTCCCTTCTAAATACAAGCCACAGACTATGGCTTTGTTTGAGGGAAAGACATCACCGAGCCAATACATGAACTACTTCAGTATGATGATGGTGTTGTTACAAGGGAATGACGCTCTTCTCACTCGAGTGTTCAAAGGCTGTCTCTCGGGAGTGGCTTATCAGTGGTACCGTAGTCTTGCGGACAACTGTATTACTTCCTTTGAAGATTTCAAGACTTTGTTCTTTGCGCGATTCTACGAAGGAGGGATGGACATGTCTATGTCCTCTCTCATCGAGGTAAAGCAGAAGGAAAAAGAGAACGTCCGCACTTTCATCGAGCATTTTCGTCAAGCCACTTTGCAAATGCCTCATGGAGTTCCAGACTCAGCATTGGTGAACATTTGCAGGAAGAATCTTCTTCCAGTAATCTCGGTGTTCATAGGACCATATCAGTTCCATGATTGGCCCTCGTTCATCATCTCAGCGGTAGCCGCTGAAGACAATAGTCGGAAGGTGCGTGATAATGGAATTATGATATCTACCTCTGATAGAGGCAAGAAGTCATCCTTCAACAACGACCATCCTCGTGGTTCCAAAGGGAAAGAAGCTCTGGCGATTAATACATCCAGACAAAAGACTGCGGCAACCACACAGACGAAATCTGGGACTTCCAGGACCATTGAAGTGTACTCGTTTGACGACAACGATATTCCGAGCATATTCGAGTGTCTCGTCAAAAGCGGCAAGATTACCCTTCCTGAGGTGAAGCGGCCTAATAAAGTCGGCAGTACCAATAATCCTAAATACTGCATTTTCCATAGGTACATACATCACCCCATAAAGGCGTGTTATGTGCTAAAGAGGAAAATCCAGGAGTTGATCGATGCTAAGGCCATCACTCTGCGCAATAGCGAGAAGACGATCACAGCCAACATGATCTCTCTTCAATTTGGCAATCTGCCTCCTCAAGAAATTTTGGATGGTGTTGTACCTATTTCCCGGACAATGATGAACATCGTTAATCTCCCTCCAGCCAAGGGTCAAAATCATGACCTGGTACCCCTAACTACCCAGAGTGGCAAGATTATGTGGGTTCATCCAGACCTGGTGTCAGAGATCAAGGAAGAGACTCAAGCTGTCAAAGCTAAGAAGAACTCGAAGCGTAAACCATGTCATATGGTTGCGGTATCTTCAACATCAGAAGAAGAGGTTTTGGCTACTGGAACCCGTTCAGGGAAAGCCTACCTCAAAGACTATGGAGGAAGTCAGGAAGATGCATCAGCTGCCAAGCCTTCAGAACCTGAATCCGTCGTACCAGAGGCCAGTCCTTCGAGACCAACTTCGGCGGACAAGGGCAAGCAAAAAGAAGTGCGCTTTGACAAACCTTTAAAGAACATTCAAAACAAAGGTTTGGAGAAGCCATATAACTTCGACATCCTGGCCCAATTGGCTAATACACCAGCCATATTGTCCATATTTAAACTACTCAGGCTCTCCAAAGACACTCGTCAAGCCCTGAGTGAAGTATTAATACAGGCGGATGTATACTTGACCCAGTTCAAGTCCCCTGATGAAGAACCTGTGGCATGTCCTCAATGACATAGTGTGATGGAGGTGGTCCCGAATATCACTTTCACTCAAGATGACATGCTGTTGAAACACAACAAGCATGATAGACCCCTCTATTACACCGGATATGTTGGTTCCATGGAGGTTGACCGGATTCACATAGATCGGGATCATCGATCAGCATCATTCCTCATAGTCTGCTCAGACCGCTGAGGATTCCTACCAGCGAATTGGCTTACACCACCACTACAATCGTGGGCTTCAACGCCAGGAAAAGTAAGCCGTTGGGGAAAATTCGCTTGAGGATCCAGATTGGTGACCTCAGATCAGTGGCTACATGTTATGTCATTGATTCAGAAGTGTCCTACAACATTCTGCTGGGCAGACCGTGGATCCACGACCACAATATCGTTCCTTCGACTCTACAACAATGCTTCAAATATGTAGATGCCCAAGGAACAGTTCAAACAGAGTTTTCTAATCTTAACCCGTTCAAGGGAGTAGAATCCTACTACCCCGATGCCATGTCGTACACCCAAGACTACATGGAGGAGGTGTCAGGCAAGACAGAGGAGGAATCCCACCGGGAGCCAGAAGAACCCTCTGCCAAGCAACCTCTGTCAATCAAGGTGAAAGGGCGAACTACTCGTCCAAAAATCATGGAACCCCTGGCTATCCACCTAAACAAAACCAGGTCAGGAAAAGGAGGTGATCCTCCAGTGATCACTTTGAATCAGAAGCCTCCACCTTTGGTCATCAACCTTCGGCGCAACAAGCAGCCGATTGATGTAAATACAACCAGGAACGTGGTTTCTGATGATAATAAAGATCCTCTTTTCCAGTACATTGACGCTCAAATTCCGAGTCAGGAATCCTCTCCCCATAATGATATAGAACCTATAGCACAAAGATTCTTGAAAGCTATAGATTCTTATCATCCGTATGTGTGGGAAGTAGCATCACCATCTAATGTCATCATGACATATGGGCCACAAGATGAGTCTATCTTTGTTGTCCCGCCTACTCGCAGCAGTCAGCGTCCTATAGTATTCGGTCGCATGCGCAATAAGCCGACTGTACAAGAAGATTCTCCTAATGACGATGTTGGAAAAATACAGGTTCACAGATATAGCCCACAAGCTTTAAAGATTATGCAAAGTATGGGTTATGATTTGAAGCTGGAAACAGGCCTCAACTACGGAAAAGGCAGGCGAATTCCATTGTACGGTGATCCCTATTGTCAACGAACTCGTTTTGGGTTAGGGTATACCACCTCCCTTGCAACTTCTCAGTCAAATGAGGATATCTCTTCCTCTTCTCAAGATGGTTCGCCGTCCTCCGGCTCATCTAACGATCTCGAACGAGCATTATCAATAAATATGGTATTAATAGATTCCTTCGAAGCAGATGAACAAGAATCTGAACCATTTGAGAATGACTCTTGGGCTCAGCAAATGGATATACAATGGGAACTCTGGTTCGAGCAGAGAGAACCTTCCACTGAAGATAAAGTTATCCAAATCGACGTTGGGGATGAACTTTCGCCAAAGCCGATATTTACCAGTAATAATCTTTCCGAAGAAGAAAGGAAAGAAATAATCCAGCTGATAAGAGAATATATCGATGTCTTTGCATGGAATTATGAGAATATGCCAGGTCTTGATCCAAAAGTGGCTACTCATAAACTCAACATATTACCCAATTCGAAGCCTGTGAAGCAACATCAACGCCGGTTTCATCCGGATATGATGGATGCCATCAAAACTGAAATCAAAAAGTAGATAGCCTGCGGGTTCATCCGTGAAGAGCAACATCCTGATTGGGTTGCCAATGTTATCCCAGTCATGAAGAAAAGTGGGAAAGTTCGCGTTTGTATCGACTTCCGAGATCTCAATACGGCTTGCCCCAAGGATGAGTTCCCTCTTCCCATCACAGACGTAATGATCGATAACACACGCGGTTTTGAACGCATGTCTTTCATGGACAGCTTTTTAGGATACAACCAAATCAAGATGCATCCTGAAGATGAAAAGCATACTGCCTTCCGCACACCACTAAGGGTATATTGCTACACAGTCATGCCCTTCGGATTAAAGAATGCCGGAGCTATATATCAGCGAGCCATGAGTAACATATTCTACGAGCATTTATGCAAAACAGTGGAGTGTTACGTAGACGACATCGCTGTCAAAAGTCGCTTCAAGGCTAATCACATCCAAGACTTGAAGACAGTATTTGAGTTGATGCGCCAACACCAACTCAAAATGAATCCTACAAAGTCCTTTCTAGGTGTATCCAGTGGCAAATTCCTGGGATTTGTCATTACCGCCAAAGGCATTCAAGTGGATCCCGATAAAGTCAAGGCCATCTTAGAAATGCGACTACCCCGCAATCTGAGAGAACTCAGGGGATTTCAAGGTCGTCTGGCTTATATCCGGAGATTCATATCCAACCCCTCGGGGAGATGTCAGCCTTTTTCTCGTCTCATGAAGAAAGGTGTATCCTTCATATGGGATGAAGCCTGTCAGCAAGCGTTTAATGATATCAAACGCTACCTCACTAACCCTCCGGTTCTGGTGCCTTCCGTCATAGGAAGACCATTCTTGCTGTATGTTCGAGCAATGGATCATTCTTTGGGAGCTCTCCTCGCACAGAAGAACGATGAGGGTCATGAACAGGCTATCTACTATTTAAGCAGGATGATGGTCAGAGCTGAACATCGGTACAATCCAGTAGAAAAAGAATATTTGGCCCCAATGTTCGCCATTCAGAAAATATGGCACTATGTCACAGGCCAAACTCTTCATGTCATCTCCAGGATCAATCCTCTTCGGGTATTGATGAACAAGCCAAGTGTTCTTAATTCCTGACTCGCGACTTGGGCGATGTTATTAACACCGTATGATATGGTGTATGTCCCTCAGAAGTCCATCAAAGGCCAAGCATTGGCTGATTTCCTAGCTGCTCATCCGATTCCGGAAAACTCTAAACTATACGAGGATATTCCGAACGAAGTTGCAGAATGTAATTCCATAATGGAAGGTAATACGTGGCGACTATTCTTCGATGGTGCCTCCAGGACAGGTCCCAGAGGAAACGTGGTTTCAGGAGTAGGAATTATCTTGGTAACTCCTGATAAACTCGTCATCTATCGAGCATATTCTCTTAGCAAACCCTGCTCTAATAACGTGGCAGAATATAATGCCCTACTAATCGGGCTCCAAGTCGCTAAAGAGTTGGACGTCGAATATTTGGAAGCATTTACTGATTCCCTGCTGATCGTCAATCAATTCAGAGGAATATATGAAGTCCGTAATCCAGACCTTATTCCTTATCACCGAGCAACGATCGAGATAGCCATGTCTTTCAAAGGGTTCTTCCTAGAGCATGTGCCTCGATCTCAGAATCTGAAAGATGATGCCCTGGCTAGTCTAGCTGCAGATCTAGCTATTCCTATAAGGAGGCAGAATTCAGTGATCCTTTTCAACAGAGATTTATTCTGTGTGAAAAATAACTTCCATATAGAATGCAGCTACACTGTGAACACAGATCCTACCAAGAGTGACTGGAGAAGTCCCTTTATAGATTTCGTGGCATACAGAATCTTACCGGAGGATCCCAAAGAAGCAGTATCGGTTAAAAGACGATCATTACGCTTCTACTTTGATGCTTCCTCACAAAGTCTATATCGTCGAACATACGATGGACTACTACTACGATATCTCTCTGACGATTATGCGAAGCGGGTTATCCGTGAAGCTCATGACGGCGTATGCAGAGCTCATCAACCTGGTCCTAAACTACAGGATCGTATCAGGAGGATGGGCTATTACTGGCCTACTATGATCACAGATGCAATAAAATATGCAAGACAATGTAAAGCTTATCAGGTTCATACAGATTTTATACATCAACCTTCCGAACATTTGTATCCTACGGTAGCATCCTGGCCTTTTGAAGCATGGGGTATGGATATCATTGGTCCTATTTACCCGTCTTCTTCCAGATGTCATCGGTTCATATTGGCCATCACGAATTATTTCTCTAAATGGGCAGAAGCAGTCCCTCTTGCTGAGGTGAAGACATCTAACGTGATCAGCTTCATTAAGCATCATGTTATTTATCGCTTTAGGATTCTCCGAAGGATAATTCATGACAACGGGCCTCAGTTCATCAGCCAAGCATTTCATCGATTTTGTGATAAAAATCGGATACAAAATGTGGCCTCTACGGCATACAATCCTGCTGCTAATAGTTTGGCGGAAGCTTTCAATAAAACTATCATCAAACTCTTAAAGAAGTTCGTCTCTTCAAATAAAAGAGATTGGAATGAGAAGCTAGGAGAATGTCTCTGGGCATACCGCACAACGGTTCGAGCACCGACAGGTTGTACCCCATTCTCATTGGTCTACGGGAGTGAAGCAGTTCTCCCCATTGAAATCCAAATTCCGTCACTCAGAATAGCAGTGGCTAATGAGTTGACTCAGGAGAATAATGATCGACTATGGCTTCAAGAGCTGGAAGGATTAGACGAGAAATGCCTTCTAGCTCAACAGCGCATCACGTTCTACCAGGCACGCATTTCCAGAGCTTTTAATCAAAGAGTAAAGGAAAGAGTGTTCAAAGTTGGCGAGCTAGTTCTAGCCATGAGAAGGCCAATGATCATTACTCACAAGAGTAAGGGTAAATTCCAGCCCAAATGGGAAGGCCCTTTTGTGATCAAGACGACATTCTCAAACGGCGCTTACAGATTATCCAAGCCTATGGAGACTTGTTAATGGCTCCTATCAACGGCAAATTCCTTAAGAGGTACTATGCTTAATCTCTTTTGCTCAACGGAGTATGGTGAAGATCTCATTCTGATAATACTACTTCCAAAGAACTAGTCGGATCATATTCTATCATGTCCATATAACCTCTGAATAGATATATTTAACTAATTTAGAACATCCGAACTTATCACGTCCATATTACCTCTGATAGTATTTTGTGTACAAATTTTAGTTGGATCATATTCTATCATGTCCATATAACCTCTGAATAGATATGTCTAGCTGAAACTTACCGAAAGTATATCACATCCATATTACCTCTGATATCACTTTTACCCTATCCTATCATTTATATTCAAAAATGATGGGTCCACCAAAGTCAGATAAAGTCTCTTTATTATCTCCAGAAAGAGCAAGTTACATAGAAAAGCAAAAAGTACATCATAGGGAAGCAGTTAAGTCACGGATCTGCTGCGCTAGAGAGGCCATTCTCTCATCCCTGGAGTTCAAGACGTCAGTGCGAGCCCGCTCCAACCTTGCTGCCTCATTGTTCAAAGCAGATAGCTCGGACCGAGCATGTACAAAACCTGCGTGGATGACACCCACATGTGTCAGGTTCTGCTGAGCCGTCTCCATTCGATCCTTCAACACGTCACAAGCTGTTGATAAAGAGAGGGCCTTCTCCTTGGCCTTAGCGAGGTCATCTTCCAATTTGCGGACCCTCGCTATCTCTTCCTCATATTCGGTCTTGCACTGAGTCAACTGGGGAATGACATACTCCAATTTGGCACGCTCTTGATCCATCTGCTGCTGCTGTTCCTGGACAAATTTGTTCAAAGAGTCCGTTTGCCCAGCAAGCTCTGTAGTTAAGGAGTCATACCTAGCTTGAACGAGACCGTCGATGCTGCCTCAAGATAGTTGCAAATAATCGTTAATGGGTTGTTCTAAACCATCAATTATTTGCCCTAATGTATCAGCTCTCTCAGCGTCATTGAAGTCTCTGATCGGCACTATCGCAAACTAGGAAGACCTCTTCAGAGCCTCGAAGCCTAGATTCTTCTCCAGCACCATTGATATCAGCATTTTTAAAGTGGTGTAGAAAATACTAGTATACTACTCAATCAGCATGGCAAAATCTGATTGGACGCTGGGAGTGGCTGCAATATCAGAGAATCCCCTTCCAGGAACGACTGCAGAGGGTGTCGTCACAGTCATCGCTTCAGTAGAGGGCGCAACAAAGGTAGAGGCACCGACAATGGCCGAAGTGGCTGGCGTACTCAAAGAAGGCATAGTCGTAATGACAGGCTCATCCTCCTCTCGAGATATCGGAACCATTTCAGGCGAGCCGGCACCCGAAAGTGTTTCCTCTTCAAAATCGGGCACCTCCGTGTCATCGACAGGAGCTGAAACAAAACCAAAAGTTGCGTCGACGCTGCCCTCCCCGTAGATGTCTTCCCCTGAGAAGAAGACAAGAGAAAGTTAATATCAACATGATGTTAATTTTTCTAAAAGAGGCATAAAGACGACATTTACCCATGGCCGATGGTATATATGTCGCGTCGGCAGCCAGTATAGCTAAATTATGTCCTAATGATGCTAAGTGAGCTGTCAAACCTGGAGAAGGGGGTGTGCCAACTGACACTGTCAGGTATTCTTCCAGGTCTTCACCAAGATCCACTCGAGGCTCATCGGGTGGAATCTCGCTGATTATACTTACAGACGCGGCAGGGGTTACTCCCGTTACTTGTCTGGATAAAGATATTCTTATTTTGCTCGGCCTCGAAGGCGATCTCGTACCAATACTTGAAGCGGTAGCAGCGACAGCAGCCTCGAGCAAAGAAACTCCGGCACTACCAGCCGGAATTATGGAGGTTCCCTCTCTAATAGGAGAAGGACCTCTAATCAAAGGAACGTCCCCAACAAGGGAAACGACAAGCTCACTCTTGGGAACCTCATGGCTAGAAATCCTGACAGGACCACTAACAATCTTCTTTTTCTTGCGAGGGGAAGTCTTCTTCAGAACATGAGCCCTTCGCTTACCAGGGATAACCAGAGGCCCTGTAGGCAGAGGTATTGCACCTCTCGGTACTGTCAGCAAAAACTCATCTGGAGCGACAGAGTCTTCTTCTTCGTTAGATGAAACTGTTGGGACTTCCTCTCTTCCTGCGGACTTAGAAGAGGGCATCCTAAAACTTTCACGTATATCAAAATCGTGATAGAAGGTATTGACGGCCACATAAAATTGGGTGTACGAATGGAGGATGCGCAACACCATGGAGAGAGAAGTTGCAGGCACAGTAAAGGCCGCCCCAGTACAACCCATTATGAAGTACCGCCATCCTCTCGCTCCATCAATAAGTCCACCTCGGGACCGAAAGCTGGTGATGGCATTGCCCACGTACAATTGATCATACCCAAACTGCCTGGCGAACCGACTAGGCAGGTAGGGATCCAAGAAGCAATGGTCTTCACTTCTATACAACAAATGGGAAGGTCTAATGCAGACCAACCAATAAAAAGCTTTAGAAGAAAGAACGGTCTTCCCTTTACTTGAATCCTGAAGTCTCGTCCCCTGTTGATTGAGATGTACAGTGGGGATAATACAAAAGAGCTTCCAACTATGAGCAAAATTCAATGCTCGTCGGCAATCTGTGACGGTCAGCACGTTCCAAGAGAAATTCTTATAATTCAACAAGAAATTATTTCCTGAACTACTACCGGAGCCGGGAGATATCACTCTGGGGTTATGAAGAATTAACCATCCCATCAGATATAGGAACGGTAATTCTACCCTGGGAAAGCTGTCACGTCATGTTTCGTCGGCAAGCAGCCCATCAGTAATGGCTCTCAGGCCAGCTTGTATCCGGCATACCATGGCAGGGAGCAAGCCCAGTCTTGCCCCGAACACTAGACGCACTGCAGGCCACAAGGTAATGCGATGAATGCGATCCGAAGATGCAATGCTAGGTACTACCAATCGGCGTAGCCAGACGGAAAGAAAGCCAGCCAATTGAGCTTCCCTTGACAGAGGCCTACGGCAATGGCTCAAATAACTATAGGCTTTAGTGCCTACAGGGTATTTCCCTATCCCTTCGTCGAGAACTCGATCTGAAGCCCCAGCGTCTTCAATAAGGTCATCGACTACTTGAGCATTAAGCACGCTCAGAAGGCTCAAAGGCCTATCCCTACTATCCATGACTTTGTCGGGCTTAGCATCTCTAGCCTGGTGGAAGAAGAGGTAGGATGCCCATTTGTTGGTATGAGCCAAATCAGAGGGCTCATTATAGAAGGCGGTGCACGCAAGGTAATGGCTCGTCAACTCCTTGTACACTGCCACCACCCGAGGGTTTGTATCCCCCAGCTCCCGGTTTGTGAGAACATACTCTTCATAAGGAGTATCTTCCATTGGCAGTCTTGAAATCTCTGCCATCTCGTGAAGTGCCAATCCCAACTCCCCGAGTGGAGTGGCGAAAGTCCCAGTGAGCGAGATATATCGCTCCATCAAAGCCAAAAACAGGTTGGGATTGAGAGGTAACCCAACACTGGTAGCCTCCACAGCCAAGAATAGACCAATTCTCTCCAGCTCAGTTTGAAAGTTCTTCAGGGCCCAGGCAGCTAAACGAACCCATCAAAGATTTGTAGGGGTAACCCACCCATTGATCCGAGGATTAATCTTGGGGTATACTCCTCCATGCCCCATGAAGTCATTGCAGAAAGTTGGTAATTGGACTGGTTGGAGCAGTGAAGTATCTTCACTTGGGACACTGCCCGGATACAATCCTCTGAAAGGCATCACAGGGCCTGAAGGGCGGCTCACAAATGATCCTTGATCGGACCCTTTTTGATAAAATATCTTCCCCGGCTGGCCGTGAAGATTAGAGGTCAGAGTCCACGACATCCTCCTCGGATATGTAGCATGGAAAAATGCCAAGATAAGGTAATCTTTCAGCATCTTGGGCAGGTACATGACCATGCCCCCAACAGTAAAAACCCAGTCTTCCTTTTAGGGCTTCGTTTGGAATTGTTTATCGATCATATCCCCGAAGAGGAAAGCCGGTTTTATATATTTGTCCCCGTCTATATACGTCAGGGGCTCTCCGTTGATCATGCTCAACAGCATTCGCTCTCCTTGAGACGATATCAGGATACCCCTTCCTTCAGGATACTGGGGTCCGGAAATAGAAAATGTCATATGGGACAAATCCTCCAGGTAATTGGAGTTTAGCATCCCAGCTGCAGAACCCATCACCTCAGCCAACGGAGATATCTGCAAGTCCACTACAAAATACAAGAAAAACAAGTCAGGTTCTACATTACAGTCTTGCAGCTTACGCCAAAGATTAACAGTCTGTGCTTTTATGCCAAGACTATAAAAACTTGAGTTTTAACGTAGGAACCTATCTCCGAGGCATAAAAATTAAGATTGGCAGTATATACAAAAATCAGACAGTCTATGTTTTTATGCCAGACTGCCAAAATTTGAGTAGTTATGCCAGAATTATTTCCAGAGCGTAACACCCAAAATTTGTAGTATACGCCAAATTTCGACAGTCAAAACTTTTACGGCAGACTGCAGAAATATGGAGTTCTTACACTGACACATTAGGAATGTGGGCGTAAAAGATAAAATATCTCTGTGCATCATCTTTCTCGAAGAGACTCTCAGCACAGAAGATGACCTAGCACGTTCACGTACAACGTGTGTGAAGGGTTTTCTTCGTTCTTGTCGTCCCAAAAGCTTTACCTATAACACCCGGTGCACAGCTTGATGATGGGACACTACATTCTGAGCGAGGCTCGCTCTGCCCGAGGGGAGTCGCTCGTGCTTGAACAGAGGAGCGAGAAGAAAATGCAGCTTTCTTTCCCTTAGAGGTGGAAGGTTGTTTCGGTGCCATAACTAAAACTCAGAGTTCTCAAGAAAGAGACCAAGAAGAAAGGTTCTTGGAAAGCTAGGGTTTTTCAAAAGACAGACGAAGGGTTTCTTCTCTGAAAGCCTTGGGGTATTTATAGAGTTCAGATAACTCTTCGAATCCCTAACCAAAATCCGATATTTAATATTCGGTTATGATTGGGGGACCACGTCAACATATCATTAGAAGACGGATAGTCATACTCCACAAACAGATCCATGCTTTACGCTCAGTAGCTACAAGTCTATGATCTTACACTCCGGAGCTTTTACGCTCAGAAGATATAAGTCTATGATTTTATGCTCAGAGGCTATAAGTCTACGGTTTTACGCCCGGATGCTTTTACGCTCGGTAGCTTTTACGCTCGAGAGGCTACAAACCTACGACTTCACGCTCAGAAGCTACAAATCTATGATTTCACGCTCAGAAGCTTTTTACGCTCGGAGGCTACAAATCTACGACTTCACGCTCGAAAGTTTTCTTTTCATAGGCTACAGATCTACGGTTTTATGCCCGGATGCTCTCATGCTCAACAACTTTACGCTCGAGAGGCTACAAATCTATGATTTTATGCTCATCTATACTACGGATCTATGACTTTCTGCATATCCTAAAATACGCAGGCCAGAGTATGCGTATATCTGAATAATTCTCAAGACGGCCAAATACAAGGGTTTACGCAGAAGATGCTCCTTCATGGCCATAAAATATTCCAAGTACAGAGTTCAACATTTAAAATGACTCTTCTTCTTGGGTCGATTGGAAGTTCATCCAAAATCCTGTCTGAATATTTTCTCTACAGTTCAAGTTGGCGACTCAGTTTCGACAGCCATTTCTCGCCCTAGTTCAAGGGATTTTCGAGAAATCATTCTTGAAGATGATGGTCTGAACAAGAATTCTACTTATCATAGAAGTGACAGTTCATAATTCTATGCAATTCCTCGTTCAAAACAGCATGACAGTTCGAATATGCGACTTAAATGCTAAGTAGTTTTCTACGCGTCCTCAATTACGCGTAAAAGACGGGACGAGATCAGATACTCTTTTTATCAGACGTGGCGAAGCTACACATATTCAAACTTTATCACAGCAAAGAATATGGCAAATTATCAGATGCGTAAAAGAAGACAGTTCTATTAACCATGATTACATATGATGGAAATCCTTTTTCTACAAAGGGTTTTCTCATTTTCATTTAGGATCACGCCAAGAATCTGTTCTGCCAGGTTCTCATATTGGTGGAGATCTTTCTCCATCTTCTTCAGCAGTTAATCGGCTTCCGTGGCCGATTAACAAGAAAATGATTAATGGTGGGAGGATACAAAACTGGGCTTGTATAAAATTTTCAAGAGCCCATCCTCCATACGCCATGACAGATTGAGTTGAGATTTTAGACCCAACTCAATACTGGAAGACAGGGCCAGTTTTTCTGCCCTTGTCCACCGTCACAACGGGAGAAAATACAGCTTGCAAGCTGTGTGGTCGAATACGACCCTTCCTCTCTCCTGGACGGATCGCCATATGAAATTGCTGATCATCCCGAGCAAAGGAAGCTATGATATCCTTCCATGATCCATCGTTGCAAAGGATATTTGCTCGAAGATGCCTCTTTTTATGGCTCCTTATGAACGGGAAGAACATGATCTTCTTCTTCTTCCTCAAGTCAGCAAGACGGAACTTGGCAATCATCTATGTGTGGTGAAGGAAATATGGGAAGAACAGGTTAACTCATCAGCCTTTTTATAGGCAAAAGAGAACACACCGAATCCCAATAAATCCCAAAAATCTGCCAAGAAATCAGCCTCGAGGAACGAGTCAGACTTGACTGTTTCATGCTTCATTTAAAGTGTTTCAAATTACGAGAAATTTGAAAACTTTGAAGGGGGTCTTGTAGAAGCATGAAAGATATGCTATAGAGTTATACGCAGTATTTCAGTACTGGGCGGCGTAAAACATGACTTCAGAGCCATCGGCGCACGACAGGGCTTCATCGCTAATACAGCGTAAAATACAAGCTCCAAAACAATCCGCATAATATAGTATTTTCAGACTGCTTCAGCGTAAAAAAAGGTTGTTATATCCCCACTTTGGCGTAAAACCTGCTCGCTTTTAATGTAGTGGGAAGTTGTACGAGGAACCCTTTGTATTCCTCGAATGAACCTATCAGATCATGCAGTGAACCTGACTCCTGACAAAGAGTACTGCACGACTATCCAGACGACGGCTATAATGACGGTTCGGCACAGAGACCCAGACCGTCGTTTAGTGACATTTCTTTGATACAAATTGCTTTTACACATTCAAGGTAATATGCTGCCTAGTTTTATACAGGCAGATATGAGCTTTTACGCTCAGCAGAAGACAAAACAAACTACCACGTCAAAAGCTGCTCTTCGTACAAAGCTCGAGGCACGTCTCTGCATTTAATGTTCAGAATGGGGGCAGATCTCTACATTTAATGCACAAGATTTGGTTCTATTTTCAAAGACTGGGTAAGTCATGATTACGGCTAATACGTCCACATCATCACCTCTACATATTACGCCATCAGGCTATTTTCAGCTATAGGAGCACGCTGTACGCTATCTCCTTGAAATACGCCAATCAAGCTATTTTCAACTATAGGAGCACGCCGTATGCTATCTCCTCGAAATACGCCACTCAGGCTATATTTGCAAAGGTACGTGAACAGGCTATCTGGTCCAGAATACGCTCAAGACCTTAGTGAAAGGAGGATAACTAGCCATCTCTACGCTGGTTACCTATCCACGCAGCGTCAAGCTTTACGCAGAATTCGGCTTCTACGCCCACTTGGTTTCTATGCCAACTCGACAACAATTCGGCTTCTATGCCAACCTGGCTTCTACGCCTACTCGGGTTCTACGCCATCAGAACAGCTATTTGGTTTCTACGCCATAGTGACAGTTATTGGCTTCTACGCCAACCTTTTCTATGCGAGGGGCAGTTGCCCACGTGGCTTGCATGCCGTGATCTTCGCAGCAGTTATATGCATTTTCTCATCATAGGACACGCATCACACGCAGATTCAGAAGGTCATCTATACGTGGGTGGCAGTTATTATAACCGCCGCGTAAAAAGTGCCATACTCTCCACTGTCCGGCTTCTACGCCGATTGGACGGTTACTTTCACTAAAACCCTATAAATAGAGACCTCTATTGACAGAGGTCTAAGGTCAAAGATTTGGAGCTGGAGAACTTAAAGTCGGATTTTGATCAAGGTCAGGAGATTAATTTTGGAGAGAGAAGAATCCAGAGCACAGACAGAGAGCAGTGATCGACGATTTTGGCATCGAGCATCCACTCCTTCTTGTAATCTTTGAAGCTTCTCCGTCTTCTACAGCACTTCTTCATCATCGGGTGGTCCAAGGGACAAAGTAATCAACTACAGATCAGACTCCTATAGCAATATTTACCTAGATTAAATTTTGTACTCAACATTCTCGCATAGGATTAATAGTACTTCTTATTTGTAAACCTAAGAAAGGGTTTCGTATAAACCAAATTTTATTTCTTCCGTTTATTATCAAACAGACTAGAGGGATAGTCTGACCTCGTAATACCTTCTCGCTCATGTCCAGGATCTCAACAGGCTCCTCTTGGTATGATAGACTCGGGCCGACTGTGATATTGGAATGGTCAAGTACATGACTCGGATCCGGTATGTACCTCCTCAGCTGAGATACATGGAAGACGTCATAGACTCCTTCCAAAGTCTGCGGCAAGGCTAATCTGTAAGCAACCTCTCCGACGAGTTCTAATACATCGAATGGTCCGATGTACCTCGGACTCAGCTTTTCTCTGCCTCCAAATTTGATAGTCCCTCGAGTAGGCGAGATCTTTAGAAATGCGTGATCTCCAACCTGGAACTCTAAGGTCATCGATGCGCATTCGCCCAATACTTCTGTCGGTCCTACGCTGCTCGTAGGTGCCCTTGGATCTTCTTCACCTTCTCTACTGTACAAACAACCAACTCGGGGCCAAGAATCTGTCTCTCGCCTATATCGCTCCAACATACGGGGAAACGATACTTTTTGCCATATAACGCTTCATAGGGAGCCATCTGGATGCTCGCTTGGTAGCTGTTGTTGTAGGAAAACTCGACCAAATACAAATGGTCCTCCCAAGATCCTCCGAAATTATGTCTTCCAATGTATGAAAGGTGCGCTCTGACTGGCCACCTGTCTGTGGGTGATACAATGTGCTAAACTTCAGGCGGGTACCGAGACTCTCTTGCATACTCCGCCAAAAGTAAGAGGTAAACCTCGTATCTCTGTCAAACACGATGCTAACTGGCACTCCGTGTAGTCGCATAATATCTCTCATGTACATATCTGCTAGGACCTCTGTAGATTGTCCAACTCGGAAGGGTAAAAATTGTGTGGACTTGGTGAGTCTATCCACGATTACCCATACTATATTTCGACCACTAGGACTTCTCGAGAAGCCCGTAACAAAGTCCATAGTGATATGCTCCCATTTCTACTCCGGTATAGGGAGCGGTTGAAGCAATCCTGCAGATCTCTGATGCTCAGCCTTGACTTGCTGACACACCAGGCACTTGGCCACAAAGCGTGCTATTTCCTTCTTCATTCCATGCCACTAGTAGTACTGCCTCAAGTCTCTGTACATCTTCGTGCCTCCTAGATGAATAGAGTAGGTTAAACTGTGTGCTTCTGTCATCAACTCCTGCCGAAGCTCTCCATTTGGAACATAGAGACGATCTCCACATCTCAAAGTTCTATCTTAATGTATATGCAGTCCTGTCTATATTCCAGCCTTTGTCCTCTGTCTAAGCCTCTGGAATCTGGCGTCTGTTAGCAAGGCAGACTTGATCCTCTCCACTAATGTCGACTATAACTGAAAACTCGACAATTGTCCGTCTACTCCGGGCATAACGACTTCTATACCCATCTGCTCTAGATCTCTCAACAGATGTTGCTGTATAGTCAAGAAAAATGCCATGGGTCTTCTGCTCAATACGTCAGCTACTACGTTGGCCTTTCCTGGGTGGTACTGTAGCTTAATCTTGAAGTCTGTCATCACCTTGAGCCAACGTCTCTGCCTCTGATTCAGATCTTTCTGAGTGTAGATGTACTTCAGGCTCTTATGTTCAGTGAATATCTCTACTCTTTCTCCATATAGGTAGTGTCTCCAAAGCTTCAAAGCAAATATCACTACTGCAAGCTCTAAGTCGTGAGTGGGATAGTTCTTCTCATAGGTTCTCAACTGTCTAGAAGCATAGGCTACAACCTTCCCATGCTACATCATGATACATCCTAATCCTTTCCCGGATGCATCTCTATAGATCACGAATCCTCCGGGTCCAGATGGTATGGTCAAGATAGGTGAGGTAGTCAGGCGCTTCTTCAGCTCATCGAACGTTGTCTGACACTCTTCTGTCCAAGTGAACTCCTGCTCCTTACGAGTCAAACGGGTCAGCGGCTCTGCGATCTTTGCAAAGTTCTCCATGAACCTCCGGTAATATCCGACAAGTCCTAGAAAGCTTCTCACTTCTGAGACATTGGTAGGGGTTAGCCATGTCTCTACTGATGAAATCTTCGCCGGATCTACTGAAATACCATCTCCTGAGATAACGTGTCCAAGGAAAGCGACATGATCTAGGAGAAACTCGCACTTGATCATCTTAGCATAAAGCCTCTCTTTCTTCAGCGTCTCTAACACTAGTCTCAAGTGCTCTTCGTGCTCCTCGTGGCTCTTTGAATACACCAAGATGTTGTCGATGAAGACTACCACGAACCGGTCTAAGTATTGGTGGAATACTCTGTTCATCAAGTTCATAACTACAGCTGGCACATTCGTCTGTCCAAAAGGCATCACTAAGAACTCATAGTGACCATAACGAGTCCTGAATGCTGTCTTTTGAATGTCATCTCTTCGCACCTTTACTTGATGATAACCCGATCTTAAGTCAATCTTTGTGAACACCATTGCTCCTGTCAGCTGGTCGAACAAATCATCAATCCACGGCAGGGGGTACTTGTTCTTGATAGTCAAAGCATTAAGGGCTCTGTAATCAATGCATATGCGTACCATTCCATCCTTCTTAGGTACAAACAACACTGGTGCTCCCCAAGGTGATGCACTCGGACGGATAAATCCCTTGCTCTGCAACTCCTCTAATTGTAGCTTCAGCTCATCTAGTTCCTTCTTTGCCAATCGGTATACATTAGAAGATACCGGTGCTGCTCCGGGTACTAGCTCAATGGTGAACTCCACGTCTCTATCTGGCGGTAAGCCTGGCAATTCTTCAGGAAAAATATCCTCAGATTCTGCAACTATTGGTGGGGGTACCATATCCATAGCCATGAAAGTTCTATCTATCTGTCCTACTCCTTGTTCGACGGTCCCTCACATGTACTCGAACTTCGGTTGATCTGGCGGTCTAAAGGTGACGCTACCCTTCCGACAATTTAGTACGGCATTATACTGGATTAACCAGTCCATGCCAGGTATAATATCAAAGTACGGCATGGGTAATACCAAGAATCACGCTCTCATCTCTCTACCATATATGACTACCGAACACGTTCTAATAGTGTTGGTAACCGGCACGATACCTCCTCCGGTAAGAATCCTCCAACTCTTAGGTAAGGGGGAAGTAGCTACTCTATGTATTGCTACAAATCTACTAGATATGAATGATAAGGTAACTCCAGAATCAAATAATGTAGTCGCAGATAATGACGCAACTAAAATTGTACTTGTGATAGCTTGCCCTTCTGTTTCCTCCTCTGTAGCTGCTAGTACAAAGACCTATCCGTGCCTCTGCCCTCCAGTCTGCTGTCAAGCTCGGTCAAACTGCACCTCCTGTGGGGCCAAGGGTGGTCCCCTCTGAAATCCTCTGGGTCCTGGTGGACGTTGGCCTCCTGGAGGGGGTAGTATCCTCGGAACTGGTGCTGCTGACCTCTGTCCGGCCGGCGGTACTGTCTGTCTGTGCGGTGGGCAGTCTCGGACCTGGTGCTGGTCTGACCCACAAATCAGACATGTCCTCAGTCTCTTTCTGTAGTCCTTATCGTAATGTTCTCTCTTCCCATAGTGGTAGCAAGTCGGAAGTTCCCTTTGCTGGTATGGCGTTGTCCTCTGCTGTGTTTGTGCTCCGGGACGATGGATCGGTCCTCTTATTCCGGGCTGGGCTCTGGCTGGTGCGGCTGTGTTGGAACATCTTGCTCCTCTACCGATGGCCTCCTAGACTCTCACCTCTGAAAGAACCTCTTCATATGAAATTCTTGCCTGTGCGGTGGTATACCTCTGTAGCTCGAAGGTGAGGCTGTGATGGAATCTCTGGCACTTTTCTAGATCATTGGGTATCGGGATGGCACCAAATCTGCTATGCAGCTGAACTCCGCGTCATAGGCGTCAACAGTCATGTTTCCCTGTTCTAAATATAGGAACAGGGAGTATAGGGCATTTTTGACTGTAGCTGGGAAATACTTCGCATTGAAGTACTCTAAGAACGGTTCCCAAGTCTGGTTCTTGTCTATACTGCGCTCAATAGAATCCAACCAGTGATGGGCGTTGCCTTTTAGTTGGGCCCTCACTGCGATCATCCAAAGGTCTGGATGCAGTTGTGAAGCCTCTAGTAGCATCTCCGTGTTGGCGACCCAATCGGAGATCTTCTCTACGGTCTTGTTGCCCGAGAAAGTATCTGGTCTCATCTGTCGGAACCATCTTACAGTGCCACCTGTCTGGGCTGGTGCCGGTGCTGGTACTGGTACTGTGATAGGTGTCCTCTCTAGTACTGCCATCAAACTCTGTCTCAACGTCTCGGTCTGATGCCACTATGCTTGCATCATAGTCTGAAAGAACTGAAGCATCTGTGGCTGTCCATCTAGCTGTGGCATCTGGGGTATATAAGGTAGAGGTGGTGGTAGTGGAACCTCTGGCTGTGCAGTAGGTGTCTCCTCAGATGTCGGCCTCTCGGTCTGCGGTATCGGTGTAGCTCCTGAAGTCTGGCCCTCAAAATACGGTGTGGGGATCGTCTGTGAAGTCTGTCCCTCTGGCTGCTGGGTAGGATCGCCCTGAGAAGTCTCCTGCCAATTAATCAGCGGGGCATGTGGCGGTGGTTGCTCTCCAGGTAGTCCCGGGGGTACTTTTTCTCCTTGGGTGGTGTTGTCTGGCACCACGGCACTAGGTGCTCCTCGTCCACTGTGCAAGTTCATCTTGCTGCAAGAGACAGGATTTCATTAAAAGAGTACGGAATCAAGGAAACAGGATAAAGATATTTATAAGTAATATGAAGGAAGTTTAAAGACGTAATCGAAGTGGATGAGACCTAGTAACTTCTATCCTATTGTAGGCTCGTTGGGCATGTTACCATACCACAAGCGATAAAGTCGACCTGTATAGGCCACCACTAAAACCATGTCACGCCCCAGTCCCAAAATACAAGAAACTAGGCCACGTGGCAATAGCCAACTGTCACGTCTCCGAGGATATCCCAATTTAATGGATCCTAACGAAGAGTGCTACGTTGTCCTAAATAACTAACATGTCCAATATCAATATCAATAGGTAATCTAATCTCATTCACAAATATAAACTGCAAGAATGTACTGATAATAATGCTGGAAGATAAATGCCAGTCTCGAGTATCATAGTACAACAAAGAATGTCTGGTGGGAACAAACCCACTACTATGACGAAATAAAGTACTGAAGAGATAGATAAAAGATAATGACTAGGGCATCGGCTGCTAGATAATGATGCTCCCAATCCTAGACAGAAGGCCTACCAAGTGATCACGGAAACTCCGACGGTAGTACCTCTAGCTCCTCTACGGTAGCGAACCTCATCTCCTGTCCTAGGCCGTACACTGTGGGGTAATATGCCGCGTCTAAATCTGGAAAGGTACCAGGTCCTCAGAGGGACGTAACAAGATACATAGAAGCATGCCATATATAAATACTGAATAAAATAAATATAATAAAGGGTGTGCTAACCATCTAAGTGAATGCAATATGAGGACAACTTTGGTACATATGGGTAGGCGTAGGCATAACGTCCAATACCCCGAAGAGCGTGGCGGCAGTGCAGTATAACGTCCATATCGCTCCGAAAATGTGGCGGCAGTACAGTATATCATCCATATCGCTCCGAAGAATATGGCAGCAGTGTAAAGGGAGTCATTGGATCCGTGGCTCCTCTGGATACTACGGACTCCAATGGGTGTATCCCATACGCCTACTAATGTCCTCCCCGTCCAATGTAGATACACAAGTCGAATACTCGACGTGCATACCACGTATCTATATGCCAAGTCTCTACCAATAAAATATAACCTGAACTACGTACTAACCGTGATGTAGGTTACACGCACCGATAGCTAGTCGAGTGCGCAAACCTGTATCCCAATATGAATATGTCTCAGTGAACGTGTAAGGTGTCAGGTCTCAGAAGATAACAGGGTATCCTCCAATGGGGTGAGTCGGCTAATGACTAGGTCAAGTACACTAATCATTGACGTATCCGTCGACTGCACCCGAGTCAATCTCGAACGTGCACAGTTGTATAAAATAAAAGCAACAAGGATATAATACAACATGTGCATAATTTAAATTAGACAGTAAATATGGCAAGGTATCTTGCCTGAGTCCTCAAGCTGTGAATGCCAATAGCCTGCTCCTGCGGTGTCTCCTGGCTGATCCAATGATCCTAAACATACCAATATAATATAGCAATCCATCATCAGACACAAAGTAATATATACACTACGTTGCTCTTTAGTACTGACGCAAAGATCACGTTGGTCGAATACAGAGTCGTGGGTGCATGTAGCTAAGATACACACGTGACCTGTCTTCAGTCATCGTATATCCTGCGACAGAAAAAATGCTAAGGTCATAAGTCACCAACTAATTATGTTTAGTATAATTAATGGTCCTTATCATCCGTATTAAGCATTCTTGTCGATGTCCAGGTTTAATGATGCTTTACAATTCTTAAATAATAATTCTGCTTACAAGGACGTACCCTAAGTTATTGATTACTAACTTATTTGTTATTAAGAATCTGATTAGGCATACATATATTCATAATTAGGGTTTTCGAATTACTATTTCGTGTCCATGCCAAAATACGACACGACGACATAGTGATAAAACTATTCATGATACAAAGGGGAAGGAGGCCAACAGGAGTTATCTATTCGAGGATGAACATGGGGGGGGTCTGCTCGTCGTCGTGCGCACTCGCTGGTGGTTAGTGGAGCTCCGTCATCGACGACAAGTCTCGGCAGCAGCGACGGCAGCTGCTGCAGTTATTACAGCGGCAGCAGCGGCTTTATAGCGGCGACAACGGTGGCAGCGGCGTCAGCGCGGCTGAGAACGACGTGGGGCGGCTGACACGTCGTGGGAGTAGGTCAGGGCAGACCTCACGGTGGTGGTCGACAGTGCCAGAGGCGGCGGGGGTACTCGGCAACGGCTATGGCGAATGTGGATGGGTGAGTTGTTGATGGTGAAGTCGACGACGGTGTTGGGCGGCTGGGATGGTGGTCCAGCAATGAGGGGGTCCGGTGACTGCGGTGGGCTGGTGGTGGCCGGTGATGTCGGGCAGTCAGGTGGAGCTCGGGTGCAAGGGGTGAAGCGGCTAGGGTTTTGATGAATAATAAAATTAGGGTTTCATGTGGGAGTATGTATTTTTATAGGTGTTGGCTCTCGTGGGCTATCCTTGATATTTGGGCCGGCCAGGGCTCAAGGGTGGGACTCGTCCATATTTAAGGTGTACACGGGCTTGGTCTGGTCCTATTTTTGGTGAACTTGGCCTCAACTTAATTAAATTACAACTTAATACGCAAGGCGCTCACTTACGAATATTGCAAAGCTAAGGTGAGACGCAATACGAGTATCTAAGGTTGCACAATGGTCAGAGGGGTAGCCTGGCATGTCTGAGAGATGTTCGTGACCTTGGATGGAAGATAACTACTAGTGTGGTGCTCCATCCTCGAAACAATGGCAAGGTATATTAGGACATATAATTATTGCACATTTATTCCAATTGTAACCAATTAATTCTAAGTCCCTCTATTTAATTTAAATTGAACCCTAAATTGGTTAAGGTCGGGGTGTTCCCAGGCGGAGGGGAGATAGCTAGGGAAGAGCGGTGAGGGAGGTCGAGGAGGATGGATGTCCAGTGAGTCGGCTCCAGCTAGGGTTGAGTAGGGAAGAGGATGGCTGTGAGGTCGGGGTCGGCCAGGTGAGCGGCGGAGCTGCTCCGACGTTGCTGGAGGAGGTGAACAGGAGTTGGGGATGGTGATGATGATGTCGGCTAGGTTAGCATAGGGTTTTGTGATGAATGAATAAAAAGGAAAAACTTGTATTTATATATGTGGGGAATAGGGTTGGGGGTTGACCTAGGTAGTTTGGTTGGTCAACATCCTATTTGGGATGGGCTTAACTTTACATGGAGATGTTTGGAGGGCTAGGATCGCATGGTTTCAAATGCATGACTAGGAATTGATTAGGGGGTAATATTGAGTGCTACACACTCCAAAAATTATGAGAAAAATTCACATGAAGGCAAAATAGGTTTCTGCATATGTTGTATCCAATGGTGTGGACATCTTAATGCACTTTTGCATAAAAGTGCCCAACAATTGGAAAAATGCACAAAGATGGAAATTGATTAAATTAATTAAAATTAATGGAAAATGTGTTCTAAGATTAATTAGGAGTACATGGGACTAAAATTAGGTGAAACATAAGTATCATGAACGTAGATGACTCAGGATAGAATATTATCATAAATTGGGTTGCACAAAATGGATCAAGATTGGGTCTCCAATTTTGATTAGAATATATAACGATAGAAAGTTGAATTTATTTAGAATTAAATATAAACGTCTGCGACGAATATTATGCGACTAAAATATAGCATAAGAGAGCATAATTATAAGTTACACAAAGGTTAGAATAGATGACTGGCACGTCTAGGACAAGGGTGTGAAATTCATTGGAAGAAAATGGCTAGTGTAGTGCTCCAATTATCAAAGCAACGGTAAGGTACGCTAAGTGATATAAATATTATAAAATTATCTAAAACACAGTGTTCTATTTCTAATTGGATTCAAACTAGCCCTAGTCTCTCTATCTAAGCCAAGTAGGCCTAATTTTGGATGAGTGGATTTACACAAGCTGAAGCGGTAGATGATGTAATATTTTATGAAACAAATCACGTTGGATATTTTTACTTCTACGAGTGGAACGACTTCTGCCCAATTAGAGAAGTAATCCGTGCTAGCCAGGATGAAATGGTGCACCTAAGATAAAGGTGGACTGATCGACCCGATGATATCTATACCTCATGCTTGGAACAGCCAGGATGCAATGGTCGAATGTAGAAACTCTGATGGTTGGTAGATAAAGTCAACATAGATTTAACACATCCTGCACTTTCTTGCATAATAAACAGCATTTGCTACCATCATTGGCCAAAAGTAGCCCATACGTCAGAGAAGATCCTCTAGCCTACAATGGGGTTGATGTGCACCACAAACACCATTATAAGATTCATGTAGTGCTTTCTTCGATTCTGCATCCGATAGGCATCTTAGTAGGAGACCGTCATAGGAATGATGGTACAGCATCTTAGTGACTGTATCATAGTAGAATCGAAGGGAGCATCTTCTGACAAAAGTGGCCTCCTTTGGGCCATCTGGAAAGATTTCGTAGACGACATAGTCTATAAACGGAAGGCTATAAACTTTGACTTTGATGTTTGTTTCCATAGAGTGGCTTAGACACAAGCATAAATTATTCTTAGGGTATACCAGTTCTTTTCCGACCACTGTGATCAATTGATGGATTTTAATCGGGAGTGCAAGAAAGCTGCAAGACCGACAAGAGTGTCAGCCTGGATGTTTTACAGCCATGACACATGCTCTATGAAGAATACTGTAAAAGTAGAAATTATGTCGACTGCTGCTTGATGGTAGGGGAGTAAGTCCTCGTGACGGACTTCGTACTCGCCACGGACCTTATTGACGATGAGTTTGGAATCATCGTAAGCATTCAACTAGTCGACTTCTAACTGTTTAGCTAGCTGAAGCCCAATAATGAGGGCATTGTATTCTTTTAGGTTATTGGAACATGGCTCTATGGGTAAATAAGCATAATTGATGACCAGGTCATCCAGAGAAATTAACACTACCCCTACTCCAGCGATGTTGTTTCCCTTGGGCCCAGTTCTTGAAGGACTATCGAAGAACATTTGCCATACTGACTCTTATGTCGTTGTATTAGATTGTAATTACAGTTTGTCTAGAATCTTATCATAAAGCTTCGAGGTTTCTAGTACCGGGTGAGCTGCCAGGAAGTTAGCCAATGCTTGGCCCTTAATTACCTTTTGTGGGACAAATACCATGTCATAAGGATTATTAGTCTGGTTAAATAATGATGAGTCTTTTGAATTACGAATAGCAGGGCAATGCATTCCTTCTCGATAGGGTTGTATCTGTATTCTGCACCGATCATCATTCTGCAGAGATAGTAGATAGCGTGCTAATGACCTGCATCACTCTTCTGGGCTAATAAGGCAGCAAAAGAGTAATCCATTTCTCGCACGTTGAGCAGGAAGGATTTTTCCATGACTGGAGCTACCAAAACTGTGGGCTTTATAGAATTAAAATAATAGAATAGTTTTTATAGATGAGAAAGACTACATATATATAGAAGACGCTGACCCCTATCTCTATTATTTTACCCGATGTGGGACTAAAGCTCACTACCTAATATAACGCTTAACACGCTCCCATAAGCTGGAGCATATATATCAATAATGTCCAGCTTATTACACAAAAATTGTACCGAGGACCAAAAAGAGATTTTGTTAAGATATCAACTATTTGATTACCGGTCCTCACGTGATGGAACTTTCTCATTCCATTTATACTCATCACGGACAAAATGGGCATCAATTTCAATATACTTTATCCTTTCATTAAATACAGGATAGGTAGCAATTTGCATAACATATTGGTTATCACACCACATATCTGCTGCTTTAGATCCTACTTTTTCTCCCAACTCTTGTAGAAGATTTTGCAGATATAACACTTATGTCGTGCCATAGACAATAGCTCAATATTCTGCTTCGGAACTTGATCGTACGATCACACTCTGCTTCTTACTCTTCCACGATATCAAGTTTTTGCCAATAAATACCGAGTAACCAGACATAGATCGTCTTTCTGTCACCCTGGCACCCCAGTCAGCATCTGTAAAATACTCAACATTTGTATCTCCTTGGTTCTCCATGCGAATTTATTTTCCAGAATTCTGGACTAAATAGCGCAGGATTCTGAGACTTTCTGCCAATGTGGAACTCGTGGAGAAGACATAAATCTACTCGCAACACTGACGGCAAATAAAATATCTGCCAGGTAGTTGAGTTTTCTAACCACTCGATGATATTGATCTGGATTCGTCATTAGGACCCTCTCATCGGGGAGTAACCCCCTCATCGGGGAGTAACTTTTCTCCTGGGTCTATTAGCGATGTTGCACCTTTGGCTTTCATTATTCCTGCATTATTCAGTATCTTTAGCACATATTTTCTCTGTGACATGACAATATGCTTCTTTTTTTGTACAACTTCAACACCCAAGAATTAGTTTAATGATCCTATATCCTTGGTCTGAAACCGTTTTCCTAGAAATTTCTTCAGCCCCGTAATGCCCTGACTGTCATCTCCTGTGATCACAATGTCATCAACATAAACACCAAGTAGAATCCTTCCTGCCATTTTTTGTCGATAAAATACTAAGTAATCCTTCTTCAATTTACTCATGCCAAATTGAGTGACCAAATCTGTAAACCGACCAAACTATGCACAAGATGCTTGTTTGAGACCATACAAGGCCTTCCTCAGATGACACACTTTACCCTCCCTTGCAACAAACCTGGAAGGTTGCACCACATATACCTCTTCATCTAGGTCCCCGTGGAGGAAGGCATTCTTGATATCCAGCTGAAGTAGCAGTCAGTCATAACGAACAACTAAGGCTAAGAGTACGCGTACAGAGGTTATCCTGGCAACTGGGGACAATGTCTCAAAATAATCTTCATCATAAGTCTGGAAATATTCTTTAGCCACCAGACAAGCCTTTAGTCGATGAAGGGTGCCATATGGTTTTATTTTGATCATGAACATCAATTTACAACCGATAGCCTTTTTACTAGATAAAAAATTTATCAAGTCCCAAGTATGGTTCTCCCAAAGCGCAATTATCTCCTTTTCTATAGCAGCATGCCAACCAGGATATTTAAGACCCTCCTCGATAAAATTGAGAATTCGAATCCCATTAATAGTAGCTATTAAGGACTGAGTGTGGCTCATAAGTCCTTTATAGTTTTCAATATACAAGGGATTATCATAACAGGCACGACAAGGTCAAGCTAGTGGAATATATGGAGCAGAAGGCAGAGATGAATCAGGCGAGCCAGATGAGGAGGATGACTTCTGACCAAGGGAATTATCTATGACGATCGATCGAGCGACAGCGGTGCTGAGTCTGTTACAATGGGCTGTATATGCAACATGCGATTGGGCGATGGCAATGCTGACTGGATCGGTGTCTACGGACCGTCGAACTGGAGCACTGGCTCGGTAGAGGAGGGCAGCCTAACAGTAGGTTATTGTGCTTGAACTGGGAGCAACAAGAAGTTATCTTCTGGGTAAACTTGGGACACTGGTCTGTAGTTTATGGAAGTGGCAAAAACTCGGTTTCAACAAAGATAACATCCTGAGAGAAAAATTACCTCTTCAAGACATAAAAAAAATACTGATACCCTTTCTGATCCTTAGGATACCCAAGGAAAATATATTGGATAGCCTTGGGATTTAATTTAGAAAGAGTTGCCCGGGTATCCCTAACATAACACAAACAATCAAAGATTCGGAGAGGTAGAGGAAACATATCTCGTTTGGGATATAACCGAGAGAAGGGAGTATCACCATTGAGAATAGACGATAGCATATGATTAATGCGATAGCAAGCCGTAAGAAAGGCATCCGACCAAAATCTTTTTGGAGTACGTGCTTGGAACATAAGAGCATTCATTGTTTCTAAGAGATGACAATTTTTGCGTTCAGCCACACCATTCTATTGTGGTGTATAAGGATATGAAGTTTGGTGGATGATACCATTCTGAGACAAATGGGACACAAACTCATGAGACATTTACTCACGACCATTGTCACTTCAAACACATTTAATTGGAACACCAAATTGTGTTCTAATTTTCGCATAAAAATTGTACCAAATGTTAAATAATTCATAACAAATTTTTATGAGATAAACAAAAGTGACATGTGAGTAGTCATCAACAAAGGTAACAAAGTACTTGAATCCTATCACATATTCAATCGGACAAGGTCCCCATATATCAAAATATACTAACTCGAAGGGAGCAAAAGCAATTTTATTCTGACTAACCGGATAGCAAATACGGTGATGCTTTGCCAAGCTACATGCCTCACAATAAAATAAAATATCCAAATATGGGTACATTTTTTGGAGTGCTTGGACAGATGGATGTCCTAACCGGCAGTATAACTCAAAAGGATCAAGTTTCACACCAGCACAGGCAACAGAGGAAGGCTCATCAAATATGTACAAGCCTCCAACCATATGCCCCTACAGATAGTCCGTCTAGTCGTTAGGTCCTGAAAAACACAACCATCAAGAAATAATGTTACCGAGCAGTGCATATCAAGAGTAATCCGACTAATTGAGAGTAAGTTGAAGGATTTCCAGGGGTATATAGTACATAATATAGTGACAGTACCAAAGAAAGATGGGCAAATCATTTTCTACAGACTGTTAATGAACCACCATTGGCACATCTAATAATCGACATATGGCAAACCGGTACATAGTTTCGTATCATACTTGCATCTCCTATCAAGTGAGCAGACGCCCCAGAATCAAGGACCCACTATTTTGACTGTACCATACATGCCGCTGAGTAACCTGCGGTAGACCCAGAAGTAGAAGTTTCACCTCGACGTTGAGCTTGAAACTCAACAAAGTCTTTATATACTTCATCAGTCATATGGACGAATCGGCCGCCAAGATCAGGAGTATCTGAGATAATGTTGGCTGCAGAAGCTTTAGTAAATTGCTATTGGAAATGACCTTATAGGACACAGTTGAATCATGTGCACAATCGACCTTCATCAGATCACCAATGCCTCATCCACCATCACATCCACTATTTTGGCCCCCACGTCATCCACCACGACTACCACAAAATCTAGTAAGAGGGGCACGAGTAGATCGATCAACATGAGCATCACTTGGAGAGTTCTCGACGACCTTTGCAGCACGTAGGACACAAAAATAAGGTTCATTAGAGATGGAACCTCAGCTCCAGCAATAATCTGAGAGCAAGCTGAGTCTGTATCAGGACGGAGAGATAAAAGATATGCCATCACATGAAGCTGCTCAGGTTTAGCTCTCGCTTCATTAATTTTCGTCGTCAGAGATAATATACGGTCAACTTCATCGATTATAGCCTTAAAGCGTAAAAGTGGTCCTTATGAGACTTGTCGCCCTGTTCTGCCCAGTAGATGCTGACAACCAAGTCATAGCTACGAGATAAGTCATATTTTCTATCAAACGTCGTTGCTAGAACCTCCCATAGCTCCTTTACAGTATCCATATTTTGAACTATATTCTCTACCGATGGTTCTATGGAGTTCATCAACTGGATAAAAAGTCGACTATCATCCGTCTCCCACTGCTCAGACGTGGGATCAATCATCTTCGGAGGGTTGTCAATCGGATGCTTGGATAACCACATATGCCAAAGTGTCTTGTCAACCTTCTTCCGCAATGTTGAGTATCCGTCTGGTCGTCCAACCGTCGATCGACGAGTCAAATCGAAGAGATCGCCGGGCCAATGCCCGTTGGTCCTACCAATGCATTTCTGATACCGAATTACTGCTAGCCGCCACATAGGTTGTCATAATGCTATTAATTCGACCATCGCTAATTCTTTCTAACCCCAATAATCATATCAACTTTTTCAGTGTGCTATCAACATGGCCAGAACCAGCACACGCATGGAAAGATCGTATGGGAATCACACACGTCAGGACACAAACATAACCCAAGTAACTCTCTATGTAGATCCTGATGCGGATATCGAGGTAGGAAGGAAATAAAGATTTACGTAAACAATCAACTTGTCTACTCTTCGTTAACTTTTGATGTCATAATATAGGAACATAGATTGTGCAAATAAATCATTGTCTACCCACTGACTTTGATATACGCTCCTGAAGTCATAATCTAGGAACATAGGTTGTACAAATAAATTAATATCTACCCTCTAGCCTTGATATATGACTTCTTCTTTTTTTAATTATAGTTTACACAGGAAGTAAGGGAGGCGACCGCAGAGGTATGTTAGGGTTAGATTTTTTGGTTTTAGGTTGCACAGCAGGCCCAGGGGATGGCGGAGTCGGATGGGTGGCGGGGTCGGGGGTACGACAGCGGCAGGCAGGGGGGCAGGCCTGGCGGAACGGGAGGGGGGGGGAGTCAACAGGGCCACGACGTTGGGCAGGGGGTTCCTCTCCTTTTTCAAGCATTTGTTTTCCGATGCGCTATCGGACTAATGCAGTTGATTGCAATCGCTGGAAGACCTATTGTTTAAGTACAGCAACAGTTGTTGATGATACTAGCACAAGTGTGTCTATGAGGAGATACTTTATGTGTGGGAGTCACTTCTCTCATAATATGCTTGTGACTAATCATGTTACGCAAATCAGACGATGGAAACTTCACTTTCACATTTATTTCGTACGCTTGCTCAAACCAAGCATATAGGTAATCGTGAACAGTTTGCTCCCTGACCCAGTACTTGTATTGAGACTGTACCCGGATTATTTGTGGAATACTTGTTGTGAGATGGATCCACTTTATGCGCACAACCAAACTGGGCGCATGGATCTGTCAATACAGTTTTTGCTCTCCGACCTAGTTCTTATGCAATAACTACACCTGGGTCGTTAATAGAAGACTTAATTTGAGATGGACCTACTTCATGCGCGCAGCCAAGCTGGGAGAATGGGTCTGTGTCATGATCCACAACCGGATATTGGGGCACGAGTATGTGGGTACGCCTAGCCTACGTCACAGCATCGGTGGTAGAACGCTGTCTAGGTCAACTCTAACTAACTAACATCTCAATAATATATATATAGTACCTGTCAATTATCTCAACCCCAAAAGGATGAACAATATGGTATCTCACAAATAAAACTATACTCAATCAAAATACAAACTAAGGAAGATAAAGCATGAATGGAATAACAAAGAAAAGAATTAAGATACAATCAACAAGTCTGAAATAATATACATGCCATGAATCTCAATAACAGTCTAAGACAAATCCACCAAATAAATTAAACCTTCTCAGGCTCTAAAACTAAGTCCTCCTAGTCTATAGGAGTATCCTCTAATGGAATGCCCTCCTGCGGTCCGTAGAATATTGGATACTGATCTATGAGCCAATCATCTGGAAAAATATATCCAGTCTGGATTGGAATGAAGTACATACCTCTAAAAATAGTTTCAAATACATAATCGAGCATATATAACAGATAATAAAAAAGAATACAAGATAACTAAACATCTGAAAGATATGAACTAGAGTGAACAGGTAATGTACTGGAATAAAGAACAAGCAATATAAAAATCTGTAATATAAAAAATAATTAAAATCTAACTAACGTTCCTCGGAATACAAGTTCATTAGGTGATCAGTTTAGGTTAAACACGAATACAATAAGGTAACTTGATTACAAGTATGGTAACTTGATTACAAGTATGGTATATAATTGATATGTACACTAATACACTGGGCTTTGATCACATAATCAACTCCTACTCTCCTATCCCCAACTAATACCAATAGATCCATTCACAATACGTTACAAACCCAAATATGGGCACACTGAACACGAGCAGTGTGTGTACACGAATATAAGCATACTGAACATGAGGAGTGTGTGAATACAAAATATAAATAAGCAATACACACGATAAAATATATGTGAAGGAGTACCCGCTGAATATGGTAGGGGATAACATCTCATGACAGGATCGATGTAGTACCAGTCTGTGAAACCATTGTGTCTAAATTAAGTATATAGTTCTAGAACATGAGATATATACACTATTATAAAATAAAAACTAACAGAAAAATATACTCGCCAGAGATCCTACGGAAGGTGTGTCTCTCGATGCCCAAGCTGATGTCACATATACCTATATATGATATATTGCATCAATACAAGGTTTTAGAATAAAAATAAGTTAAACTAGTTCAATTCTAGGTCATAAAGCCTTTTCTAAGTTAAAAATAGTCAAACTAGGTCAACTCTAGGTTAAACTACTCAAACTTTGTCAATCTAGCTCTTTCTAAGTTGTATGAGTCTATCTCCAGAATATTGGGTCCATACACTATGTAACTAGGCCATACTAGCTAAGCTAAGATACTAGGATATACACAAAGCACCATATCATAGGATACGCAAGTTTTTGATATAAAAATACTAATTTATATATCGACAAGACAATATGTATAGTAGTCTTACCTAACTAATACAAAGTGGATACCTTGGCTTTGAACCAATACTTATCTCACCACCTACACACCCATTTTGATAGTCAAATCCAATACCTTGAGTATCAACTAATGCCTTAATATTTACTTGGTATCACAAGGTAATTCAAATCCTAATATGCAATTAACTACCCATACACTAACTATATACTAACATGCATAAACTACTACAATACTACTAACTACCTACTAACATATCAATACTTATATACTGATATACAATACATACATATAGCTACTAGTCTAATAAGTATATATATATATATATATATAACTATTTATATATTAATATATATATATACAAAGTACTAACAATGTACTAACTAGTTAGTACTAAACTATTAATAACTAACTAAACCTCTAGTAAACTATAAGCTAACCCTCTGACCTCAACTAGGTAATGCCCATACTACCTCTCCTTGATGTTGCTGCTGTACAACATGCTGGCTGTTTATTGTTGTGACTGCTGTACACATGGCTAGCTGATGCATTAGCTGTTGTAGTGTTGTGCTCGTAGTTGTTACCTCTTGCTGAATGCAGTTACTGCATTGCTTGTTAGCTCGACTTGCTGTTGGTGACTGCTGCAGTGCATATGATGATTACTTTGCAATTGGCTAGCTTGCTCTCTGCTGTTGCTGCTAGCTCGACTTGCTGTTGGTGACTGCTATAGTGCATATGCTGCTAGCTGCTAAGGTTGATACTAAGGGATGCTAATTGCTATAGCAATTGTTGAACGCCTTGCTGTTTGCTACCAGGGGGCTTGGCTGAATTGCTTGGTAACTGCAGTAGTATGCTGCAGGCTCTCAGATGCTGAAAACTGTAGTTATTGCTTGCTATGCTGATGAAGGTTGTTGTGCTACTGCCATTGCACTTTAATAGGTGGTACTTGCTGTGATGATGTTGTTAGCAGCTGTTGATGTAGACTATACACTGCTTGCTGTGTGCATAAGCTGAACCCACTGTGCATCTACCTGTCCCCCCTCTCACTGCCCACTCACTCACTACACATCCATGTATAATATACGTGTCACTAATTATAAACATATCTATATATATATAAACATACACATATACATATATATATATATATATAATACTATAGATATATATACACATATACACATATCACTACACATATACACATAGCTATATATATATACCTATCTATATAATATAATAGAGATACATACACATATACATAACTATACAATCATATAATTATATCATTCTAATAGATATTACCAAGTCAAATTGAATTAAGGTACAATGAAACAAACACGTGGAGTGCACTGCACCCGTATCATACTCTTTCTATGATACGCTTGCGATATGGCTCCACCACACAACCAAACATCTCTCGAAGGACACGAGCAAGTCTAAAATAATAATTATGAATAATACAAAGAACTAATTACTCAACTACGTGTCCGTGTCAAAAATATGATATGCTCAAACCCCCGTGTTGGAGGAAAACTCCCAAATCAACCTGTATCTCCAAATTATCGGGATACGGCTTGCACATATCCAATTGTAGATATAAAACAATTCACACACAATCAAACAAATGTCAATTTAGTCTAATTGACCAATTGACTAATACAAGATGTGCTAATCTCGAAAGTCCCCCAAAATTGACACAAAATACCACATAACTTTCTCCATAGGCCTCCTATGAACCTAATTCCAATTTCTATGGGTAGCCTTAACATATGAGGTAGTTCCTTATAGTTAAATTATAGATTTAGAGTCTAATTAGAGAGAGAAAACTGAATTTTACTTATTGGGAGATGGATTCCCAATAAAATTTCCAAATTAAGTAAAAGTAGCCTCCAACTTGTAGATCCTTGCTCCTCCTTGTAGATCCTTACTTTCTCCTTATAGATCTTTGTTCTACTAGATGAATAAAGAAGGAATTAGGCATAAATTGAGTAGGAATTGGTGTGGGATGAAGAATTTGGAAGGGAAAAAAATTCTAGATCTAGATTAGAATGACAAAATGAGAAAAGAGAGTCTTTTTCCTCCCTATGGTGGCCGGCCCCTTGCCCCTCCTCCAAGCTACTATAAAATATCCAAAATACCATTTGGGGCCTCTCGTGAAGAAATTAATTAAGGAGGAAAGGTTCTAGTATAATTGGTTTCACTAATTAATCCATCCTCCTAATGAATGGGCTTACTATTGGGCTCAATTCTAACTAGAATTAAATGTTGGTCCATGGATCTAAACTAAACTAGTTAGCTCCACTACACAAGTTTAAAATAAATCTAACATCTAATAATAAATAAATAATATAATAAATAATATTTATAATATGCATAACATTTAGTATTATGATCCTAAAAATATAAATACCCATGTCAAATTACCAAACTACCCTTAATTAAAAAAGTGAGGGTGACAATCCTACCCACCTTAGAAAAATTTTGTCCACAAAATTAAGGAAGAAACTAACTACCAAAAACAATCAATACAAGCAAGAAAGAATTATACCTCACGGCTCAAACATATATGGATATCGCTCGCGCATCTCGGCCTCTCGCTCCCAAGTACTCTCTCCTAGCGAGTGATGCATCTACGTGACGTGTACCAAAGTAATCGTCTGGTTCCTCAACACCTTCTCTCTCTGATCCAATATCTCAACTGGCTGCTCTGGATAGCTAAGAGTAGGGCCCACCTCTATCTTTGAGTGATCCAACACATGGCTAGGATCTCCTATATACCGTCTCAGCTATGATACGTGGAACACATTGTGGACTCCCTCCAATTCAGGTAGCGAGTCTAGTCTGTAGGCAACTACACCGACCCTTTCTAGATTACTGAAAGGTCTGATGAATCATGGACTAAGCTTTCCACCTCCACCGAAATAAATCATGCCACATGTCGAAGAAATCCTGAAGAAAATCAGACCGCCAACCTAGCACAAAATATAACCTTATCACACTAACAAAACAAATAATCACAAGCAATGCCAAATAAAATCTATACCTCAAACTCTAATGGTCTCCGATGGTTATCGGCCCAATGCCGCTGTCTGTCCTGCGTTACCCAAAATCTATCCCTGATGATCTTTACATTCTAAGCTGCATCCACTACCATCTCTGGTCCCAATAAAGCTCTCTCACCAACAATATCCCATGATAACGGAGTGTGGCATCTCCATTCATACAACGCCTTAAATGGTGACATCTTGATACTGGCTTGGTAGCTGTTGCTATAAAAAAACTCTACCAAGTGAAGATGATCCTCCCAAGAGCCTCCAAAATCTAAAATACAAGTGCGCAGCATATCCTCGAGAGTCTGAATAGTCCTCTCCGACTGCCCATCTGTTTGAGGGTGATATGCGGTACTGAACTTGAGTTGAGTGCCCAAGCTAGCCTATAAACTCCTCTAGAAGTAGGACGAGAAGCGACTATCCCAATCTGAGACTATGCTCAATAGAACTCCATGCAGTCTGACTATTTGGTGTACATACATCTCCGCGAGCTTCTCCGTAGATGTATCTACTTTGAAAGGCAGAAATTGGGCTAATTTGGTCAACCTGTCTATGAGGACCCAAATCGCATCTTTACCTTCTGAAGAGATCTCGGAAGTCCTAAAACAAAATCTATCGTCACATGCTCCCATTTCCACTCTAGAATGGGTAAAGGGTGAATCAATCCACCTGGCCTCTGTCTATCCGCCTTTACCTGCTGATAAACCAAGCTTCTATATACGAAGCTAGCTACTCCCGCTTTATACTAGACCACCAAACTTGCTCTCTCATGTCCCTATACATATTGTTGGCACCTGGATGCATAGAGTACTGAGATTGATGCGCCTCTTGAAGAATATTCTCGTATAATTCTCCACTCGGCACATGCAATCTGGTACTATACTGCAATGATCCATCATTTGTCATACTAAAATCCTCTGCCAACCCTATCTGGACCTGTGCTCTGATGCTCCTCAGAGACTCATCCTCGAACTGTGTAGCTCTGATCCGGTCCATCAACTCTGACTGTACCTGAAGTTCCCATATCTATGCTGTAACTCCAGGAACTAATACCTTAATTCCCAAGCTATCAAGATTGGCCAACAAATGTCTGTCCCTCGTTAAGTACATAGCCACTGGATACCAGCTCAAAGCATCGACAACTATATTGGCCTTCCCTGGATAGTACTGCAAAGAAATATCGGTCCTTCATCAACTCCAACCATCGCTGCTACCTCATGTTGAGCTCTTTTTGTGTAAACACATACTTCAAGCTCTTGTGGTCTGTAAAGATCTATACCCTCTCTCTATACAAGTAGTGCTTCCACAGTTTAAGAAAAAAATTACTGTTGCCAACTCCAAGTCATGGGTAGGGTAATTCTTCTCATGCGGGGGTAATTGCCTGAAAGCGTAGGCAATCACCTTTCCATTCTGGTGTAACACACAACCCAAACCCATACCTGATGCATCACTGTATATAGAAAATACTCCTGTCCCTGATGGCAATGTCAATATTGGAGCTATAGTCAACCTCTTCTTTAGCCACTCAAAAGCAGACTGATAATCCTTAGTCCAGACAAACTCCACGTCCTTCCTGGTTAGTCTAGTCATCGGTACCGCATTCCTGAAAAAATCCTGAACAAATCTCCGATAATAGCCTGCCAGTCCAAGAAAACTCCTGATCTTCGCTACTGAACTCGAGGTAGACCACGACTCAACTGCTGAAATCTTCTTCGGGCCTACTGAGATTCTGTTTCCTCTAATCACATGTCCGAGGAATTCAACCTTATCAAGGAAGAACTCACACTTCGAAAGCTTGCCATATGGCTTCTCCTTCCTGAGGGTCTTTAGATCTATGCTAAGGTGCTTTTCATTCTCCTCCAGGGTCTTTAAATAAATCAATATATCATCAATGAATACTACCACAAACTGATCCAAATACTGATGATTCACCTTATTCATTAGGTTCATGAATACCGCTGGGGCATTGGTCAACCCAAACGGCATCACCAAGAACTCAAACTGCCCATACCAAGTCCTGAAAGCTGTCTTCGGAATGTCTTCCTTCTTCACTTTTACCTGGTGGTACTCTGACCTCAAGTCTATCTTTAAGAATACCTTCGCTCCGCTCAACTGATCAAATAAATCGTCAATCCGCGACAACGAATATTTGTTCTTGATAGTGAGGTTGTTGAGTGCCCTGTAGTTGATACACATGCGCACTAACCCATCCTTCTTCCGTACAAAAAGTACCGGAGCACCCTATCGTGATGAACTGGAGCGGATGAAGCCCTTGTCCTGCAACTCATCCACCTGCTTCTTCAACTCCACCAGTTCGTTGTAGTTCACTCTATAGACGTGCTATGGTATTGGCTCTGCGTCTGGCACCAAATCTATAGAGAACTTCACATCTCTGTCGGGTAGAAACCCCGGCAACTCCTCCTAAAATATGTTCATATACTCTGAAATCAATAGATGTGGCAGCTCCTGCTCTTCTACCAAAGCTACACAGAAGTCTCATTCTCTCTGCTTTGCGGCTTCTCTGACGAACTCAAACTCTGGTTCTCCTGGCATCTGGAATAAAACTCTACCACCTCGACAATCGATACAAGCATGATGCCTACTTAACCAATCCATCCCGAGTACTATATCGTAGATAGAAAATAGCATTACGAGTAGACATACTCTCAACTCTTGGCCTCCCAAAGAAACTCTCTGGTCATTGCGAACATCACTGATAAGGATAATGCTACCCCCGATCATGATATTGCAAGTCCTCGCCAACGGTTTAGACTCAAGACGAGGTTTCAGAGCAAAAGATACAAATATAAAACTATGTGAAGCACCGAATTAAATAAAGTATGAGCTAAAAAAGAATCAAGATAGACTGAACCTAAGATAACATCACTGACTGACTCCTCCTCCTCGACGGTCAAGGCAAAAGCTCGCCCCTGTAGCTGGGCACCTCTCTGCTGCTGGTGCTGAGCAAACTGATGTTGTTGCGATGGTAGAGGATGTCACTACCACATTCTGAAATAGGGGTATTTTTGTCTTTTTATTTATTAATAATTATTGTGTATATCTATTTTAAATGATTGTATGATATGTGTATATATATATATATATATATGTTATATATAGTGTTCTTTAATGCATGGGTTAGTAGACTAGACCTAGAAGCCCACTAGATGAAACCCTGACCGAAATATAGGATTCTAGATTTTTATTAATAATTTTTGGGATTAAATATTGAGGTTACAAATTATTATTGTGATTTTATTTAATTGTTGTGCCTTACCGTTGCTTCGATATTTGGAGCACTACCATAGCTTTTGCCTTCCAACAAATTTTGCACCCTTGTCATGACGTACCTGTCTTCCATTCTGATCCTTGTGTAACACGTAAACATGCTTTCTTGTGCTTTATTTTAGTCGCACAATATTCGTCGCGGACATTTATTTTTAATTCCAAATAAATCCAACTTTTTATCTTTGTACGTTCCAATCATAATTAGAGACACAATCTTGATCCGTTTTGTGCAACCTAAATTATGACAATATTCTACTCTGAGTACTCTGTGTTCATGACACTTGTGTCCCACCTTATTCTATCCCCATGTACTTCCAATTAACTTTAGAACACCAATTATATTAATTTTAATTAAATGAATTCAAAAATCCTATATTGTGTAATTTTCTAATTGTTGGGGACTTCTATGCAAAAATGCATTGAGGTGTCCACACCCCATTGGGCCAATACATGAAGAAACCCTATTTTCCTTCATGTGAATTTTTTCCATAATTGAGTGTGTAATACTCAACACCAACCCCTCATTAAACCTTAGCCCTCCATTTTGGAATAATACAATCCTAGCCCTCCAAATATCTATATGTAAAAGCCAAAGCCCATTCCAAGGATGTTGACCAGGCCCAACTTTCTAGGTCAACCTCAAACCCTTCCTCATATATATATAATTTCTTGATATTTTATCCCTAATACCTAAACCCTAGTTCCAGCCAACCCCCCTTCCTCCTGTTCATCATTATTATCATCATCATCATCATCATCATCATCATCATCACCATCATCATCATCACCTTTATTACCATCATCATCATCATCATTATTATCATCACCTTCATCACCATTATCATCATCATCATCATCATCATCACCATCATTATCGTCGTCATCTTCAACATCGTCGTTATCGTCGACCCCGTACGTGCCCGCCAAGGTTCGTACCATTCCCCTCTTTCTTCGTAATTTTATATGTGTGCATGTGTTAATAGTGTTAGGGATTAGTATTACTTCATGACAGGTTTAGTTGGTTGGTTTGAGATCGTGTCGGTGAACCCAGTGACTCGTATGCGTATACGTACGCGTATGTATATTATAATCAAATTGATATATATATATAAATATATGGATGTATATATATAAGTAAATAAATGCTAATACTAGTTAGGATTATATATTTATACCGTATGCCCTAGTGTTAATTATGGATATCCCGTATTTTACTTTGACCATGTGACCCTGAAAGGTTGTAAGTTGTATGCCTTATGTATACTGACGTACTGTCTAGACATGTGTTAGTGATTGACTGTTTGATTTTTTACCGCATTTGAAGACATAACACCCATGCTTTTAGACGCACACTTGACCCTGCTAGTTGACCAGTGTCACCACTAGCGTACCCTCTGAGTTCAGTGTATTTATGATTGTTTGTATGCTAGTATAACGACTGATTCTACATTATTATTAAATAATGTCTATAGGACCCTTGGATCGTCCTATGAGACTACAGGAGCAGGACATTGGTATTGCCCGCTCAGGACCCCAGGCGAGTACATTCTCTGATAGTTTCTTGTTTATGATATCCTATATGTTCATTGTATTTAGTTTAGATATCCATATTTCTTGACACGATGGTTACACGAATTGGTATATTCGGATCTCGTCATGAGATGTTATTCCTTGTATATGGTGTATCTTGTGCAAGCCTTGTTTTATTGATTATCTTGTACATGTACATACACTGATTCTCGGAAAGAGTCGCTATCTTCTTGGGGAATCCCGTACCATAGCGTACCATAGTTCGATCTACTATACCAGTCGGGGGTGGGAAGTATTTTAGTATAGATATGTGATCATACCCTTCATATACAACTCTTGTTCTCATGTGAGTATTGGTCATACACCGCACGTATGACTAACCAGGCCATTATTCGTGTACAAGTTCCCAAGTCGATCACATGTTAAAGCTAGTACTCACACACTTAGTCATTAGTATTCTTGTCATTATCATATTGTTCATTCTTGTATTTATTTCCAGTATTTTCTTTATTGTGTATCTCTTGTACATGTATATACATTTTGTATATTTATATCTATTTACTGCTACATAGTTTATTTTATTGATTTAGAACTGCTGTTAGAGATGTACTTCGTTCCATCATGACTGAAAATATTTTTCCAGACTACAACTTAGAGGACTTATTTCCGGCATACTTGGAGATTTGGGATGTTATTGATTGCAGGTTAGACTATCTTTGTTGTTTAGACTTGTGATTGTATTTCATTTATTTCTTCGATATCTTATCGTGCTTTAGTTCTGTGATTGAGTATTTATATATTATATTGTGATATATGTGTCTTCTTATGGAGTTGGATACTCGTGTGAGATTGATCAGATAGTATGATAACCTAGACAACGTTCTACCGTCGATGCTGCGGTATAGGCTGGATGTATCCACGTACTCGTGCCCCTACAGCGGGTGCGGGTCATGACACATTTTTAGTAGTGGCCCATGCAGGTCAGACTTCACAAGTTGTGCGATATCGTGGTAGTGCGACATCTTAGTTGTACTATTGCGTGCCTGTGATAGGATATAGGACATTGGTGCTAGGATGAGAGAGGATACTCAATCATAAATTTTTTGAGAGATTCCTGGGATTACCCTTGAGAATCTTATTATAATTTCTAATTTAAATATTTTCCCTTATTTTCGACCGTTCACTTATTATTATTGAATTTGATTCTTATTGATTGGTTGTTAAATTTAATTCTTGGTGTCATTGTTAAGTCTGATTTCATATCGAGATGAATTTTACAGACTAAATTTACGGTATCATCTGATAACTTATGTTGATGAGGACAGTGAGAAAGATTAACATTAGAGCTATTGGACTACAAGATGTGGATTTAAATTTATAATTTGAAGATTGGAAATAAATTTTCTTTTAAAGAATTTTTGAGGTGTTGAGATTTTATGTTATTAAAAATTTTGAGGATTCAAATTCAATTCAATAAACATAGTCAAAGCTATAAAGATTTTTGGAAGTGATTAAAATTGTATTTTAATATTTAAATTTTTGACTTTTGAGGAAAGTATATACATTTTATTTTAAATTGTTCGAGAAGTTAAATTTTGGGGATTTTATTTTGAGGATAAAATTTTATGGCAGGTAAGAAATTTATAACAGTTTATGAGTGGATGAAGTGCATGTGTAAGGATCTGTTGGCTTGAGCATGCTTGAGATGGCACTACAAACTGACTTGGGTGTCCATCTAGAGTCGTATTAGAAGGAGTAGTACTTAGTGTGGTGTGTTGCACTTGGTATACACTTGAGTGATAAGAACAACTAGTATAAACAATTGTAGTAGGTAAGAGAGCTAGTAGTGGGTGTGCTTGTAGTAGAAACTGTGGTACCTAAAGGGATAGAGGTATCAAACTTTGGATGCATCATTTTACCTATGGTTGTGTTAGCAGGTTATGTTCTGTTCTTTTCTTCTATTCTTTTTCCGACTATTTTATTGATTGATTGATTTCTTAGTACAGTAACTTGTATTAGTGATTTTTTTGCTAGAATGTAGTTAGTAGTACACCTTGACAGAGACTGCAATACTATGAAAAAAATGACCATAACCATGCATGTTTTCCTTAGATTGAATGTCGTATGACTGTAGATAGAATTTTCTTAGACCTTGATTGTTGGGGGTTTGAACGTAGTGAAGATTAATGAAGAGGTTATGACTGGACAGAGAGAGACAAGGTATTTTAAATTTCGAGGATAAACATTAATTTAAATAAAGAGATGAGAATTTAATATGGCAGAAATTAGCGATTTTGTTAAATCATAGATTTTTATGAAGCTTTTGATAAGATTGAATTTGTCATTAAAATTTTTGAGGAAATTAAGAAGATTATCATTATGTTTATTTGACGACAAGATATAAATTTATATTTATATTTATATTTATATTTATATTTATATTTATATTTAAATGTGATATTTGAAGATTTTATAAGTATTACATCATTGAGTATTGTGTAAAAAAAAATCTAGGAATAAGATCACTAATGGATTAGAGCTTGGATTCAAATTCTGGGAGGAGATTTTAAATTTTCTAAATATATATTGATTAGATTTAAATTAGAGGATTGGATATTAAATTTTTTAGTATTTAGTTATTAACTTAAAATTTTGGAGGAGATCGTAATAAGAATGAAATTTGATATCAATTTTGAAGATTTTCAGGAATATAATATTTTTAGAATTTTGAAATTTTAATATGGATTTACTTCATCATTATATGGGTTGTTGAATTTAAATTTTGATGGTAAAAAAAATGTAAAGTAAATACAACAATTGAACATTTTAAATTTTGAGGACAATTTTTCTAAGGAGGGTAGACTTGTCACTACCACAATCTAAAATAGGAGTATTTTTGTCTTTTTATTTATTAATAAGTATTTTGTATATTTATTTTAAATAATTGCATGATATGTATATATATATATATATTATATAGTGTTCTTTAATGCATGGGTTAGTAGACTAGACCTAGAAGCCCACTAGATGAACCCCTGACCGAAATATAGGATTCTGGATTTTTATTAATAATTTTCAGGATTAAATATTGAGGTTATAAATTATTAATGTGATTTTATTTAATTGTTGTGCCTTACCGTTGCTTCGATATTTGGAGCGCTAACCTAGCTTTTGCCTTCCAACAAATTTTATACCCTTGTCTTAGACGTGCCTGTCTTCCATTCTGACCCTTGTTTAACGCGTAAACATGCTTTCTTGTGCTTAATTTTAGTCGCACAATATTCATCGTGGACATTTATTTTAATTCCAAATAAATCTAATTTTTTATCTTTGTGCGTTCCAATCGGAATTGGAGACACAATCTTGATCCGTTTTGTGCAACCCAAATTATGATAATATTCTACTCTAGTACTCTGTGTTCATGATACTTGTGTCCCATCTTAATCTAGCCCCATGTACTTCCAATTAATTTTAGAACACCAATTATATTAATTTTAATTAAATTAATGAAAAAATCCTACTTTGTTTAATTTTGTAATTGTTAGGGACTTCTATGCACAAATGTATTGAGGTGTCCACACCCTATTGGACTAATAAATGAAGAAACACCATTTTCCTTTATGTGAATTTTCTCCATAATTTTTTGTAGTGTGTAACACTCCACACCAATCCCTCATTAAACCTTAGCCCTCCATTTTGAAACAATGCAATCCTAGCACTCCCAATATCTACATGTAAAAGCCAAAGCCCATTCCAAGGATGTTGACCCGGCCCAACTTTCTAGGTCAAACTCATACCCTCCCTCATATATATATATATATATATATATATAATTTTCTTGATATTTTATCCCAAATACCAAAACCCTAGTTCCAGCCAACCCCCCTTCCTCCTGCTCATCATCATCATCATCATCACCATCATCATCGTCGTCATCATCAACATCGTTGTCATCGTCGACCCCGTGCGTGCCCGCCAAGGTTCGTACCTGTCCCCTCTTCCTTCATAATTTTATCTGTGTGTATGTATGAATAGTGTTAGGGATTAGTATTACTTCATGACAGGCTTAGTTGGTTGGTTTCAGACCGTGTCGGTGAACCCAGTTACTCGTATGCGTATATGTACGCATATGTGTATTATAATCAAATTGATATATATATAAATATATGGATGTATATATATAAGTAAATAAATGCTAATATTAGTTAGGATTATATATTTATACTATATGCCCTAGTGTTAATTATGGATATCCCGTATTTTACTTTGACCATGTGATCTTGAAAGGTTGTAAGTTGTATGCCTTATGTACACTGACGTACTGGCTAGACATGTGTTAGTGATTGACTGTCTGATTATGTACCGCATTTGAAGACATAACACCCGTGCTTTTAGACGCACACTTGACCCTGCTAGTTGACCAGTGTCACCCCTAGCGTACCCTCTGAGTTCAGTGTATTTATGATTGTGTGTATTCTAGTATAACGACTGATTCTGTATTATTATTAAATGATGTCTTTAGGACCCTTGGATCGTCCTGCGAGACTACAGGAGCATGACATTGGTATTGCCCGCTCAGGCCCCCAGGCGAGTACATTCTCTGATAGTTTCTTGTTTATGATATCCTCTATGTTCATTGTATTTAGTGTAGATATCCATATTTCTTGACAGGATGGTTACACGAATTGGTATATTCGGATCTCGTCATGAGATGTTATTCCTTGTATATAGTGTATCTTATGCAAGCCTTGTTTTATTGATTATCTTGTACATGTACAGACACTGATTATCGGGAAGAGTCGCTATCTTCTTGGGGAATCCTGTGCCATAGCGTACTATGGTTGGATCTACTATGCCAGTCGGGGTGGAAAGTATTTTAGTGTAGATATGTGATCATACCCTTCATATACAAGTCTTGTTCTCATGTTAGTGTTGGTCATACACCACACGTATGACTAACTAGGCCATTATTCGTGTACAAGTTCCCAAGCCGATCACATATTAAAGCTAGTACTCACACACTTAGTCATTAGTATTCTTATCATTATCATATTGTTCATTCTTGTATTTATTTCCAGTATTTCCTTTATTGTGTATCTCTTGTACATGTATATGCATATTATATATTTACATCTATTTACAGCTATATAGTTTGTATTATTGATTTAGAACTGCTGTTAGGGATGTACTTCGTTCTATCCTGATTGGAAATATTTTTTCAGACTGCGACTTAGAGGACTTATTTCTGGCATACTTGGAGATTTGGGATGTTATTAATTGCAGGTTAGACTATCTTTGTTGTTTAGACTTGTGACTGTATTTCATTTATTTCTTCGATATCTTATCGTGCTTTAGTTCTGTGATTGAGTATTTCCATATTATATTATGATATCTGTGTCTCCTTATGGAGTTGGATACTCGTGTGAGATTGATTAGATAGTATTGTAACCTAGACAATGTTCTACTGTCGATGCTGCGGCGTAGGCTAGACGTACCCACGTACTCGTGCCCCTACAGTGGGTACAGGTCGTGACAGAGGAGGTCCTCTCTGCTGTCCGACTGGTGGTCTCATGGGTGCTCTCTGTGCCTGAGCTCCGCCCTGAGCTGGACGAGTTAGAACTTTAGGAAAAGCCCTTAACTATTGGTCTCCTAATCCACAGAATAAGCACTGACCCAATCTCATCCTGCATCCCATCATTTTCCTTGCTTCTTATAGAATGTGTATGGAATAACTGCCCTCTGGATCTGGTGCATTAGCTGTGTCGGCGCTCTAGCTGGTCCATGATACTGCTGCCTCGGATGCTGGAAGTGCCTTTGGTGTTGCTGTTGAAAATAAGGCCGCTTCATTGGACCCATGTTGGAACTGGATCCTTCTGTGTCCCTCAGCCTCTTAGAGCCAAGCTCTGGATCATCCTTTGCCCTTTATGCTTGTCTCAAAATCTCCTCGAAATTGGCGATAGAATCTTCATTCGTATATGATTTGACCTCTCTGTTCAGATCCATCCTAAACTTTTTAGCTCTTTCTCTAGGATTCTGCCCCTCCATAAAGTGACCTAATATGCAATACTCCATCACATACTCATCCACCATCATACCTCCCAGAACAAGGTACTGGAACTGGCTTTCTAGAGATATCAGAGCCATATCTGAAAAGAACTTTTCCTTGAAGAGCTTTTTGAAAGCTTCCCAAGTAAGTCCGGGTGCTGAGATCCTAGAGTTCGTCCTGAACCAAGTCAACGCATTATCTAATATCATGCACCCCGCGACCTCTATTTGCAACTTCTCCGAAATCTACGCCAGCCACAGGTTTCGCTCAATATCTTCTATCCAATCATCTGCGTAAAGGATCCATTTTTTGCCTTTAAAGTCCTTTGGCCCCATCCTCTTGAAGTCTATGATGGTCCTCGGCCTCGGCTGATGTAGGCTAAAATAAGGTGGTGCCATTTGTGGTTGGACTAAGGTGGCTCTCTCAATTGCTGTGAGCTAAACCTCGTGAGCATTCTCATCGCTCTGCCTCATGACCTCTGACTGACGTTGCTGCGCTTCCATCATCGACTGAAAGAGCATGAATATCTGTGTTTGATCGTTTGTGGGTGGTGGGGGTGGAAGATCCCCTGAAGTTGTCGGCGCTGTCCTTTGTACCTGAGGTGGAGCACCTCCAAAATCTACTATAGAAATGTCCACCTGGATCGGTAAAGCTGACCTCTGGAATATAGGTACTGGAACATCGTCAGATGGTGCTGCCCTCATAGGCGATGAGGTGACTGACCGTGCCGACATGGCACCTGAGGGCAGGGAACTCGTCCTCGACGGCATCCTGAAGATAGACCACTACCAAAAAAAGTCAAATTAGCGACGTAAAAAAAGTTGCTAAATGACAAAAAAATATCTCTAATCACTTTTAGCGACGTAATTAGCGACGATTTACAGAAGTCGGAACTCAGCACGTCGCTGAAAGGAAAAATATGGCTAAACGTCGCTATACCGATATTTTTTAGCGACTTAAATATGTCACAAAATTAGCTACGTTTAGCGACGCAACGTCCCTAAATTAGCGACGTGTTCATCCGTCGCTAAACATCGCTAATTAGCGACGTATGCAACGACGTATTTAGCGACGTATTTAGTGACATATTCAGCGACGTATAGTAACGTCGCTAAACGTTGCTAAATTTTTAGTAAAAAATAAAAATAAATGTTAAAAATTACCAATCTCCTGTAATTTATGAATTTCTAATTAAAAATAGACCCGGAGCAAACCTCCGTTGAATTCTCTAGGTTTGTCGACCCCTTCGGTGGAACACTCAACACAGGTAAATTAACATCATTTAATATAAATAAAAAGTATCACAGTCACACAATACACACAAATATTATAGACAGACCTGGAGCAACCCTCCATTGAATTTTCTCCGTACGAAATAACACAAAAAATATATAAAATATCGCAGTCACACAATACAAACAAAATAAAAGTATCACAGTCACACAAAATGCATAATATATAAGTATCACAATCACACAAAATACATAATATATAAGTATCACAATCACATAATAACCACAATAAAAGTATATGAAACATCACAGTATCAATCTCGAGGATATCCATTATGCTGGGGCACATACCAGTCCCTCAGATACTGCGTATAAACAACGTCTATGTCATCAATGTCCGCTATAGGTGCTGGGTGACTGGAACTCCCCGTCTGAGCTGGTGCCTGCCCAACACTAAGAGGCACAACTTTCTCCTTAACAACCGCTTCCAATTTAATAGCAGGTGGTATCTCTTCCTCCTTAACATTCACTTTCTCCTTAACAGTAGGAGGCATCACTTCCTCCTTGATAGTAGGAGGCATCACTTCCTCCTTAACCGTAGGAGGTGTCTCTCTCAAGCGACGTGCACGTGCTCGGGTCATGGGTGCCATCTGGTAAGATAGCTAAAAATAAAGAATATAATTGATAACAGGTATAAATATATTATTTAATATTAACTGAAATTGATCTCTGCTTGAACTCAAACCATAAATTGATCTCTGCTACAACGTCTATCATACTTTTGGGATGTGATAGTTTTCTAACGATGCTAAGTTGCATTTAACTTCTGTAAAAAAAAATGAGTTATATTTTCTAACCCCAGGTCAAAAACCCAAAAAATGAGTTGGGTTTTTGACCTGAGGTCAAAAATCCTAACCCTAACCCCAGGTCAAAAATCCTAACCCTAACCCGAGGTCAAAAACCCTAAACCTAACCCTAACCCCAGGTCAAAAACCCTAACCCTAACCCCAGGTCAAAAACCCTAACCCTAACCCTAACCCGAGGTCAAAAACCCTAGCCCTAACTCCAGGTCAAAAATCCTAACCCTAACCCTAACCCGAGGTCAAAAACCCTAACCCTAACCCCAGGTCAAAAACCCTAACCCTAACCCTAACCCTAGCCCCAGGTCAAAAACCTTAACCCTAACCCTAATGATGTCGTGTCAGTGTCTGTAACATGTATGTGTCGTGTCAGTGTCAGTGCCATGTGTGTTCTGTGAGAGAGAGAGAGAGAGAGAGAGAGATAAAGAGAGAGAGTTAGGGTTTTCCCCTTCCCTAATGACACCATACTTTGTACCTATCTAGAACTCGTTCCTTGGTATCTCAAATATCTTACCTTAATTCCCAAGCCCTAATACCTTGATACTTGGTATCTCAATATACCAACACTCTACCCTTATTTCACATTGGTATACAATACTTACCTACTTCTAATATCCTGATATATCACTAATCTATATTATTGATACCATTTTTTTCCCTCAAGTACTTACACACTCACTAAAACACTAACTCTAATGCACTAGCACTCAGGTTTGCCCCTTCCTCTTTGTTTCTACCTGCAGATTATTGTTGCCACTAATGAATGTATTGATACTCATATCAGTGCAGTCCTAACAGTTTCCCCCTCTAACTGGTCCAACTCTGATACCCATCATAATTACTAAGTAATTCATGATACTCTAACCTAAACATCTACGCACTAACTTACTAAACTTATAAACAATAGCTCCCATTACAATCTTACAATCCCTCAACTGAACTAAGCACCACTCAACCTTATATCTCACTTTAACTGATACTCTAACCCCACACACAGATATCCTCATTTACTTGTTGTGTGCCAAAGTCCCTTGCAGCAACTAAGATGTTTGACTCAAGCCTCACTGACTGATATCAACCCACAGTCTCCACTTGCACTTGCCTTGGATTGAACCGAGCCCTCTCACCTGCAGTTCAATTGAACCCAGAGTATACCCAATAAACTCCTTGCACACAACCATTCCTCCACCATACTCTATCACACCTCATAGGCAACCCACTCTTCACTGCACAGACACACACAGACACATTCAGTCACAATCAACACTGCCCAGACACACGCAACAAGCAACATAGCAGTACAAAAATCCTAACCCTAACCCCAGGTCAAAAACCCTAACCCTAACCCGAGGTCAAAAACCCTAACCCTAACCCTAGTTCAAAAACCCTAACCCTAACCCCAGATCAAAAACCCTAACCCTAACCCTAGGTCAAAAACCCTAACCCTAACCCTAACCCAGGTCAAAAATCCTAACCCTAACCCCAGGTCAAAAACCCTAACCCTAACCCTAACCCAGTTCAAAAACCCTAACCCTAATCTTAACCCTAGGTCACGTGTGTGTGTCGTGTCAGTGTGTGTGTGTCGTATCTATATCAGTGTCTGTCATGTATATGTGTCGTGTCAGTGTCAGGGCCATATGTGTCCTGTGAGAGAGAGAGAGAGAGGGTTTACTAGAGGAGGAGGGGGGGAAGCGGCTTGAGGTGGGTCACCGGGAGGGAGGAGGGGGCGCCGGAGGGATGAGGGGAGCCGGAGGGGGAGGACGCAGGTTTCTAATTTGGGAGAGGGAGAGGGAGAAAGAGAGATCGAAAGAAATGGGGGGAAGCATCCCTAAATGAAACAAATTTAGCGACGTTTTAGCGACGTCACTAATGACGTCGCTAAGTTAGCGACATCTGACACGTCGCTAATGACGTCGCTAAATGTCCAAAAGACATACGTCGCTAAACGTCGCTAAATGAAATATATTAGCGACGTTTAGTGACCTAAATTGAACTTATAGCGACTAATCTTTTAAAAACTGAATAAAAGTTGCTAAACGTCGCTAAATGTTGCCAATTAGCGACGTCTAGCGGCGGTTTTACATGGAGTCGCTAAATTAGCGACGTTTTCTTTGTCGTTGCTAAAAAATGTCGCTAAACCCGCTTATTCGAGTAGTGGACTGAAATAAATGAATCAATATTGAGTATGATACGATATCATCAAAGAAGGACAAAATTTATTCAAATCAACATTCAATAGATAAGGATAGCAAAACTAATATTTGAAGTATTTCCTAGTTGTGATTGAGTAAACTTACAGCCTAAATCATATTTCCTATAGCAGGATTATAGCATTACTCTAGGTGAGCACCACTACGATATCGCTCTAATTGCGATTCTAGACCTGCATGGGCCACAGCTAAAAATGTGGCACGACCCGTACCCGGATATTCGGGCATGAGTACATGGGTACGTCCAGCCTACGCCACAACATCGGTGGTAAAACACTGTCTGGGTCAACTCTTACTAACTGACATCTTAATAATAATAATATATATATAAATATATATATATATATATATATATATATATATATATATATATATATGGTACCAGTTAATTATCTCAACTCCAAAAGGAGGAACAATTGGTATCTCACAAATATAACTATACTCAATCACAATGCAAACTAAGAAAGATAAAGCACGAATGGAATAACAAATAAAAGAATCAAGATATAATCCACAAGTCTGAAATAATATACATGACATGAATCTCAATAACATTCTAATATAAATCCACTAAATAAACTAAACCTCCTCAGACTTTGGAAATAAGTCCTTTTGGAATATAGGAGTATCCTCTAATGGAATGCCCTCCTGCGATCCGTAGAATATGGGATACTGATCTATTAGCCAATCATCTGAAAAAATATATCCAGTCAGGATTGGAGCGAAGTATACACCTCTGAAAGCAGTTTCAAATACATAATCGAGCATATAGAATAGATAATAGAAAAGAATACAAGATAACTAAACATCTGAAAGATATGAACTAGAGTGAACAACTAATATACTGGAATAAAGAACAAGTAATATGAATATCTACAATATAAAGGAATAACTAAAATCTAACTAATGTGCCTCAGAATACAAGTTCATTATGTGATCGATTTAGGTTGAACACGAATACAATAAGGTAACTCGATTACAAGTGTGGTATATAATCGACATATACACGAATACACTGGAGCTTTGATCACATAATCAACTTCTACTCTCCCATCCCCAACTAATACCAATGGATCCAATCATGACATGTTACGAATACGAATATGGGCATACTAAACACGAGCAATGTGTGTACACGAATATAAGCACACTGAACACGAACAATGTGTATACACGAATATAAGCACATTGAACACGAGCAGTATATGTCCATGAATATAAGTACACTTAACACGAGCAATGTTTGTCATGACCCGCACCCTGATATTCGGGCAAGAGTACGTGGTTACGCCCAGCCTACGCCGCAGAATCGGCGGTAGAACGCTGTCTGGGTCATTTCTAACTATCTAACATCTCAACAATATAATATGGTACCTGTCAATCATCTCAACTCCAAACGGAGGAGAAAAATGGTATCTCATAAATATATCCATCTCAATCACAAAAACAAACTAAGGAGGAAATAATGCACGAATGGAAATAACGAAGGAAAGAAGATACAATCCACAATATAAAATAATAGTACATCTGTGAATCTCTACAAAATAATATTCTAATACAAAATCTAAACAAAAGTAGACCTCCTCGGTCACTACTACTATGTCCTCTGTCTCTAGGGGAGTGTCCTCTAAAGTCTCACCCTCCTGAGGTCCATAATGTGTGGGACACAGCTCCTCTAGCCAATCATCTGGAAAAATATATCCAGTCAGGATTGGAGCAAAGTACATACCTCTGAAAGCAGTTCCAATAACATAATCGAGCATATATAACAAGCAATAGAAAAAATGATAGAAGATGCACAAGTAGAAAGAATAAACTGTACAAGTGAACAGGCAATAGGCACAATAAAGCTGAAAGTAAATACGAGAAGAACTGCAAGTAGAGAACAAGAAATACTAACTATGTGTTTTAGAGTGAGAGTTCGTTATGTGATCGGTTTAGGTTGCACATGAGGTATATAGGTAACTCCATTATACGTGAGGTGTATAATTGACATGCACATGAGATCAAGAGGGCTTTGATCACATAACCAACTCCTACTCCCCCTCCCCAACCAATACTCATGGATCCAATCACGACACGTTACGTACATGATCACTATAGTCACACTAGCACACGAAATAGTGGATGCACAAGAAGCACATGAAAGTCAATACCCGATGCACACGATGAAATACATGTCATTAGGTACCCGTTGCACACGGTAGGGGATAACACCTCCTGACGGGATCCATATAGCACCAGTCCGTGAAATTACTGTGTCGGGAATCAATGTATACTAATCTAGAACATGCATATATACAATATTATGAATTGAAAACAATCAGAGAAATGTACTCGCCTGAAGTCCTGAGCAAAGTGTGTCTCTCGATGCCCAAGCTGGTGTCTCACAACCTATATATGGTATGTTGCATCAAAACAAGGTTCAAAGATGGAAATAAATGAAGTTAAAGAAGTTCTAGGTCAATACGCCGTTTCTAAGTCAAACCAATGCATTTCTAGGTTGTAAGAGTCTAATGCTAGTCACTAAGTCAATACACTATGAAGCTACGCTATACTAACTAAGCTAACACACCACAGTGCAATCAAGAAGCCGTATCCTAAGATACGCAGATTTTCTAATATAAAAATAGTTTATATATATATACAACTAATACTAGTTACACAATACACTATACTATATTTAATTGTTATAGGATAACCATTAATACAGTATATACATACACCTGTAGCTTAACTAACTAATAGTTAAGAACCCAACTCATATACATACATAATGCATATACCCATAATACTAATCTACTAAGTAATTACATACATATCTAACTATTTAGACTTGACTAGCACCTGAGTACATAGCTCACTAATTGATATTACCAATGTATAAAAGCTACCTAGATAATTACCCAAATACTCTATATAGTCCATCTAGTACCTACCCTTATATAACTATCTAACTGTTATGCGACTGAACCTAACCCCAACTGATACTCTCAACCCCTCTAACAAGACCAAGACATTTCCCAACTCAAGCCTAGGGACAAAGTCCAACTGATACCTATTATTATCTATTAGCAACTCTTACTAAACATATACACTTAACCTCTATCTAATACCCATTACCAACTAAATTACTAAAAACTTAACTAATCTCAACTAATAATTAACTAACACTATACTAAAATTAGACTCACTAGGAACCAAAAACTCACTGACTTCAGCCCACATGTTACTGCCTTCACTGCATTCTCCAGTTCAGTGAAGTATCAGTCTTCACTGCCTTCTCCAGTTCAGTGAAGTATCAGTCTTCACTGCATTCTCCCGTTCAGTGAAGTATCAGTCTTCACTGCATTCTCCAGTTCATTGGAGTATCAGTTCTGACTATCTGCTGATACTTCACTGCAGTTCAGTGAGTATCTATACGAGTCCTTGCTGTGCTGAGTCTGCTGCCCAGGTAATCTTCAGTCTATGTTCAAACTGCTGTGTTCCTCTGCAGTCAGTCTGTAGGTAGCCGTTCCAGGTTATTTCTGTACTGAAGTGTGCAGTTTCAGGTATTGAACCTCTGCAGTCAATACTGTCAGGTATGGAACCTCAATGCTGTTGTAGTCTTGATCCTTCAGTCTAGGTGCTGCTGTGTCAAGTTCTTCAGGTAATCTTCAGCCTTTATGAGTTGCTGTGCAATCCTCAGGTTGCTGTGCAGTCCAGCCTTACTGTCGAGTACCTGGTGCGTATCTGCACACATAGTACTTGCTGAACCTTGCTGTCGAGTCCCCCCTTCTCACTTAACATGGTAAAATCTCAACTACAGATCTACTGGGGAATTATCAGTTATCTGATACTAACTCGAGCACACAACACAAACAAATATACACTACATCTCAAACACATCTAAAATGACTAGCTATACGTCTATATGTATATATACTCCTCATCTATGCATCTCCCTATAAAGATCAACACACATATATTTAAATACATAATCTAACATGTATATATGTATAACTATAGACACCAATATATATATATATATATATATATATATATATATATATATATATATACTTATATGTATTTATTTAGATACCCTCATATAAACACACATAGGCATACGTATATACATAAAATCCAAATTCCTCTATTATACTCTCCATATAATACATAGATAGCATATACAAATATATTTACATATGTATGTATAGTACAAAAAGCCAAAACACAAACACATGGAGTGCACCGCACCCGTATCACACTTTTCTATGATACGCTTGCGACACGGCCCCCAACTCACAACCAAACGTATCTCGGAGGACACGTACAAGCCCAATACCTAATTTATGACCAATACATATATAAATTATAGTGTCTACGTGTCCGTGTCACCATATGATATGCACATGGCCCCGTGTCGGAGGAAGACCCCCAAAATTGACCGTTTCGTCAAATCGACGAGATACGGCCCACACGTATCCAATTGTGGACATGACATAAGCTACAAACAACAATCAATGGTCAATTAGATCTATTAGATCCATTGACAATACTACATGTGCCAATTTCGGAATTCCCCCAAAATTGGTACCAAAATGGACGTTACTACCACCGTAGGTCTCCAAATGATTCTAAATCAAATCCTATGGGTAACCTATGCATGTGGGGTGGTTTCTCATGGTAAAAACTCAGATCTATAGTCTATAGGAAGGGGGAAAACTGATTTATACCTATTGGGAGATGGATTCCCAATGAAAAGGTCCCAAATGATAAGTTGCTCCTCTCCTTGTAGATCTTGGCCTCCTCCTCCTTGTTCCTTGCTCCTTGCTTATAGATCCTTGATGTAGAGGCTTCAATGATAAAATTAGGAAGAGATTTGAAGAGAATTCATGGAGAATTGATGGGGAATTGGAAGGGGGAAAACTAGATCTAGAATTTTGGGGAAGAACTAAAATGAGAGCACTCACTCTCCTCTCAATTATGGCTGGTCATAAACCCCTCCCCAAGCAATGTACAAAGTCAAAAATATCCCTTGGGGCCTCTCATGAAGAAATAATTAGGGGGGAAGGTTCTAGTCTAATGGTTCCACTAATTAATCATGTTTCCTAATCCATGGGCCTAATTCATGGGCTCAACTTAGACTAGTCCAAAAAGTTTGCTCATGCTCTCTAATTAAAAGGTTAAGTCCACTACACAAGTCCAAAACAAGTCTATACTAGCAATAATTAAAATAAATAAATTAGTCATGCATAATTATTAATTATAAAAATCCTAAAATAATTAATACCTATAATAATTACCAAACTACCCTTAGATGGAAATGTGAGGGTGACAAACCTACCCACCTTAGAAAAATTCTGTCCTCAAAATTAAGGAAGAAACTATCTACCAAAACAAATAATATAATGCAAGAAAGAATTATACCTCACGGCTCAAAAAGATACGGATATCGCTCGCGTATCTCGGCCTCTCGCTCCCAGGTACTCTCTTCTAGCGAGTGATGCCTCCACGCGATGCGCACCAACCGAATCGTCTGGTTCCTCAGCACCTTCTTTCTCCGATCCAGAATCTCCACTGGCTGCTCTGGATAGCTGAGAGTAGGGCCCACCTCTATCTCCGAATGATCCAACACATGACTGGGATCTGCCACGTATCGTCTCAACTGTGACACGTGAAACACGTTGTGCACTCCCTCCAGTGCAGGTGGTAAGTCTAGTCTGTAGGCGACTGCACCGACCCTCTCAAGAATACTGAAAGGACCGATGAATCACGGACTAAGCTTGCCGCCTCCATCGAAATGAATCGTACCACGTGTCAGAGAAATTCTCAAGAAAACCAGACCTCCAACCTAGCATGAAACACAAACTTAGCACCCTAACAAGCAATAATCAAACACAAACAAGACAAAACTAAAGCTATACCTCAAACTCCAGAGGTCTTCGGTGGCTATCGGCCCAATGCCGTTGCCTGTCCTGCGCCACTCGAAGTCTGTCTCTGATAAGCTTCACCTTCTCTGCTTCATCCACTACCATCTCTGGTCCCAATAAAGCCCTGTCACCAACATCATCCCAGGACAACGGAGTGCGGCATCTCCGTCCATACAATGCCTCGAATGGTGACATCTCAATGCTGGCTTGGTAGCTGTTGTTGTATGAAAACTCTACCAAGTGAAGGTGATCCTCCCAAGAACCTCCAAGATCCAAAACACAGGTGCGTAGCATGTCCTCGAGAGTCTGAATAGTCCTCTCCGACTGTCCGTCCGTCTGAGGGTGATAAGCGGTACTGAACTTGAGCTGAGTGCCTAAGCTAGCCTGCAAACTCCTCCAGAAATGGGACGTTAAGCGGCTATCCCGATCCGAGATAATGCTCACTATAACATCGTGCAATCTAACAATCTGGCGCACATACATCTCCGCAAGTCTCTCCGTAGATGTACCCACTTTAAATGGTAGAAAGTGGGCTGATTTGGTCAACCTGTCCACGATGACCCAAATCGCATCCTTGCCTCCTGGAGAACGCGGAAGCCCCGATACAAAATCCATAGTAACATGCTCCAATTTCCACTCCGGAATGGGCAAAGGCTGAAGCAATCCGCCTGGCCTCTGTCTCTCCGCCTTGACCTGCTGGCAAACTAAGCATCTGGGCACGAAGCTAGCTACCTCTCGCTTCATGCCATACCACCATACATGCTCCCTCATGTCTCTATACATCTTGTTGGCACCGGGATGCATAGAGTATTGGGAACGATGCGCCTCCTGCATAATCTCCTCGCGCAATGCTCCCTTCGGTACGCACAACCTGGTACCGTGTCGCAATAATCCATCATCTGCGACGGTAAAGTCCTCTACCAGCCCGACCTGAACCTGTGCTCTGATACTCCTCAGAGACTCATCCTCATACTGTCCGGCTCTGATTCGGTCCATCAGCTCCGACTGAACCTGAAGTCCCCACATCTGCACCGCGACTCCCGGAACCAATACCTCAATGCCCAAACTATCGAGGTCTGCCAATAGATGCCTGTCCCTAGTCAAGCACATAGCCACGGGATACCTGCTCAAAGCATCCGCGACTACGTTGGCATTCCCTGGATGGTACTGCAAAGATATGTCGAAGTCCTTCATCACCTCTAACCATCGCCGCTGCCTCATGTTGAGCTCCTTCTGTGTAAACACATACTTTAAGCTCTTATGGTCTGTGAAGATCTCTACTCTCTCTCCATATAGATAGTGTTTCCACAATTTGAGAGCAAAGATAACCGCTGCAAGCTCCAAATCATGGGTATGGTAGTTCTTCTCATGCGGGCATAATTGCCTGGAAGCATAGGCAATTACCTTCCCGTGCTGTTGTAGTACACAACCCAAACCCTTCCCTGATGCATCACTGTAAATGGAAAATCCTCCTGCTCCTGATGGTAGTGTCAAGATGGGAGCTGTAGTCAATCTCCTCTTCAGCTCCTCAAATGCTGACTGGCAATCCTCAGTCCAGACGAATTCCACGTCCTTTCTGGTCAGCCTAGTCATCGGCTCTGCTAGTCTGGAGAAGTCCTGAACAAACTTCCGGTAGTAGCCTGCTAATCCAAGGAAGCTCCTGATCTCTACTACTGAACTCAGGGTAGACCACGATTCAACTGCTGAGATCTTCTTCGGGTCCACCGAGACTCCATCTCCTGTAATGACATGCCCAAGAAATTCAATCTTATCAAGGAAGAATTCACACTTCGACAACTTGCCATACAACTTCTCCTTCCTGAGGATCTCCAGAACAATCCTCAAGTGCTGCTCATGCACCTCCGGGGTCTTCAAATATATCAGAATGTCGTCTATGAAGACTACAACAAACTGATCCAGGTACTGATGAAATACCTAGTTCATCAGATTTATGAACACTGCCGGGGCATTGGTCAACCCAAACGGCATTACCAAGAACTCGAACTGTCCATAACGAGTCCTGAAAGCCGTCTTTGGGATGTCTTCCCACTTCACCTTCACCTGGTGGTACCCTGACCTCAAGTCTATCTTCGAGAATACCTTTGCTCCGCTCAGCTGGTCGAACAAGTCATCAATCCGCGGCAACGGGTATTTGTTCTTGATAGTGAGGTTATTAAGTGCCCTGTAGTCGATACACATACGTACCGACCCATCCTTCTTGGGTACAAATAGTACCGGAGCACCCCATGGTGATGAACTGGAACAGATAAAGCCTTTGTCTTGTAACTCATCCACCTACTTCTTCAACTCCGCCAGTTCACTGTTGTTTACTCTATAGACGTGCTGAGAGATTGGCTCTGCTCCTGGCACTAAGTCTATAGAGAACTCCACATCTCTGTCCGGCGACAACCCCGGCAAATCCTCTGGAAAGACATCCAAGAACTCTGCAATCAATAGATGTGGCAGCTCCCGCTCTTCTACCAAAGCCCCACAGAAATCGCCTTCGCTCTGCTCTGCTCCTCGGATGAACTCGAACTCCGGCTCTCCTGGCGTCTGAAATAAAACTCTGCCTCCACGACAATCGATACTAGCGTGATGTCTACTCAACCAATCCATCCCGAGTACTATATCGTAACTCGAAAGTAGCATTACAAGTAAACATACATTCAGCTCACGGCCTTCCACCTAAACCCTCTGGTTCTTGCAAACATCACTGACCAGGATGATGCCACCCCCGGTCGTGATCTTGCAAGTTCGCGCCAACGGTTCAGCCTCAAGACGATATCTCAAAGCAAAAGATACAGATACAAAGCTATGAGATGCACCAGAATCAAATAAGGCATGAGCTGGAAAAGAATCGAGTAAGACTGGACCTGATATAATGTCTCCGACTGGCTCTGACTCCTCCACGGTCAGGGCAAAAGCTCGCCCCTGATGTGCACCCCTCTGCTGGTGCTGGTGCTGCACGAACTTCTGCTGCTGGGGCGGTAAAGGAGGTCCTCTCGGCTGTCCCGCCGGGTGTCTAGCGGGTATCCTCTGGATAGGGGCTACATCATGAACTGTCTGAGCTAAGGTCTTGGGGCAATCCCTCAGCTGGTGATTTGATGAACCGTAAAACAAATACTGACCGAGCCTCTTCCTGCAAATGTCCCATCCGTGCCCTGCCTTCTTACAGAAAGGGCAAGCATGAGCTGTCTGGGCTGGTCTCTGCATCTGATACGTCTTCTGTACAGGTGCTCGGTTAGGCGTATTGGACTGCTGCCTCTGGTGCTGGAAATATGGCTTCTTCGCTGGACCTGTGCTGCTGCTGCCACCATAAACATCTCGGTCCCTCTTGTGCCTCCCACTCAGGTCTCTCTCGACCTTGCGAGCCTCCCTCAAGATGTCTGTATACGTCTCGTGGCTCGAAGAAATGAGAGCCTTCACTTCCCAGTTCAGACCCTCTCTGAACCTACTAGCCCGGTTCTCTGGGTCTCTCACCATATAGTCGGCATATCTGCTCAACCTACCAAACTCGGCGGCATACTCCTCCACCGATATGTTCCCCTGGTAGAGGTTCTGGAACTGTCGCTCTAGGTCAAGTATCTCAGTAGGCGGGAAGAACTTCCTTCTGAACAAGTCCCTGAACTCTCCCCATGTCAATCCTGGATTGGCGATCCGTGGCTCATTCCGGAACCACGTGCTGGCGATGTCCATCATCTGCAATCCCGCTGCCTCCACCATCAGGTCCTCCGTAAGACGAGATAAGCGCATGACGTGCTCCATGCTCTCCAACCAATCATCCGTATAGATGATGCCCTCTGTCCCCTTGAAAGGCCGGGGATCCAACTTCTTGAAGTCCTGAATAGTGCCGGGCCTGGGCTGTACCTCCCGTGGCTATGGTGGTGCGGTCCTCTCTACGGCGGTGATGGCCACCTGGTGAGCACTCTCGATGCCCTGTCTCAACACTTTGGTCTGTCGGTGTGCGCCTCGGCCTGGGCCCTCTGGGCCTCCATCATCATCTGGAAAAGTGCAAACAGCTGTGTAGCATTAGCTGGTACTAGCGGTGGTGGCGGAAGATCCTCGGGAACAACTGGAGCAATCCTCTGAATCGGGGGAGGAGCACCCCCAAAAGCGGCTGCTGAGACTCCCACCTGGACCGGTGAGGCAATCCTCTCGACGGAAGATGAAACAGTAGCAGCTGCTACTCTATCCGCAGCAGGCTGGGAAGTAGCCGAGAAAGCTGCTGCTGCTCTTGAGCGATAGAATCTGACCTTCGGAGGCATCCTGAAGTCAGATTGAAAATACGGAATCAATTATTGAATATAATGCGATATCATCAAAGAAGGACAGAACTTAATTCAAAATGAAGGACAATATCAAATAGATAAAGATTTGTAGAACAAAACATTGGAATTTTTTTCTAATTGTGATTGAGTAACTCTCAGCCTAAATCCTGTATCCTAAAGCAGGCTCGTAGCAATACTCTAGTCGAGCACAACTACTATGTCTATCTAGACCTGCATGGGCCACCACTAAAAATGTGTTACGACCCGCACCCTGATATTCGGGCACGAGTACGTGGTTACGCCCAGCCTACACCGCAGAATCGGCGGTAGAACGCTGTCTGGGTCATTTCTAACTATCTAACATCTCAACAATATAATATGGTACCTGTCAATCATCTCAACTCCAAATGGAGGAGCAAAATGGTATCTCACAAATATATCCATCTCAATCACAAAAACAAACTAAGGAGGAAATAATGCACAAATGGAAATAACGAAGGAAAGAAGATACAATCCACAATATGAAATAATAGTACATCTGTGAATCTCCACAAAATAATAGTCTAATACAAAATCTAAACAAAACTAGACCTCCTCGGTCACTGCTACTATGTCCTCTGTCTCTAGGGGAGTATCCTCTAAAGTCTCACCCTCCCGAGGTCCGTAATGTGTGGGACACAGCTCCTCTAGCTAATCATCTGGAAAAATATATCCAGTCAGGATTGGAGCAAAGTACATACCTCTGAAAGCAGTTCCAATAACATAATCGAGCATATATAACAAGCAATAGAAAAAATGATACAAGATGCACAAGTAGAAAGAATAAACTGTACAAGTGAACAGGCAATAGGCACAATAAAGCTGAAAGTAAATACGAGAAGAACTGCAAGTAGAGAACAAGAAATACTAACTATGTGTTTTAGAGTGAGAGTTTGTTATGTGATCGGTTTAGGTTGCACATGAGGTATATAGGTAACTCCATTATACGTGAGGTGTACAATCGACATGCACATGAGATCAAGAGGACTTTGATCACATAACCAACTCCTACTCTCCCTCCCCAACCAATACTCATGGATCCAATCATGACACGTTACGTACATGATCACGATAGTCACACTAGCACACAAAATAGTGGATGCACAAGAAGCACATGAAAGTCAATACCCGATGCACACGATGAAATACATGTCATTAGGTACCCGTTGCACACGGTAGGGGATAATACCTCCTGACGGGATCCATATAGCACCAGTCCGTGAAATCACTGTGTCGGGAATCAATGTATACTAATCTAGAACATGCATATATACAATATTATGAATTAAAAACAATCAGAGAAATGTACTCGCCTGAAGTCCTGAGCAAAGTGTGTCTCTCGATGCCCAAGCTGGTGTCTCACAACCTATATATGGTATGTTGCGTCAAAACAAGGTTCAAAGATGGAAATAAATGAAGTTGAAGAAGTTCTAGGTCAATACGCCGTTTCTAAGTCAAACCAATGCATTTCTAGGTTGTAAGAGTCTAATGCTAGTCACTAAGTCAATACACTATGAAGCTACGCTATACTAGCTAAGCTAACACACCACAGTGCAATCAAGAAGCCGTATCCTAAGATACGCAGATTTTCTAATATAAAAATAGTTTATATATATATACAACTAATACTAGTTACACAATACACTATACTATATTTAATTGTTATAGGATAACCATTAATACAGTATATACATACACCTGTAGCTTAACTAACTAATAGTTAAGAACCTAACTCATATACATACATAATGCATATACCCATAATACTAATCTACTAAGTAATTACATACATATCTAACTATTTAGACTTAACTAGCACCTGAGTACATAGCTCACTAATTGATATTACCAATGTATAAAAGCTACCTAGCTAATTACCCAAATACTCTATATAGTCCATCTAGTACCTACCCTTATATAACTATCTAACTGTTATGCGACTGAACCTAACCCCAACTGATACTCTCAACCCCTCTAACAAGACCAAGACATTTCCCTACTCAAGCCTAGGAACAAAGTCCAACTGATACCTATTATTATCTATTAGCAACTCTTACTAAACATATACACTTAACCTCTATCTAATACCCATTACCAACTAAATTACTAAAAACTTAACTAACCTCAACTAATAATTAACTAACACTATACTAAAATTAGACTCGCTAGGAACCTAAAACTCACTGACTTCAGCCCACATGTTACTGCCTTCACTGCATTCTCCAGTTCAGTGAAGTATCAGTCTTCACTGCCTTCTCCAGTTCAGTGAAGTATCAGTCTTCACTGCATTCTCCCGTTCAGTGAAGTATCAGTCTTCACTGCATTCTCCAGTTCATTGGAGTATCAGTTTTGAGTATCTGCTGATACTTCACTGCAGTTCAGTAAGTATCTATACGAGTCCTTGCTGTGCTGAGTCTGCTGCCCAGATAATCTTCAGTCTGTGCTCAAACTGCTGTATTCCTCTGCAGTCAGTCTACAGGTAGTCGTTCCAGGTTATTTCTGTACTGAAGTGTGCAGTTTCAGGTATTGAACCTCTGCAGTCAATACTGTCAGGTATGGAACCTCAATGCTGTTGTAGTCTTGAGCCTTCAGTCTAGGTGCTGCTGTGTCGAGTTCTTCAGGTAATCTTCAGCCTTCATGAGTTGCTGTGCAATCTTTAGGTTGTTGTGCAGTCCAGCCTTGCTGTCGAGTACCTGGTGCGTATCTGCACACATAGTACTTGCTGAACCTTGCTGTCGAGTCCCCCCTTCTCACTTAACAAGGTAAAATCTCAGCTACAGATCTACTGGGGAATTATCAGTGATCTGATACTAACTCGAGCACACAACACAAACAAATATACACTACATCTCAAACACATCTAAAATGACTAGCTATACGTCTATATGTATATATACTCCTCATCTATGCATCTCCCTATAAAGATCAACACACATACATTTAAATACATAATCTAACATGTATATATGTATAACTATAGACACCAATATATATATATATATATATATATATATATACACATACTTATATGTATTTATTTAGATACCCTCATATAAACACACATAGGCATACGTATATACATAAAATCCAAATTCCTCTATTATACTCTCCATATAATACATAGATAGCATATACAAATATATTTACATATGTATGTATAGTACAAAAAGCCAAAACACAAACACATGGAGTGCACCGCACCCGTATCACACTTTTCTATGATACGCTTGCGACACGGCCCCCAACTCACAACCAAACGTATCCTGGAGGATACGTACAAGCCCAATACCTAATTTATGACCAATACATATATAAATTATAGTGTCTACGTGTCCATGTCACCATATGATATGCACATGGCCCCATGTCGGAGGTAGACCCCCAAAATCGACCGTTTTGTCAAATTGACGAGATACGGCCCACACGAATTCAATTATGGACATGACACATGCTACAAACAACAATCAATGGTCAATTAGATCTATTAGATCCATTGACAACACTACATGTGCCAATTTCGGAATTCCCCCAAAATTGGCACCAAAATGGACGTAACTACCACCGTAGGTCTCCAAATGATTCTAAATCAAATCCTATGGGTAACCTATGCATGTGGGGTGGTTTCTCATAGTAAAAACTCAGATCTATAGTCTATAGGAAGGGGGAAAACTGATTTATATCTATTGGGAGATGGATTCCCAATGGAAAGGTCCCAAATGACAAGTTGCTCCTCTCCTTGTAGATCTTGGCCTCCTCCTCCTTGTTCCTTGCTTCTTGCTTGTAGATCCTTGATGTAGAGGCTTCAATGATGAAATTAGGAAGAGATTTGAAGAGAATTGATGGAGAATTGATGGGGAATTGGAAGGAGAAAAACTAGATCTAGAATTTTGGGGAAGAACTAAAATGAGAGCACTCTCTCTCCTCTCAATTATGGCTGGTCATAAACCCCTCCCCAAGCAATGTACAAAGTCAAAAATATCCCTTGGGGCCTCTCATGAAGAAATAATTAGGGAGGGAAGGTTCTAGTCTAATGGTTCCACTAATTAATCATGTTTCCTAATCCATGGGCCTAATTCATGGGCTCAACTTAGACTAGTCCAAAAAGTTTGTTCATGCTCTCTAATTAAAAGGTTAAGTCCACTACACAAGTCCAAAACAAGTCTACACTAGCAATAATTAAAATAAATAAATTAGTCATGCACAATTATTAATTATAAAAATCCTAAAATAATTAATACCCATAATAATTACCAAACTACCCTTAGATGGAAATGTGAGGGTGACAATATTTGAACACGAAATATAAAAATTTAATACCCAATATACACGATAAAATATATGTGAAGGAGTACCCGCTGAACAAGGTAGGGGATAACATCTCCTGACAGGATCCTTGTAGTAGCAGTCCATGAAACCACTGCGTCCGAATCAAGTATACAGTTCTAGAACATGAGATATATACACTATTATGAAATAAAAACTAACAAAAATATGTACTCACCTGAGGTCCTGAGCAAGGTGTGTCTCTTGATGCCCAAGCTGGTATCACACAGACCTATATATGGTATATTACATCAATACAAGATTTTGAAATAAAAATAAGTTAAACTAGTTCAATTCTAGGTCATAAAGTCATTTCTAAGTCAAAAATAGTCAAACTAGGTCCACTCTAGGTCAAACTTGGTCAATCTAGTTATTTCTAAGTTGTATGAGTCCATCTCCAGGATATTCGGTCCATACAGTATTTAACTAGGCCACACTAGCTAAGCTAAGATAGTATGATACACACAAAGTATCGTATCATAGGATACGCAAGTTTTTGATATAAAAATACTAATTTATATATATACAAGACAATATGTATAGTAATCTTAGCTAACTAATGCAAATTAGATACCTTGGCTTTGAACCAATGTGTATCTCACCACCTACACACCCATCTTGATACTCAAACCCAATACCTTAAGTATCAACCAATACCTTGACATTATCTTGGTATCATAAGGTAATTCAAATCCTAATATGCAATTAACTACCCATAAACTAACTATATACTAACATACATAAACTACTACAATACTACTAACTACCTACTAACATATCAATACTTATTTACTGATATACAATACATACATATAGCTACTAGTCTAACAAGTATATATATATATATATATATCTAAATATTTAGATAGCAATGTATATATATACAAACTACCTATCAATGTACTTACTACTAAACTATTAATAACTAACTAAACCTCTAGTAAACTACTAGCTAACCCTCTGACCTCAACTAGGTGCTGCCCATGCTGCATCTCCTTGATGTTGCTGCTGTTGTATATGCTGGCTGCTCTTTGTTGTGGTTGCTGCACACACTGCTAGCTGATGCATTGGCTACTGCAGTGCTGTGCTTGTAGCTGCTACCTCTTGTTAAATGCAGTTGCTGCCTTGCTTGTTAGCTCGACTTGCTGTTGGTGACTGTTGCAGTGCATATGCTGGTTGCTATGCAGTTAGCTAGCTTGCTCTCTGTTGTTGCTGCTAGCTTGACTTGCTATTGGTGACTGTTGCAGTACATATGCTACTAGCTGCTGAGGTTGATACTAAGGGATGTAAATTTTATGGCAGTTGCTGAATGCCTTGTTGTTTGCTACCAGCAGGCTTGGCTGCATTGCTTTCTAACTGCAGTAGTATACTGCAGGCTCTCAGATGCTGGAAAATGCAGTTGTTGCTTGCTATGCTGATGAAGGTTGATGTGCTACTACCACTATACTTCAGTAGGTGATACTTTCTGTTATGATGTTGCTAGCTGCTGTTGATGAAGACTACACACTGCTTGTTGTGTGCATAAGTTGAACCCACTGTGCATCTACCTGACCCCCCTCTCACTACTCACTCACTAACTACACATCCATATATAATATACATGTCACTAATTATAAATCTCTCTCTCTCTCTCTCTCTATATATATAGATATATATATGTGTATGTTTATATATATATATATATATATATATATACTATAGATATATATACACATATACACATAGCTATATATATACCAATCTATATAATATAATAGAGATTCATACACATATACATAACCATACAATCATATAATTATATCATTCTAATAGATATTACCAAGTCAGATTGAATTGAGGTACAATAAAACAAACACGTGGAGTGTACTGCACCCATATCACACTCATTCTTTGATACACTTGCGATACGGCTCCACCACACAATCAAACATATCCCGAAGGACACGAGCAAGTCTAAAATAATAATTATGAACAATACGAAGAACTAATTACTCAACTACGTGTCCATGTAAAAATATGACTTGCTCAAACCCCATGTCGAAGAAAATCCCCCAAATCAACCTATATCTCCAAATTGTCGGGATACGGCCTACATATATCCAATTATGGATACGACACTAGTCACACACAATCAAACATATATTATTTGGTCTAAATGACTAATTGATAAACACAAGATGTGCGAATGTCAAAATTTCTCCAAAATTGACACAAAATACCATATTACTTTCTCCATAGGCCTCCTATGAACCTAATTCCAATTCCTATGTATATTCTTAGCATATGGGCTAGTTTCTTATAGTTAAATTATAGATTTAAAGTCTAATTAGAGAGGAAAAACTTAATTGTACCTATTGGAAGATTGATTCCCAATAAAATTTCCAAATTGAGAGAAAGTAGCCTCTAACTTGTAGTTCCTTGCTCCTCCTTGTAGATCCTTGCTTCCTTCTTGTAGATCCTTGTCCTACTAGCCTCCAATGATGAATAGGAAAAAAATTAGGAAGAAATTGAGTAGGAATTGGAATGGGAATGAAGAGTTTGGAAGAGAGAAAATTCTAGATCTAGATTGGAATAACAAAATTAGAAGAGAGAGAGAGTCTAATTGAAAAAATTAATTAAGGAGGGAAGGTTCTAGTCTCTTGACCCTCCTCCAAGCTACTATAAAATATCTAAAATACCCCTTGGGGCCTCTAATGAAAAAATTAATTAAGTAGGGAAGGTTCTAGTCTAATTGGTTTCACTAATTAATTTATTCTTCTAATTAAATGTTGGTCCATGGATCTAAACTAAACTAGTAAGGTCTACTACATAAGTTCAAAATAAATTTAACATCTAACAATAAATAAATAATATAATAAATAATATTTACAATATGTACAATATTTAATATTATGATCTTAAAAATATAAATACCCATGTCAAATTATCAAACTATCCTTAGTTGAAAAAGTGAGGGTGACAGTCTCTCAACACAATTTTTTCCCTGACTTGATTTATGCGCAACTGCGGTGCCCAAGTGGTTTTTGGAAGACTTGGAGGGTTGACCCACATTCGGCGCATGAGTGACTGGGTCAGCCCTAACAACTTTCCATCGGTAGCGCGCATGATAATCAGTGGTGCATACTGTTGTTGGACTACCTGTACAGCCCCTCGAGTGCGCATGGCTCAAGGTGGTTTGGAGTTCTTCGTACCAGCGCTCATGGGTATATAGTTTAGAGAATCTATTTTGGTGTCGTATGAGATCCTATTGAGGACAGACTTTTTCCCATTGGCCTTGTTGCCTGCAGAAGGCTTCATGCACCCATCTTCTGATACGGTACATCTTTCCTTTCGTGCATTTGGCCGTGGACACACCTTTTGAGAGTCTGCATCGTTCTTCTCAATAGTGGCTTCATAGACGGAGATAGGATTTGTAGTAAATTGATATGCATCCCCAACAACGGGGGTTGGCAGCGTATCTTTCATAAACTGTGGGTGCAGCACAACGACCTTGGCGACACAAGTCTTACGAGTCTTGTGAGGTCTTGCGGGCCTCGATGCGGAACTCGACTTGTCCAGCATCTCTGTAAGCCCCCTGATTTTTCAAGAATTTTTAATTTGGATTTTTCACAATTTTCTGTAATTTTTTAGGATTTTTCTGTAATTAAAACCTAGGTATTTGGTAATTAAATAATTTTTATTTGCTGTTAAATAATATTAAAATATTATGGAAATAATATTTTATGGTGTAAAATGGAAAATCGGACATAGGGTAATTTTCTGATAATTTATTGGACTTCGGAAGCATTTTAAAGCCCTAGAAACCAATGTACATTTAAACCGAATTAAACCCGTGCCAAACACCCAACATCCCCATGAGAGCCGAAGCTAAGCCCAAGGAGCATTGACCCAAGCCCAAATTTCTGCATGTATAAATACATATTTTTCCTAGCTTTCTCCACAAAAAAAAAAAAGGAAAAAAGAAAAAAAAAAAAATCCCTAAACCTAAACCTAACCCTAACCCTAGCCTTCAGCCGCCACCCCCCTTTCCCTGACCTCCCTTCGGCCGACTTCACCGACCACCCGCGGCGGCTCCGGCTGCAGCCCCGCCGACCCGCGCTGTGTACTCCCCCGTTCGGCGGTGCACCCCGCACCCGACGTAACCCACGCGCCGCTCCGGCGATGCTGTGCAGTTGTGCAACCCCGTCCGGCCTGTCAACAGCAGCAACCCCGACCGGCCTGTGCGCTTATCCCCGCCGACTGAACTGACTCTGGCCGGCCGACTTCACCGAACCCGCGGCGGCTCCGGCTACAGCCCCGCTCCGATCCAGTTCCCTCCCTCGACCCTTCTTCTTCTATTGCTCCAACGGTGCAGCTCCATCCCGCGACCGCTCCGGCAGCGCAGCGTAGCCCAGCCGTGCAGCGCCTCCCCCGACCGGCCTGTGCACCCGACGCCGACTCCGGCCGTCGACCTCTCCGCCCTGCCCAGCACCACCATCACCAAGCCCCTTGCCGTTGACCTCCACCGTTCCGCCCTCGCCGTCGACGGGCTCCGTCGACCAGAACGGCCAGCCTCCAGAAGCCCTAGGCATAGTCGCCGCCGACCCGAACACAGTTCGTGTCAAGGAGACACAGCGGACACAGGACCAGGACGCGATCCAGACACTCGGACACGAGAATTCAGATTTCATGGAGCCCTGTTCAAGTAACCCGTTCTCTCTCCTCGTTATCCCGTTTTTCGTTCGTCAGTTGCGTCGAGTAGACTGTATACCCCTCTCGATGCCCGTGCAACTCGCTCGGTGCATCGCATCCTGTGGTGATCGCAAACCGTGATCCAAAAACAGGAAAACCAACGCCTTATTTCACCCCGAAACTGAGTGCGCCCCGCCAAACGGGACGACTTGGTCGCACGCGGTCTTTACCGAAACGTGCGCGCCGTCGATACGGACGTGCGAGATTTCGTAGAAGTTGATTTGGATGTGCGTGCACACCGGAATCAACGCGTATCCGCCGACAACGCCCCGTATCCGCCTATTCTGGAACGCGTTGTAACTTTGTGTACACACGTCGGATCGAGACGAAACTTGCGCCATCGGACTCGTAGTGGATTCTGAGAACGTTGACAAAATTGCGTATCGTGGGCCCCACCGGCTCCACTTGACAGACGATTTTGTGATCGGCTCATCGGAATCCAATTCTGGAAGTTCCGTTGGGTTCGTATCATCGTTCTGGACTTGTTGACACTAAGTTTGACGAATTTGGAGACATTTGACCCTGACACATTTTTCGGTGCAAAGCGGTCCACATGTGGACCCCGCTTTGACCCAGAAATGTCATTTTTGCCCCTGTGTCCAAATTGGACTTAAGGACAGGCGTTTCTAGCTATTTGATATTTTCTGAGACTATTGGTGATGTTTATTATCGCTTTTGGAGGAGTACCTGCAGGATCCACTGACACAGGGACAATTGTTGGTATTCGAACCCCAGACAAGTATACCTTGCCAAATCCAGCAGTTTTGCTACTTATTTCCTTGACTTATTTATATATCGTTGTGAAAGATACCTTACCAACTCTTGTACATTATTTGCATGCTTTCCTTTTCAGTTGTTATTTTCTTGTCGTATATAGTTTCTTCATGCGATTTTTATATTGGATTTGTTCTTGCTGCTATAGTCTTATTTTCTCATTTTTCGTGCATATATATTATTTGTTCTTTTCCATGGATCACTATTTATTTTATAGTCATATTGTGATGGTATATGTTTACTCTACGCTCTCTTGAGTTGACTCGATTGATTTCTTTAGTTCCTAGATGATCGTTATTAGGCATTGACTATACTTGAGCATTCTCGACTGTGAGTACCCATTGTGCTGCGATAGAGACTTGTTCATTTGACTACCTCATTCGTGAGCTCCCATTGGGCTGCGAAAGAGCCATACTATAGATTGGGAGTCCCCATTGGCCTACTTTCTATAGGACCGTGATCTCCCATTGAGTTGCGGTTATCCCGATTGCTTGTAGTCATGGTTGATAGCATCATTGGCATGCCACCATCTTAGATGTAGTGATTTCTCGTGTCTTATTTGTTTATCTTGTGTTTATTTTCTGGTCTATCTTGCATGTTCATTTACTGTACTTTTGGCTCATATTCTTTTGTATCTTGTTACGTCCCACTGAGGACCTGGTTTTGTTCTCCAGATTTAGCAGACGAGGAGTACCCGCAACTTTACGGACCGACACTAGACGAGGGTACAATTACAGTTGATGGCACTGCTTTTACTTAGTTACTTTCTAGCATGTTTTATATTTCCTTGTCTGTATTTTTCCATTTATCGGTAGTGGATTTGTCTCCACCCGACTTAGTATTATTTCTTGCTGGATATTCGACAATATCTTTACTTTCAGCATTTATTCCAGTTTGCTATTTAGTTCATATACAGTTCTTATGGATGAGATTAGTATAGACTGTGACTTGTATCATTGGACCTACTTTTTATATTACAGCTTAAGCATGCCCCGATGGATCCATTAAATTAGGTTTGTCCATCGGTGTGTGCTGCTGGCCATTGTCACATGTCTAGTCCCTCGGTATTTTGGGACTGGGGCATGATATGGTTTTTGTGGTGGCCCATGCAGGTCAACAACTAAATTGTTTGGTTTCAACTTAGGGACCGAACAAGCCTGCAATAAGAATAGGATAAGTTTTTAGGATCTCATCCACTTGCTTGAAACGTTCTTGATATCTATATCGGATTCAAATTTAATTCTTAACTTGCATCTTGCCTTGATTCTTGTGCGTCTCTTATAGTTTATTTTGATGCAGAGCAATGGATTCACAAGCACGCGACGAGACTCCCACAGGAATGCCACAAGTTCCAGATGTCACCTATGACGATGAAGTGACACCAGTTGGTGGGGGTCAACTAGAACAACAAAACAGTCAAGATACCTCAAGAGATCGGCAAGAAGACATTCCACCTCCGCCGTAGTTCACACCACCAATGGCCGTATTCCCACAAGGGCAAGCTATGGACGGGCAACAGATATTTCAAATGATCTACGCAATGATGCAAGCTCAACAGCAGATTCAACAAGATACTTTGAGTCTCAGCTTAGCACTTGTACTGGAGCAGGCGAATCTACCAACTCGACGGCAACCGACGGGCTCTATTACCGATTTCCGCCAGCTGAAGCCCCGTACCTTCTCATGCAAGGAGGAGCCCACAGAAGTTCATGAGTGGATCACCAACACACAACACCAGTTGAAAGCAGCTGAGCTTCCCAAAGAACGTTGGATGACTGCCGTTAGAATGCAGTTGACAGATAATTCGCATCACTGGTGGCTATCTGAGGAGACACGGCTCGGACCTGACCGAGTCACTTGGGAAGAGTTTTCTAGACTCTTTCAGGAGATGTACATTCTATCTATCGCTCGATCAGAACTTAGGGACAAGTTTAATCATCTCACTCAAGACAATCTGACAGTGGAAGAATACAACGCATAATTCATTCGTCTGAGCCGCTTCGCCCCAACCTTGATTCCGACAGAAGAAGAGAAGGCTGAGAAGTTCTTCGACGGACTAAACATTGAGCTACAGAAACTAATTGGATCCGTTGCACCTACATCTTACCCGGACGTCCTTGCTGCAGCCCGACGCATGGAGCGCGTCACCAGAAGAGAGACCAGTCTAAAGCGACCGTACACATCAGCACCAGCCGGAGCACCACAGGAAGAAGTTGCAAAGAGACCTCACATGCACCAGCCACCAGAAGAATCTCCACAGGCACTACCTATCTGTCCATATTGTCGCAGGCGAGACCATATTGAGGACGAGTGCAGACGCAAAAGGAGATTATGTTTAGCTTGCGGATCCAGTCAGCATTTATTGAGGGAATGCCCTGAGCGTCGAGAAAGAGCACCAACGGTTAACCAACAAGCTCTACCAGCACCAGGAGGTTATCAACCAAGGCCACCCTTGGCACCTCGAGTAGCACTCTTACAACAGGCCCAACAACAACAGAGGGCACCACCTCAAGAACACGGACAAGCTTTCGCGATGACTTTGGAGGACGCGTAGATTCATGGAGTAGCTAATGCGCGTAAGTTTTTATAGTTTTCTGTTTTTAGTATTGTTTTAGCTCGCGCCTATTGGTTCGTGACCTCAGCCTTAACCTATGTAATTTTGTACTTGTTTTATAATTGATAACCTAGTAATAACCTAGTTTTCTAAATTATAGTCTTCTAGATTTCCTTCACCCGAGAAATTGCATAACTTTTAATGCTTAGGGAAATAATTTTTTCTTTGTATTATTCTTACACCCTCAACCTTGAATCTTCTTGATCGTGTTGTGCTTGGAATAATGTTTGTAACCTGTCATCTATGTTGACAGGTTATTCTTGGATTATGAGGACGCAATCCTCTTAAGGGGGTAGATTGTAAGCCCCCTGATTTTTCAAGATTTTTTAATTTGGATTTTTCATAATTTTCTGTAATTTTTTGGGATTTTTTGTAATTAAAACCTAGGTATTTGGTAATTAAATGATTTTTAATTACTGTTAAATAATATTAAAATAATATGGAAATAATATTTTATGGTGTAAAATGGAAAACAAGACATAGGGTAATTTTCTGGAAATTTATTGGACTCCGAAAGCATTTTAAAGCCCTAGAAACCAATGTACATTTAAACCAAATTAAACCCGTGCCAAACACCAAACATCCCCATAAGAGCCGAAGCCAAGCCCAAGGAGCATTGACCCAAGCCCAAATTTTTGCATGTATAAATACATATTTTTTCAAGCTTTCTCCACAAAAATAAAAAAAGAAAAAATAAATAAATAAATAAAAATCCCTAAACCTAACCCTAACCCTAGCCGTCAGCCGCCACCCCCCTTTCCCTGACCTCCCTCCGGCCGACTTCACCGACCCCCCGCGGCCGGTCCGGCTGCAGCCCTGCCGACCCACGCTGTGTACTCCCCCGTCCGGAGGTGCACCCCACACCCGACGTCACCCCCGCTCCGCTCCGGCGATGTTGTGCAGTTGTGCAACCCCGTCCGGCCCGTCAACAGCAACAACCCCGACCGGCCTGTGCGCTTCTCCCCGCCGACTGAACCGACTCCGGCCGGCCGACTTTACCGAACCCGCGGCGGCTCTGGCTACAGCCCCGCTCTGATCCAGTTCCCTCCCTCGACCCTTCTTCTTCCATTGCTCCAGCGGTGCAGCTCTATCCCGCGACCGCTCCGGCAGTGCAGCGCAGCCCCGTCGCCCGGCTGTGCAGCGCCTCCCCCAACCGGCCTGTGCACCTGACGCCGACTCCGGCCGTCGACCTCTCCGCCCTGCCTAGCACCACCATCACCAAGCCCCTCGCCGTCGACCTCCACCATTTCGCCCTCGCCGTCGACGGGCTCCGCCGACCAGAACGGCCAGCCTCCAGCAGCCCTAGGCATAGTCGCCCCCGACCCGGACACAGTTCGTGTCAAGGAGACACAGCAGACACTGGACCAGGACGCGATCCAGACACTCGGATACGAGAATTCAGATTTTACGGAGCCCTGTTCAGGTAACCCGTTCTCTCTCCTCGTTATCCCGTTTTCCATTCCTTCAGTTGCGTCACGTAGACTGTATAACCCTCTCGATGCCCGTGCAACTCGCTCGGTGCATCGCGTCCTGTGGTGATCGCAAACCGCGATCCAAAAACAGGAAAACCAACGCCTTATTTTACCCCAGAACTGAGTATGCCCCGCCAAACGGGACAACTTAGTCGCACGCGGTCTTTACCGAAACGTGCGCGCCGTCGATATGGACGTGCGGGATTTCGTAGAAGTTGATTTGGATGTGCGTGCACACCGAAATCAACGCATATCCGCCGACAATGCCCCGTATCCGCCTATTCTGGAACGTATTGTAACTTTGTGTACACACGTCGGATCGAGACAAAACTTACGCCATTGGACTCGTAGCAATACGCTGGTCCTGTGACCCAAGTTTGGTTCGATTCCGAGAATGTTGACAAAATTGCGTATCGTGGGCCCCACCGGCTCCACTTGATGGGCGATTTTGTGATCGGCTCATCGGAATCCAATTCTGGAAGTTCCGTTGGGTTCGTATCATCGTTTTGGACTTATTGACACTAAGTTTGATGAATTTAGAGACCTTTGACCCTGATACATTTTTCGATGCAAAGAGGCCCACATGTGGACCCCGCTTTGACCCAGAAATGTCATTTTTGCCCCTGTGTCCAAATTAGACTTAAGGACAGGCGTTTCTAGCTATTTGATATTTTCTGAGACTGTTGGTGATGTTTATTACAGCTTTTGGAGGAGTACCTGCAGGATCCACTGACACAGAGACAATTGTTGGTATTCGAACCCCAGGCAAGTATACCTTGCCAAATCCTGCAGTTTTGCTACTTATTTCCTTGACTTATTTATACATCCTTGTGCAAGATACCTTGCCAACTCTTGTACATTATTTGCATGCTTCCTTTTTTAGTTGTTATTTTCTTGTCGTATATAGTTTCTTGATGCGCTTTTCATATTTGATTTGTTCCTGCTGCTATAGTCTTATTTTCTCGTTTTACGTGCATGTATATTATTTGCTCTTTTCCATGGATCACTATTTATTTCATAGTCATATTGTAATGGTATATGTTTACTCTACGCTCTCTTGAGTTGACTCGATTGATTTCTTTAGTTCCTAGATGATCGTTATTAGGCATTGACTATACTTGAGCATTCTCGACTATGAGTACCTATTGTGCTGCGATAGAGACTTGTTCATTTGACTACCTCATTTGTGAGCTCCTATTGGGCTGCGAAAGAGCCATACTAAAGATTGGGAGTCCCCATTGGCCTACTTTCTATAAGACCGTGATCTCCCATTGAGTTGCGGTTATCCCGATTGCTTGTAGTCATGGTTGATAGCATCATTGGCATGCCACCATCTTAGATGTAGTGATTTCTCGTATCTTATTTGTTTCTCTTGTGTTTATTTTCTAGTCTGTCTTGCATGTTCATTTACTGTACTTTTGGCTCGTATTATTTTGTATCTTGTTATATCCCACTGAGAACCTAGTTTTGTTCTCCAGATTTAGCAGACGAGGAGTACCCGCAACTTTACGGACCGACACCAGACGAGGGTACGATTGCAGTTGATGGCACTGCTTATACTTAGTTACTTTCTAGCATGTTTTAGTTATATTTCCTTGTCTCTATTTTTCCATTTATCGGTAGTGGATTTGTCTCCACCCGATTTAGTATTATTTTTTGCTGGATATTCGACAGTATCTTTACTTTCAGCATTTATTCCAGTTTGCTATTTAGTTTATATACTATTCTTCTGGATGAGATTAGTATAGACTGTGACTTGTATCATTGGACCTACTTTTTATATTACAGCTTAAGCATGCCCCGATGGATCCATTAAATTGGGTTTGTCCATCGGTGTGTGCTGCTGGCCATTGCCACGTGTCTAGTCCCTCGATATTTTGGGACTGGGGTGTGACAATCTCTTTGAACGCCTGTTAGTCGAAGCGAACAACAGCATCCTCTGGGTTGAACCCAACTTGCTTTCGTCAGACTGCGACACTAACTTTTTATTGGTGGAGAAGTTCTTCTCCAGTAGAGTCACCATTTTTGTCGACATCGCAAAAACTATAAGAAAAAATTAAACGAACTTTTATATTAATTGGAGTAGAATAAAAATATAAAGGAGCTCTAATACGTAGAGTCTGAGGACAAATAAATATAGGCTAGTGTGATAGTAGAGATCTGATCGGCGGTCTATCACTTTACTCCATTGACGATCAGACAGCGAAAATAATGGCAAGGCCTCCTGGAACGTGAGTATGCGACTCAGCTGATGTCTTTTTTTGTCACTACTATATTTCTAGATGAGGGTACTTTGGTCATTTAGAATATTTATTAATTTGTGATTAATTATTTATGTTATGTGTTACTAATTATTATATTGTGTAGTGTTGTTTGATTATTTGTTAGTAGTCTAGCATATGTTTATTTGGACTTGTCCCTAGTGGACCCATTGGATTATCATGACAAATTGAGCCCAACATTAGACTAAACCCATTAGACCATTTTTCTTATTTAATTAAGAAGATTTGCTTAATCCTCATTAGTTTAGAGAATTCCCAATATAGCCCTTCCTAATTATTTCTTATAATTAACTAGTAGGGGCATAGTGGATATTTGTTGTGGCTTGGAGAGGAAGGAAAATGGGGTCGGCCATATAAGGTTTCTCATTCTCTCTCCTTTTTATTTGTTCATTTTATTTAGATCCCTAATTGTGTTATTTTCCAAATTGACTCATCCCTTCACCAAATTTAATCCAATTCTCTCTCATTTTCTCTCAATTTTATTATCTAAGAAGTATTGGAGTTTGGATTGCAATGGGCACTTGAAGGAAGAGGAATTAGCAAAGAAATTATGTCCTAATTTTATCCTTTGAGCATTTTATTCGAAATTCATCTCCCAATAGGTAAATTTTGAATCTACCCCTTAATTTAGAATCTAATTCATGCATTTAATCATTAGAAATTATCCCTTGGCTTAGAGCTACACATAGGATCAAAAATTAGTCTCATATTACTTGTATTGTGAAAGTTACATGATAATTTTTGTCCAATTAGGGAGAATTACGAGATTGACACATCAAGTGTGTGTCATTTGACTAATTAGATCCAATTAGACTTAGATCAGGGTTGTGAGACTAAGTACGTGTCCACAATTGGACACGAGTATAGCGTATCATAGTGTTTTGTGATACGGTGTGATACGGAGCTCAATTTGGATTTTTTGTATGAATGCCCTTCAATTCCTATTATAATTAGTTACATTAGTTATATAAAGATATAATTTAGATATATTATTAATATTATTGGAGAATTATGAGTTTTGACTCTTTAATTGGATATGTATCATGAGTATCCTAGTGATGTACTTAAGGTGTTTGGTAAAATGGTTATTAGTGTACACACTCAAGCAATTATTGGTATATGTATATATTAGTACATACCTACATTTAAATGATATGTATATGAGTTACTTGTTGTTGTAGTATATATATCTATGCATGTATATATATATGACTAAGTATATATATGTAGGTGTGATAGTGGATTTATGAGGATAGGTGGTATCAGTTATTAGTATCAGGTGTGTTCAGAGAACTGTGCAGCAGTAGGGGAGTGCATTGATGTGCAGACATTCAAGGACAGCTAAGGGATAGCTTGGGGTATGATGTGCATCTGTTCACATCAGTTGATGCTCGGGTCAGTGACCACAATAGGTCAGTAACAGCAGCCGGTGTTAGTTGTTGTGAGAGGATGATGTTTGGGTATGGTAGCAATGGTTTCAGTGGGGATGGGCAAGGCAGTTGCAACAACAACGTTAGAATGTAATAGAAATTGTTGTATAATGAGCAGTAGCAAATAAACACTCCATGCAGGAAATACTCGAGCAGTTTGTACTTGCCTGCAATATTCAGCAGCAAACACAGGTATGAGCAACAACTTTGGGGGAAGATAGGTAGCAGGTGCTGTGGAAAGAATTAGTATTTTGTATAGGCTGGATGTACCTGTGTATGATGTGTGGCTCAGTTCAGTGAATAAGAGGATCACTAGGGGAGAGGGGTGAACCTTAACACAAGAGTATCAAAGATGTGTGGCTTAGTGTTGCTACCAACAGGAAGTTGCTGTAGGACAGACCTGTGTGTGTGTATGTGTGTGTTAGAGTAACTGATATCTGTATTGGGTATTAGGCTTATAAAGAACAATCAGGGCCAGCAACATCAGTGAGTATCATCAAGTGTCAGTCACTGGTGTAGTGTTAGGAGGATGAAGAATGAGGTACCAGTTATCAGATATTTGGGGTATGACTAAGAGGAGTACTAAGGGTTGAGGGTATCCTAAGATGTAAATTAGTATTATAGCTAAGGTAATATAAGGAGGAACTAAGTTATTACTAAAATAGTTATAACTTATAATTACTAACTAGTATAAGTGGATACCTTAGTATCAGTGGCTACTATAGCTAATATCTAGTGTTAGCTAGTCAATTACTATAATAAACTAATTACCTTATTGTGGACCTAGAAACTTGTGTATGACTTAAGTTTGACTAGTTTGGCTAAGGTAGACCTAGTTTGACCTAGTTGGACTAATGTAACCTAGAAATGGCCTAGGAAATTATAGTATTGCATTTTTTAACTCATTTTTATTCTTTACACCCATTGACATGCCAGCTCGAAAACCGAGATATATTATTTGCTCAGGACCACAGGCGATTACATTCTCTGATAGTTTTTTTTATTTGATAGCCTCTATGTTTCATGTATTTAATATTGATATATTTGACTCTTTACACGATGGTTTTACGGATTGGTATACATGGATCTTGGTCATGAGATGTTATTGTCATAGTTACTCAGTAATTGTCGTATCATGTTTCTTGATTACTCAATGATTATCGTAATATCTTAGTGATTATATAGACCGTTATCATAGTGCATGATATTATAGATCGTGTAGTGTGATATACGTATTATAACGTGTCATAATTTTGATCCGTTACTAGTCGGGGGTTGGAAAAATATTAGTGGATATGTGATCATACCATATAGCCTGTGATTTAGTATAGCCTGTGATAGTTAGCGGATCATGTCACTCATGCATGATCACGCTAGCTTACCTTTTATATATAGCCAGTGTTTGGCCCAAGCCGATTATATTATCTTACTAGTATTTTAAGGCACATTTATATATATTGTTTTCTTTATTCTCGTTTATTATATTATTGTTCCTCACCATATTGTTCTTAGTTCTTGCCATTATTTACTATGATGCTCATTCTCGTAATATATACTAGTTCTGTTACTTCCATCACTTATTTTTATTGCTATTGATGTTTTATAGTTTCTGTCAATTATTGGAACTGTTGTTTGGGTTGTACTTCGCTCTAATCCTGACTGAATATATTTTTCAGATGATTCATTAAAGAACTAGTATCCTATGCACTACGGGCCACAAGATGGCAAGCCAGTTGAGTTATTACCTATAGAGCCTGTTGAGTTAGCACCAGCAGTCGTTGAGACATAGTTAGATATTCTTGATATTGTATATGTCAGTTAGACTTTGGCATTATATTATTATTTGATATCTTCTGTTGAGATTAGACTTGGACTTGTGATGTATTTGTGACTTTATCTCTTTCTTTATATTCTATATCGTGCCTTATCATCCTCTAGTTTGTTATTGTGATTGAGTATTGGTTACCATTACCATATTATCATATTATCCTCTATTTGGAGTTGAAATAGCATGACATGTACCTTATAAATATTGTGTGAGATATTTAGATAGTATTGTTGACCTAGATAGCATTTTACCGCCGATGCTACGACGTAGGTTGGACGTACCCACGTACTCGTGCCCTTACACCGGGTACGGGTCGTGATACTTCTTTTCTCTGTCCTTTTCTCCTCTTTCTCTCCGTAGGGGACATCCACTATTTATAGCCTTTAGAGGACCATATATGCACATGCGTGCACGAATCTTATGCTACCGTATATGGGTGCAATTCATAATATGGCTGTCATATGGTAATTCAAGATCTGCGTTTCAAATGCCCATATCTGCATAATATATGTCATGCCCTAGTTATTCGAAGATCTTGGATGTTCATAATCGTAAGATTTGATTTTATGGAGCCTTTAAGAGAATGCTGCCACGTAATAACTTTAGCGCATAAAAATATTGTCATATGGCAACACTGCCACATGAGAGCTCTAACGCATGGAAGGCTGGCGCATGCGAGTGTTTGCCCTATGAGACCTTCATTGTGATGCCCTATACGCTGGATGTTTCTTGAAGTAGTCTGCCCACAATTTATATTTTTGAGCAGGCCTGTCCATGGCGCATGGCTGCATGACTCCTCATGGTGCATGGCTGCATACGGAGCATGGCTGCACATGACTGCATGGATTATATTTGGAGCAAGGCTCTGGCTGTATTGTGCAATTATGGTGGTCATGTTTGGCGCATGGTATAGATTTTTTTATGCTTCTATAATACCCCCTTTAAAGATTTTAAATTTAATTAAGTTTGGAATACTTTGAACAAAAGCATGGATGATGATGGCACATGGGTCGTTTTGACGTATCGGCTTATAAATTCATTATATTTCTGGCGCAACAGATATTTAGCTTATCTACTTTATTGGCGCATGAGATTGGATGTTGACTTGTCTTTCCTTGAGCTTTGAGTTGTTAGAGCCACAGCACGTTCCACAGGCTGACCCACTCCCCCATTTTCCCGAGGTGTGGGTTCATTCAATAAATGCAAGATTCATCCCACGGTCTTGGTGCCCAATTACTCGAGGGCTTTAAGAAAGAAATATTTCTACTACGCAAGATGCCTTTGCGAAAGTCGGACGTAGGGAGTCCGATGGAGCACTTTGTCGATCCTCTGCCTCAGATGGACAACCATTCCGCTGCTATGGCCACTTCAAAACCTAAAGAGAAAACCCTTGTCTCCGCTTTCTTAACACTCATATACACCAACCACACTATCTGTTTTGCATGGGCGAAGGATCGCCAAGAACATGCGTAGACAGATCCTACGGCTTAATGCGCATGGTTGTCGCAGAAAGAATTTGACATGAATATGCGCTGATAGCAGGAATCTTCCACTGGACGCATGGGTGATGCTATCTCAGGACGCTCATCGGAAGTATGCGCTGGAAGGCTATGCGCGACCACTCTCCACATAGCTACAGCCATCTCTCTTGGGGGGCGTCGTGTCTTGTAACATACGTTGTGGCCAAGATGCGCATATGTATAGACATTTAGTCTATGTGCATGATGTCCATGTGCATGGGTAAGTTGCTTCTGATTTGCCAATTTCTTTTATTTTTTCCTTCATTGAAAGTATTCTGACTAGTATATGTACTTGTCATGTTGGAGTCACCTTGGGCCACCTTGGTCTTGATGGAGCATAAAAGGATATCATAGATTCTGTTGTTCGTGATGAACAAACACATTATCGGGAAAATTGTTCGCGGTCTTCCAAACTAGCTCATAGTAGCTATTTCCCGTATATGGGCACCATGGATACTGGGTTGGGATTAATATCCCAACCGAGATTTCTTTGTGTGTCCTTTCATATGACAGAGTTGGATCCGTAGCCTCAGCTCTTTGTTACAAGCTCCGTTTCTATCCCTCTGTATGGATTCTTTTTCATGTATTATGGCTTGCATTGAGGAGTTTGCTGAGGTGATAATCTAAAATGGGTTGAGCTGCCGGCTTTACATGCGTTGGTACCAGAAATAGAACAGAGGGGTCTCATTCTTTTCAAATGTACTCGTGATCTTGAATATCAATGAAAATCCAAAATGTAATAGACTTCTATCATATGTACACATGATCATGAATATTAATAAAAACTTACGTTTTCCTTTTTGAACTTTTTCTGTTGTTGTATGTATCATGGTGATGAACATTATACCAGAGGTAATATGGACCTAGTATAGTATCATAACTTGTGATAAACATACCCTATCAAAGATAATATGAACATGATAGGTTAGAGTAGTTCTATGAGAAAATCTTGAATGGGACATCATCTGTGATGGTTGAGACTTTCTGGTACAAAACCAGTAGGCAAAAAAGTTTGCTTGTAGCTGAGTATGATAATGTATGAGCATGCATGGGTGGATCTCATGCTACCGTACATAGGCGCACATCATGATGTGGCTGCCACATGGTAATTCGAGATATCGGGTTGCTAATGCACATAATCTGGGCAACACGTATCATGCCCCGGTTATTCGAAGATCTTGGACTTTAATAATTGCAAGACTTGATTGTGTAGGGCCTTTAAGAGAATGCTGCCACATAATAACTTCAGCACATAGAAATGGTATCGCTAGGGAACACTGCCACATGGGAGCGATATAGCATGGAAGGCTGGTGCATGAGAGTTTTTACCGCTTGGGACCTTCATTGTGATGGCCTAGATGTTGCATGTTCTTGAAGTAGTTTGCCCATGATTTATATTTTAGCGCAGGCCTGCGCCTGGCGCATGGCTGCATAACTGCGCATGGCAGCATACGAAGATTGGTTTCTCATGACTGCTTGGCTTATATTTACAGCATGGCTCTGGCTTCAATAAGCGCTTAGTTGTACATGCCTTGTGGTCGTGTTTGGCGTATGGTATAGATTTTTCCATGCTTCCACAACCCAGACCGCAAATCAATCTTAGAAAACACATCTACCCTATTGAGTTGGTAAAATAAGTCATCTATTATGGGTAAGGGATACTTGTTTTTAATGGTGATCATAATTAGTGTACGATAATCAATACACAAATATGACATTCCATCCTTCTTTTTAACAAGAAGCAACGGGGCTCCACAACGTGATCTACTAGCACGAATGAATCCCTCGATCCTCAACTCCTCAATCTTCTAGTACATAATCTCTAACTTTTATAGTGACATCCTGTAGACTCTCTCTGAAACTGGCTCTGCCCCTAGAATCAGATCAATGTAGAACTCTACGTCTCGAACTGGCAACATGCCTGGAAGCACGTTGGGAAACACATCCAAGAACTCATAATAAACTCGAGAAAATTGTACCTCCCCGGCTACTGCCATCCTCAAGATAACTAATGGAGACTCTACCTCGCCATCTTCTTGAGTTTGTTAAACTTCTACTGTAAGTCATAACATGATACGGCATAAAAGTCTCGATTCTGAAACCTCTCACTGAAGTTTGCCCATGGTTTCGACGCTATCAATGAAACATCCTGAGCTTCCCACCAGTCGGCAACCAAATCTAGCAACTACAGCCTAACTACTGCCATATACTTCCTAGCCGAAACTCCTGTTGCCTCGAGTATGGTCTCAGTATCTTGAAGCTATGAATCGGACACAATCGCATTTTTAATACCATAGAAGTAAGGGGATTGGAGACGCCTGATGTTGCACACAAAATTATACATCTTAGGATCACCTTGATCTAGGAAAGTCTGAACTAACTGAGTTAGAAGGTCACTCTAGTGCTGATGCATCTCAATGAAGCCCGATACAACATCCATAAGTACACGAACAACCTCTAGCTGCTCTGGCTGAACTGGCTGCACGGGTATTGCAGATTGATCGGGCTGGATATTATGCTCTACCCCAAGATCTATCCTAGACTCTGCCCCTGAATGCTGTGACTGAACCTTAGGAATCAACTGAACTACAGGATGCTACTCTGCCATGGGCAGAGCCTGAATAATCTGACCTGAAGGATCGAGAATAGTGTCCCTGAAAGTTAAATGACATAATGATTAAATCGTAGGAACATGATAGAGCAAGAATAAAAGTAGATAACAAGTCAAGGGATCAAAGATATAGGGTAATACGAAAGTGATCAAGGAGAAAAAGATTAGGATTGAGATATCTAAATACTGACAACCACTACAAGTCTAAAAACTAGACCTACATGACAACCACTAAATCCTTGTCACTACCCAGAACCAAAATACTGGAGAGTGGGGACAAACAAAGCCAGCTACGTATACCAGAGTACTCCAGTACCCCAAGGTACGGTTACAATTGTATAATACATGGGGGGTTAATGCTACAAGCTAATAGTCAATCCTAGGTTGTCATGCCCAAATCCAGAATACTGGAGAGTGGTGGCGGACAAAGCCAACTACGTATATCAGAGTACTAAATACCCTAAAATACGGTCACAGCTATCTAGACATGTGAGTATTTTACTCTACAATCCAATAGTTATTCATGGGTAAAGAGTCCTAGGTGTCTCAATCTCAAGCAAACAATAAGTTACAAGATGTATGATCATCAAACATATAATAGTAAGGCGTCACAAATTATACATAAACTGATGATCATGAAGCTAGTTACAAAATGAAGAACTAGCAAGAGTACAATATTACATGATCAACTCTAACTATATTCTAGAATATGCTTTATATATAGGCCCGTATGATAGAATATCAAGTTCCAAAATATAATCTAAATACGTGTTTGCTGGCTAAATGTCTCAAAAGTATAAGTACAAGATCAAGTGGGTGCTAAAGAAAAAATCTACTTATTTCCTTAGGTTCTTCTGGTGTTCACCATCTTGAGGCAAGAAATACGATAGATTCTGCGGTCCTGATCCAAAATTTGGCCCTATAAATTTAGTGGGGTCAGACCCCAAAAAAGCAAGTACCACAAGGTAGCCAACTTAGGAACTAAAACCAGTATGCAGACAAATTAGTAAGAAATAGCACAAATAATAGTTAAATAATTACATCAGGTGAAATAATAATTATACAGTTTTGGAGTAACTAAACAAAGGTATCTAGAATTATTATTCAGGTTACAGTCTTAAGATCAGTTGTTAAACATATCCGGAGGGGACTAAACTAGGCTAAAAATCAAGCAATCATGGCAAATCATGCCCTACGGCTTGCTATCATTAGCTAACTAGGGTTATCACAGTCCTAGTTACTAACATATGTAGTTTGAGATTCCATACAACCACATGTCCTGTCATGACCTGCACAAGGTGTAAGGGTACGATACGTAGGCACGTCCAGCCTATGCTGCCCCATCGACGGTAGAACGTTGTCTAGGTCAACAATACTATCTACGAATCTTACACAATATATATAAGGTACCTGTCATGCTATCTCAACTCCAAATGGAGGATAATATAATAATATGGTAATAGTAAAATATACTCAATCACAATATCAAAATAGAGGATGATAAGGCACGATATGGAATAGAATGAAAGAAAAAAGTCATAATATATCACAAATCCAAGTCTAATCTCAATACAAGACATGAAGTAATAATACAATGTCCAAGTCTAACTGACATATACAATCTCATGAATAAACTAAATATGCCTCATCAGCTACTGGTACTAACTAAACAGGCTCTACGGGTGATAACTCAACTGGCTCGCCATCCTGTGGCCCGTAGTGCATTGGACACCAGTCCTCAAATGAATCATCTAAAAAATATATCCACTTAGGATTGGAGCGAAGTATAATCTAAATAGCAGTTCTAATAATTGACAGAAACTATAAAAAAGTAATAGCAATAAAAATAAATATTGGAAATAACTGAACTAGCATGTATCACGAGAAAGATTATCATGATAAATAATGGAAAAAACTGTGGACAATATAGTCAGGAACAATAATATAATAAACTAGAATAAAGAAAATAATATATAAAATATGTCTTGAAATATTAGTAAGTTAATGTTATCAGATTAGGCCTAACATGGGCTATATATAAAAGGTGATCTAGCATGATCACGCATAAGTGACATGATCTATTAACTATTACGGGCTATACTAAATCACGAGCTATAAGGTATGATCACATATCCACTAATATTTCTCCAACCCCGACTAGTACACAGATCCAAATTATGATACGTTATAACACATATATCACATTATACGGTCTATAATATTATGAACTATAATCACAGTCTATATATAATCACTAAAATATCATAATAATCACCGAGTAATCACGAAGTACGATACGACAATTACTGAGTAACTACGACAATAATATCTTATGACCAAGATCCACGTATACCAATCCGTGAAACCATCATATCAAGAATCAAATATATCAATACTAAATACATGAAATATTGAGGCTATCAAATAAGGAATCTATCAGAGAATGTACTCGTTTGTGGTCCTGAGTAAATAGTATATCTCGGTATCCGAGCTTGTGTCACACACACCTAAATAGGAATATCATGTTACTTGGTGTAATGAAGTAAGAAATAAGGCAAAATATACTAATATGAGTTTCTAGGCCATTTCTAGGTTGTATGAGTCCAACTCTAGGTTAATTAGTCCATTTTGGTCACTAACTAGCTAATACAAGCTTATAATAGCTATACTAGTTCATTACCTTATATGTCTGATTAATACCTTAGCTAATATTTATAGTATCTAGTATAACTCACTGACTACTTAGGATTGATACTAATAAACATTTATATACACTAACTTACTAACAATTGATACCGCAAGTATACACTCCTAACTAATATTAATATACACTAACTATATCTTACACTAACTACCAACTCTAATAACCACAACTGCTATATTTTCTGGCCCTTCCCACTCACCCTCAACTCACAATTTTACCATTCTATTAATACACTTCACACACCTCCAACCACCTGATATACCCCTCCTTATTCTAACACTCACATCCCCATACCTGAGCTTAACTTGTTGCAGTTGTGTTCATCATCCAGGATGTAACTGATAACTTATATCGGTTAACTCGAGAGCCAGCTCAACTTGATATCAACACAACCTATAACTCTCTGTCATACTCAAGTTAACTGTAATCCCAAATGCAGTTGTACATGTTGCTATATTCCTCACATCTTAAACCCAATATCATCCAAACACTGATACATAAATGCATTGATTGATACAGATACTGCACCTTGCTGCTGTATTGCTACTACTGCTAAACATCTTATTGCTGCTGCTGCTGCACCTAGGTACTGCTGCACCTAGCTGCTGCTGCTACTGCTACTGCTTGCACCTAAGACCACAGTGTAGCGACTGCATACCTTCACTACTTTACCTTGTTACTGATGAGGACAGAAACCCGATCTTTGCATCAACCTCAATTGCTGGCCCTCAATATTGCTGTTAAAGCTTCTAGTACTGCTGCTGCTACTCTTATAGCAGTGCACGAGTGTGCACTACTGCTACTTCTTCTTCCCATTACCTCCAACTCCATGTATCAGGTATCTTAATCCCCTATGCTTGAATGCAGAAACTTTAAGTTGCTATCACTGTTGTTATTCCTCTATCTTTCCTCACCACATCAAACATAATCGCACAATATATATATAGATTAACACTTAAATAAATATATATACTCTCATATATTTACTATATATATATATATATATATATATATATATATATATATATATATATATATATTTATATAGCGCACACACACACACACACACAATAGAAGCATTAGACCAAACACTTGGCATGCTATCTATGATACTTTATGTTACGTACCAAATTGGAATGTCAAAATTCGCAAATCTCCATATTACCCATACATATATATCATAAATATCATAATACAACTAAAGTAACACGCTATAAAGGAATTTAATGAGTAATTACACAAATCACCCAAAAATGATTCCCATATAGTACCGTATCATAAAATTCCATGATACGCTCTACGTGTGTCCAATTGTGGACACGTATCTAGTCCCATAACCATGATCTAAGTCTACTTAGATCTAATTGGTCGTATGACACACAATTGATGTGTCAATCCCGTAATACCCTCTAATTGGACACAAATCATCATGTAACTTTCATAATATAAGTCATATAGACCTAATTCTTGATCATATGGGTAGCCCGAAGCCAAAGAATAATTTCTAATAGTTAAATGTATTAATTAGAGTCTAATTTAAGGGTAAGATTTATAATTTATCTATTCGGAGATGGATTCCCAATTAAATGCTCAATGGACACAACTCGGACCCAATCTCATTGCCAATTCCTCTTTCTTCAAGTACTTATTGCAATCCAAGCTCTAATGCTTCTTTGATGATAAAAATTGAGAAAGAATGGTTTTGAATTCGATTAAAATTATGGAGGGTTGAGTCAATTTGCGGTGAACATAATTGGGGATCTAATTAGAATGAACTAATCAAGAGTAGAGAGAATAGGAATGCCTCATATAGCCGACCCTCCCCTTTCTTCTTCTCCAAGCAACAACAAATATCTAAAATACCCCCACTAGTTAGTTATGAGGGATAATTAAGAAGGGCTATATTATAATGGCACTAAACTAATAAAAATTAAACTAATCTCCTTAATTAACTAAGGAAGATGGTCTAATAAGCTTGGTCTCATGTTGGGTTCAAAATATTGTCATGACTAACTAATGGGTCCACTAATGTCAAGTCTAAATAAACATAGGCTAGTCCACTAACACATAATTAAATAGCACAAGCACAATTTAAATAAATAGCACAATATAAATAGATATCACTAACTAAATAATTAAAATATCCTCATCTAGAAATATGGTATTGATATGCCCTGCAGATTATCCTGGTTATCCAGGCGTAAGGATACATAAAATAGATTATATCAGGTATAATAATTTACAAAAATATATAACACTCGACAGCATGCTGGAAGTGTGTCCCTCACGACGGAGACCTCAAAATCCATCAGGTGATGCTGGGATACCGGGATTGCATGTAGCCAAAAAATTTCTCTAGATGCTTCTAATATATTATTCTAGTTGTTATCCTGGGCAAGTTATTAAGAATTCCTGACAGTGGTGCTCAGGAATTTACCTTAGATATGATGGAGGACAAGACAAGACAGTAGCTTGACAAGTACATTCAGGACAAGAGCAAGAAAATCAACCACGAGAATTTATCTTATCAATTCAAGCATTACAGTTCAGGAAAAATTTTAGCATATAAGGTGTGCGCTTTGTCGGGCCACTATCAGGAGTATCGGTATATGTCAGGTTAACTCGATATGATGAGCTATTAACAGGAATATCATGGCAAGTCTGGTATCAGGAGTTCAAGATTAACAGGTCCATAAAATCTATATTCAATTCTAGCATGTCAGGAGTGTGCTTCGTCGAGCTACTATCAGGAAAATCAGTACAGGTCAGGTTTCAGGAGTTCAGATTAAGTATGCCAATACAATCCATGTTCAAGAAATTTTAAGTTCTGGCAGGTTGTGATAATCAGGTTACAAGCAGTTTAGAGAAAGATTACTTGCATAAGAATCAAGCATAATAGGCTAAATAAGAATATATATTAAAAGAAGTTAAACTACTACAAGTGTCATAGGAGCATGAGATAAACAGGCACATAAAAATGGCATATGGAAGAGCTGGCCGCATGAGAATGAAAGGCGCATGGGGTAAGCTAGCCGCATAAGAAATACAAAGTCCACTCCTTGGGACAAGGTGAGTGACAGGAAATAATTACAAGGTCAGAAAAATGGCTGATGTGATTGGTCGTGTCAGAGAAGTGACCGATATGACTGGTCAATAAAGGGAGTAAAAAGAAAAAGACAAAATTATGGATAGTCGTGACAAGGTTGGTTCAGTCATGCGCTTAATCAAGGAAGAGGCACATGAGTCTTTGGCCGCATGGATACCTTTATGCGCTCAGAGAGTCAACACAAAGGTTTCTTTCACTTGGCTTTTTCGAGAGCTTTGTTTAAAAAAACTCAAGCGTGGATTCAGTCAAGCCACCAATAATTTAGGCACATGCTGCAAGGATATGCGTCAAAGAGTTTGTGCCGCATGACACTCTCTGTCGCATAGGTGCTGGACGTATGAAGTTCCATCATCCCAAAAATAGCAAGTCTTTCATGGAAAAGCTCCAAGTCTAAAAACTTTGTATTCTCCATGAAATCCTCATTTCAAGCCCGAATCCAGCAAAGTAAAGTTCCAAATCGTATGAAATTAAGTACTCATCAATATGGAACTACTAGCTTTAGAAAATATCAAGTTTTATGAGATTGAATCCAAGTAAACTAATGGAAGATACAAACTAAAAACTTAGATCTTATCCAATCAAGGCATCAAAATTGAAAATACTAAGAATTAAATATGTAGAGAAACTCATACAGAATAATATAGAGCAATAAAATACAAGAAAGCTAAATAAGTGCAATATAGCAAGTTCTTTCTCATTTGTAAGATGTACTTTCCTAAACCCACCACTAAACTACTATCACTACTTCCAAGGCAAGCTTACGGCTGGGGCTAGGGTTCGGCCAAGGATAAGAGAGGAAAAAAAACAAGAAAGAGAAGAAAATGAAGATGAATGAGGAGGAGAGAGAAAGTAAAGGCTATATATATTAAAGGGTGACTAGCACTATACACAATTCTAAAAATTACATGAAAGTAGCTAAAATTTTTTATAAATTACACGGAAAGAAATATACAGTTATACACACATATACCAGATAAAATACAATAATACTAAAATAGTGAGATGGGTCTCACAACTCTCACCTCAGAAAAATTTTGTCCTCGAAATTTCAGCAAGACACCGGATCTACCAAGGTAATTCTAACAATCTGGCAAGTAATAAAACAAGTAATAATATCAGTCACATGATACGAACTACCTAGAACAAGATAAGCATGCACAAGACAAGATTAGGTTACGAGATATACGAACAAATATACCTCATGAGTAAAACAAATATGAGTATATAGCTCGGATATCATCTTCGAACTCGCCTGGTGAGTGATGGCCCCAAGCAACTCGGACTAAACGAATAGCTCGGTTCTTTAGAATCTTCTCTCTCCAGTCCAAAATAGATACAGTTCTTTCCTCATACGAAAGGTTTGTACCAATGACAAATTCTGAATAATCCAGGACATGACTCGTATCGGATATATTCCGTCATAACTGGGTTACATGGAAAATATTATGTATCGACTAAGCGACGCTGGAAGAGAAAGATAATAGGAAACATCTTCGACTCGCTCGAGAATATCGAACGGACCTATGTACCGTGGACTAAACTTTCCACTCACACCGAATCTGATGACTCCTTGGGTAGGTAAAATTCGAAGGAATAGATGGTCGCTAATATAAAACTCAAGAGGTCGTCGATGCGAATTGGCCCAATGGCGTTGGAGATCTTGAGCTACATTGATATGCTTTCGGACTTGCTTGACTACTTCAACTATCGGAGCTATCATTTCGGGACCAAGCAATTGCCTCTCGCCAATATCATCTCAAGCTACAGAGGATCTGTACTTTTGGCCATATAGTGCCTCAAATAGTGCCATCTGGATACTTGCTTGGCAATTATTGTTGTAGGAGAATTCGACCAAGTATAAATGATTCTCCCATGAATCCCCAAACTCAAAGGTACATGAAGAAAGCATATCTTCTAGATTCTGGAAGGTACGCTCTGGCTGACCATCTGTTTGAGGGTGGAAGGTTGTGTATTAAACTTAAGACGAGTACCTAAGATCACCTTAAGACTTTGCCAAAAATGAGAAGTAAACCTGAAATCTTTATCCGAGACTATACTAACTAGAATTCCATATAGTCTGACAATCTATCTCATTTAAGTCCCAGCTAACAGTTCTGTGGACTGGCAATTTCTAAAAGAAAAAAATGTGCAACTTTCGTGAGACAATCCACTATTACCCAAATAGCATCTCTGCTAGCTGGTGATGTAGGAAGACCTAACATGAAATCTATAGTGATATGCTTCATTCCACTATTGGTAAAGGTTAAAGAAGTCTTGCGGGCCTCTGATGCTCAGCTTTAACTTGTTAACGGACCAAACATTGAAAGATAAACCAAACTATTTCTTTCTTTATTCTATTCCACCAGAAATGCTAACGAATATCTCTGTACGTCTTCGTTCCTCCTTGATGCACTGAAAACTGCAAACTATGAGCTTCTGCCATAATCTCGCGACAAAGGTCTCTACTTGGTACACAAAGTCGATTATCAAATAAGAGAGTTCTATCACTGTGAATGTTTAGTTCTTGTCCCTGTCCTGCCTCACACTCTTCTCTGAGAAACTGAAGCTTAATATCTGTTGGTTGTAGTACCTTGATTCTTTTCACTATACTGGACTGAACTTATAGACCAGCCATTGTTGTATTTCTAGGTAATACTACTTCTATGTCTATCTCCTAAAGATCTTCTAATATTCTTTGTTTTATTATCAAGAAATAGCCTCCTGCTCAAGGCATCTGCTACGATATTGGCCTTTCCAGGTGTCACGACCCGCACCCGGAATTTGGGCATGAGTCGTGGGTACGTCCAGCCTACGCCGCAGCATCGGCGGTAGAACGCTGTCTAGGTCACAAACATAGTATATCCTGTCAATAGTCTCAACTCCGTACGGAGGACAATGATAAATAAACCATAGTTCTATAATATACTCAATCACAAGCTATAAGAATAATGGCACGATGAGAATTGAAAAGAGTTCTAATAAAAAACCCAACCACAATAAGTCCAACTCAAATCTTGGGTCTAGATGACCTCACAAAGTCACAAAATAAATAAATACAACTCAGTCTCAGTCTAAAACAATAAATACAGAAAAATAATCTAAGTACAGGCAGGCAAGATCTCCTCTAGGATAGGTAACTCCTCTGGGATTTCTGGAGTGAAATCTCCCTCGAATCCTGGGCCGTAATGAGTGGGGCAAAAGTTCTCCAGGTCCTCTGAAAAATTTTGTTATCCAGTCAGGATTGGAGCAAAGCACAAGCACTAACAGAAGTTTCATTAAATTGACAAAGACTATAAACAGTGTAAGAAATACAAGATGAGAATAAAAGCTGAACATGTGAAGTACTGGAGAAATGAAATAGGCAATAGAGCATCTAACAATGAACAATAACCAGTGAATGCTAGAACAAGTGAATCTGAATAAAATAGACATCTAGCTAAGTGTTTGAAATATTAGTTTATTATGTGATCGGCTTGGGACTAGATCAGGCTGGTTATATATGATTAGCTATGATTCTTGTAGGTCAGGCTAACCATATGGTTAGCTATGATGCATGTAGTGGTCAGGCTAATCATATATAACAGCTATGGAGCATGTAAATGGTCAGGCTGTACCCGACGTGAGAAGTGGGGTGAGCTATGGTGCATGTAAATGTTTGGATATGATCACATAATCTACTAATAGTTCCCCATCCCCCAGCTAGCACGATGGATTCCAATCACGACTCCTCATGATGGGGATCTAGGGTGCTAACCCGTGTATCCATAGTGTCGGAATCAAGTATGTAATACACTACAATTTATAGAAGTAATCAACAAAACGAAAACTGTCAGAGAATATACTCGCCTGTGGTCCTGAGCAAAGTATGAGGATCGATGTCCAAAGTGAGATCACAATGACCTATTTGTGGAATATAAATGTCAGGTACTGAATTAAAGAAATAACAGGTTTAAATAATTAAGTGTGAGGCTTCTAGGTCATATCTAAGGTTTATACTAGGGCATTCTAACTGGGGTGGTTTATACTAGGTCATAGATACTAACACTAATGTACCTCAATACCATATAGATACTAATTATAATACAATACATGCATATCTATATATCTTCATATATATACATTTATACATGTAGCTAAACTATGTGCTAGCATAGATATTAATCTACCACTAACTGTCTAGACTAATAGTTGTATATATATATATATATTAACACACAATGCAGGTATTTACACTGATGTATTAACCTACAATCCTACTGATACTAGACACACTGACACAGGTATCACTGCTATACACATATACACAGTTCTGTTTTTCCCTTACTGAGAACACACTCACCTAGCTAGCTGACACACAGACACTCTGTCACACACTAAGGTTCCCTCTCACTCAGATAATTCCCATAGACACAACACAGGAAAAACTCACAGGCACTCCTCACTGCTAGATACTGCTACACACTACATATTGCTCACTCACACACCTACAGTTCACTATGTTTTAACTGACACTAGACCTATACACAGGCACACTGACACAGATTCCTCACTGCACATAATACTCACACAGAATTCTGCACACTGCACAGTTCCTGCTCACAACCTATCCATACACACACGCGCATGAACCTGCAATTTCTGAGACACTTATACAGTCACACACAGATGCACACAAGGGTACTGGGTTCTAGGATACACTGTCACACAGGCACCTACACAACTCTCACACACAGGCTTTACCCACAGATACACACTGCTCACTAAGGAATTTAAACTGACACAGAATACACATTCAAACACACACAGAAATTCTAGGTTCACTCACATACTACATCTCACACACAGGTACATAAGTTCTTTTATACAAATATATATACTGATACACTAGATGGGAATACCCAGCTACACATTGGTTTTCAGATAATACACCCAGATCTGGATACACTGAATACACAGTCAAATAAAACCCCTATTCACAAATACACACTGATCAGGATCTCCCTGTACCCTGAGAAACACAGCCACACACAGGAAGTATTGATCTGGATACACATAGACACAGCCATTAGAACAGATCCTATACTAAACTCCACCCGACTACACAGTTAAATTCTCCCAAACACACAATTATATTTATGTATATAGATAGGTATAACAAAAATATGCAGAAATTTAATAAGTTAGATAAATAAATCCTTAATGAACATTTCTTCGAGCACTTAGGGTGCTGGAATCGAACCCATACACAGAAATTCTAAAAACCCAATTGAAACCCCTAAATGAGATCTGAATCTTCACGTAGGAGGGTGAAATCAGTCTACAAGCAAACCTAAGGGTTAGGGTTCACGAAATATGGGGAAGCCAATGTAGGGACACCTAAAAACCCAAATTCTAAACCCTAAAACGAAATCTAACAGCAAGGGTGGTTTCCTAATGGCATTAACATCAGAAAACAGAGATAAAAGAATAAAAAATTCAGATTTACCTATAGGGAGATGGTTTCCCTATGAAAGTTCTTCTTCCTCAAGGTTCCTTGACCCAAGTTCCTTGTTTTCCTTGCTTTGGAGGAGGAAGATGGGATCCCTAGGGTTTGATCTCGAATTTGGGATGGAGAACAAGTGGTTTTTCTTATGGAGGCTAGGGTTTCTTCTTTCTACATGAAGAATGGCTTTGAGAGAGGCCTCCCTTTTATATTAAAACCAAGTTAGGGTTTCTAATGCATAGTTTTAGGTTAAAACCCCAGGTTAGGTCATGTAGAACCTAATTAACTAAGGTTTAGTCAGTCTAGGGTTTGAGGTTCAACCTACAAATTAGAATTCTAGGGTTTCACTAGAACTGGGTCTTCTAATTAGGGTTTGGTCATTAGGGTTTGTCCTAATGCGTTCCAGGGTTTGACCTAAAATCAAATATCACTAACAACATATAAATAGTTTATAAAACTCTGCAGATTAATTAATACATAATTATTCAGAATAGTGAAATTACCCAAATGCCCTTATCTGGAAATATGGTAGTGACAAGTCTACCCTCCTAAAAGAAATTTTGTCCTCGAAATTGGACTGAACTAGAACAAGAATGAAATCAGAAAAGGAAATATACCTCAAGTCTAGAAGAGATACGGGTATTGCTCGCGCATTTCGTCCTCTCTCTCCCAGGTCGACTCCCCTGGAGAGTGATGTCTCCATGCAACACGAACCAAAGGAATAGTTTGGTTCCGCAACACCTTCTCCCTGCGGTCCAAGATCTCTACGGGCTGCTCGGGGTAGCTGAGCGTCGAACCAACCTCAATCTCCGAGTGATCAAGTACGTGACTAGGGCCGGCCACGTACCGCCTCAGCTGCGACACGTGAAACACATCATGCACTCCCTCTAATACAGGCGGCAAGTCTAGTCTATACGCCACTGCACCTACCCTCGCAAGAACACCGAAGGGTCCGATGTAGCGTGGGATAAGCTTCCCGCCTCTACCAAAACGAATCGTTCCACGCGTCGGAGAAATCCGTGGGAATACTAGATCGCCAACCTAAAACAAAATAGTCTCAACACGCAGTCTAAACAAACAAACACAAGCCAGAAAAACAACAATCTCTACCTGAAACTCAAGGGGCCTACGGTGGCTGTCGGCCCTATGCCGCTGTCTGTCCTGCGCCACTCGCAGTCTGTCTCTGATGAGTTTTACCTTTTCTGCTGCATCCACGACCATTTCTGGTCCTAGCAAGGCTCTCTCTCCAATGTCGTCCTACGATAGCGGTGTACGACATCTCCGTCCATAAAGAGCCTCAAATGGTGACATCTCGACGCTGGCCTGGTAGCTGTTGTTGTAAGCGAACTCTACCAGGTGCAGATGATCCTCCCAAGAACCTCCGATATCTAAAACACAAGTGCGTAGCATATCCTCGAGAGTCTGAATAGTCCTTTCAGACTGCCCGTCTGTCTGGGGGTGATATGCGGTACTGAACTTAAGCTGAGTGCCCAAGCTAGCCTGCAGACTCCTCCAGAAGTGGGAAGTGAAACGACTATCCCGATCCGAGACGATGCTCACAGGAACTCCATGAAGCCTAACAATCTGTCGTACATACATCTCTGCTAGCCTCTCTGTCGACGTACCCACCTTGAAAGGTAAGAAATGGGCTGATTTGGTCAACCTGTCCACGATGACCCAAATCGCGTCTTTTCCTCCTGGAGAACGTGGAAGCCCTGAAACAAAATCCATGGTCACGTGCTCCCATTTCCATTCTGGAATCGGTAAAGGTTGAAGCAACCCACCTGGCCTCTGCAGGTCTGCCTTTACCTGCTGGCACACTAGACACCGGGATACGAAGCGTGCTACCTCGCGCTTCATTCCATACCACCATACGTGCTCCCTCAAGTCTCGATACATCTTGTTGGCACCGGGATGCATCGAGTACTGAGAGCGGTGTGCCTCCTGCAAAACCTTCTCGTGTAGCTCCTCGTTCGGCACACACATCCTCGTGCCGTGCCGTAAGGAACCATCATCTGCGATAGTAAAGTCGTCCGACAATCCTATCTGAACCTGTGCTCTGATACTCCTCAGAGCCTCATCATCGTACTGCGCAGCTCTGATCCTGTCCATCAGCTCGGACTGGATCTGCAATCCCCACATCTGGATCTCAACACTGGGAACTAACACCTCAATCTCTAAGCTTTCCAGATCAGCCAACAAATGCCTATCTGTCGTCAAGTACATAGCCGTCGGATACCTGCTCAAGGCATCGGCGACTACGTTGGCCTTCCCTGGGTGGTACTACAATGAGATATCGAAGTCCCTCATCAACTCCAACCACCTCCTCTGCCTCATGTTCAGCTCCTTCTGTGTGAATACGTACTTCAAGCTCTTGTGGTCTGTGAAGATCTCCACACGCTCTCCGTACAGGTAATGTTTCCACAGCTTTAGAGCGAAGATAACTGCTGCTAACTCTAAATCGTGGGTGGGGTAGTTCTTTTCATGAGGGCGTAACTGCCTGGAAGCGTAGGAAATTACCTTCCCGTGCTGCTGAAGAACACATCCCAGACCCTTCCCTGAAGCATCACTGTAGATGGTGAAACCACCTGTCCCTGCTGGCAACGTCAAAATTGGAGCTGTCGTCAACCTCTTCTTCAGCTCATCAAATGCAGCCTGGCACTCCTCTGTCCAGACAAAATCCACATCCTTCCTAGTCAGTCTGGTCATCGGTGCTGCAATCTTGGAGAAGTCTTGTACAAACCTCCTGTAGTATCCTGCTAGCCCGAGAAAACTCCTGATCTCAGCTACCGAACTGGGGGTAGCCCACGACTCCACTGCCTCGATCTTCTGTGGGTTAACCGAGATTCTGTCACCCGATACCATATGCCCAAGAAATTTGACCTTGTCAAGGAAGAATTCACACTTAGAGAGTTTCCCGTACAGCTTCTCCCTCCTGAGAGTCTCTAAGACCAATCTCAGGTGCTCTTCGTGCTCCTCCGGGGTCTTGGAATACACAAGAATATCGTCGATGAACACCACCACGAAGTTATCAAGGTACTGGTGGAACACCTTGTTCATCAGGTTCATGAATACTGCCGGAGCATTGGTTAAACCAAATGGCATTACCATGAACTCAAACTGGCAATATCTGGTCCGAAAAGCTGTTTTCGGCGTGTCTTCTCTCTTTACCTTCACCTGGTGATAGCCTGACCTCAAATCTATCTTTGAAAACACCCTCGCCCCGCTCAACTGGTCGAAAAGATCATCTATCCTCGGTAGCGGGTACTTGTTCTTGATAGTGATATCGTTCAAAGCTCTATAATCAATGCACATGCGCACCGTGCCGTCCTTCTTCGGTACGAACAATACCGGAGCTAGAAATGGTGATGAACTGGATTTGATGAAGCCTTTGTCCTGCAGCTCCTCAACTTGCTTCTTCAGTTCTGCCAGCTCGTTGTTGTTGACTCTATAGACATGTTGTGAAATGGGCTCCGCTCCTGGAACCAAGTCTATAGAGAACTCAACGTCTCTGTCTGGCGGCAAGCCTGGCAACTCTTCTAGAAATACATCCAGGAACTCCGCTATCAGAGGATGTGGCAACTCCTCTTCTTCCGCCCTGGCTCCGCAAAATGTGCCCTTCCTCTGTTCCGCTGCTCCTCTGACGACCTCAAACTCCAGCTCTCCTGGTGGTCTAAATAATACTCTGCCTCTATAACAATCTATAGTAGCATGATGCCTACTCAACCAGTCCATTCCGAGTATAATGTCGTACCCCGGAAGTGGCATGACGAGTAAGCTCACGCTCAAGTCTCGGCCTCCTACTGACACTCTCCGGTCCTTGCAATAATCACGGACTAGTATAATACCTCCACCAGTCATGATTTTGTAAGTCCTAGCTAATGGTTCTGTCTCTAAATGATGTCGAAGTGCATATGATACAGACACAAAACTATGGGAAGCGCCAGAGTCGAATAAGGTAAATGCGGGAATACAATCGAGAAGAACCGAACCTGTGATCAAGTCTCCTGCTGGCTCGATCTCCTCGACTGCCATGGCGTACGCTCGCCCCTGGGGTGCACCTCTCTGCTGCTGATGCTGGGCAAACCTCTGATATTGTGGTGGAAGTGGTCCCCTCTGTTGTTGGCCTCCTGGTACAGCAGGTACCCTGTTTGGTCCTCTCTGGGTGGCTGCTCCACCCTGACCTGGACGAGTCCGAAGGGTAGGGCAATCCCTCAGCTGATGTGTCGTCGATCCGCAGGACAGGAATGAGCCCAATCTATACCTGCAGATCTCTCTAGTATGTCCTGTCTTCCCGCAGTACGCACACTGGATGGCGGGCTGAGTCTACCTCTGCTGCTGTGGCTGGACCTGCCCTCGGGCTGGTGCCTGGTGCTGCTGGTGCTGCTGCTGAAAGGGCCTCTGCTGCTGGTGATAGTGTGGACGCTTGCCTGGTCCCGCACTACTGTTTGCTCCTCCGGAAACATCGCGTCCCCTCTTGGGCCTGAGGTCCAAGTCGTCCTCGGCTATCTGGGCATCCATCAATATGCCCTCGAAAGTAGCGGTGCGACGTCCCGACGTGCGAGACTTGATCTCCCTTGCCAGCCCCTTTCTGAACTTCCGGGCCCTGTCCCCCGGATCTCTAATCATCGACGGCGCGAAGCGGCTCAGGCGGCAAAACTCTGCGGCATACTCATCGACGGACGAGCTCCCCTGGACTAAGTCATGGAACTGACTCTCCAAGGCTCCCAGGGCAACGTCAGGAAAGAATTTCTCCTTGAAGAGCTCCCTGAAAGCCTTCCAAGTGAGTCCCCTGCGCAAGAGTCTCGGCTCCGTGCGAAACCACGTCAAGGCAATGTCGAACATCTGGCTGCCAGCGGCCTCGATCTGGAGCATCTCTGGAAGCTGCGCCAAGCGCAAGTTCCTCTCGATGTCCTCTAGCCAATCATCGGCGTAGAGTATCCCTTCTGTCCCCTTGAACTCCTGAGGCATCATCCTCTTGAAGTCCACAATAGTGCCCGGCCTCTGATGTTGCTGACCAGGATGCTGCTGCTGCTGAGTGACCCTCTCCACAGCCTGGAGAGCCACTTGGTGAGGATTCTCCATGTTCACCCTTATCATCTCTGTCTGGGCCTGATGTACCTCAGTCTGCACTCTCTGGGCCTCTGTCGACGTCCTCTGGACATCGACCATGCCCTGAATCAAAGCGAACATCTGTGCCCCATCGATGGGCACACCTCCTGGATACTGAACTGGTGGTGGTGGTGGCTCCGTCGTAGCTACGGGGACCCTCTGAACAGGTGGTGGAGGACCCCTGAATGCTGCAGACACTCCCACATGTACTGGAGATGTAGGAGGTGCTGCGGATGTCTGTCCGGCAGGGCGAGAGGTGGCAGACCTCTCTGACTCTGCTGCTCCGAGTCTCTGGGACCTCCTCGGCGGCATCCTGAAGACAGATCGAAAGATTCCATTAAGGTAATAGATATGATATCATCAAGGGAGGACAGTAAAATTTCTAAAGGGATTAATCATTAAGAGTAGTATTATAAGAATCAGAAATTTCCTAATTGTGATTGAGCATATCCTCGGCCTAATTCCTATTTCCTAAAACAGGCTCGTAGTAATACTCTAAGCGAGCACCACTACGATATCGCTCTAATTCGAATCTATTGACTTAGGACCTGCATGGGCCACCACTAAAATGTGTCATGACCCGCACCCAGAATTTGGGCATGAGTCGTGGGTACGTCCAGCCTACGCCGCAGAATCGGCGGTAGAACGCTGTCTAGGTCACAAACATAGTATATCCTGTCAATAGTCTCAACTCCGTTCGGAGGACAATGATAAATAAACCACAGTTCTATAATATACTCAATCATAAGCTATAAGAATAATGGCACGATGAGAATTGAAAAGAGTTCTAATAAAAAACCCAACCACAATAAGTCTAACTCAAATCTTGGGTCTAGATGACCTCACAAAGTCACAAAATAAATAAATACAACTCAGTCTCAGTCTAAAACAATAAATGCAGAAAAATAATCTAAGTACAGGCAGGCAAGATCTCCTCTAGGATAGGCAACTCCTCTGGGATTTCTGGAGTGAAATCTCCCTTGAATCCTGGGTCGTAATGAGTGGGGCAAAAGTTCTCCAGGTCCTCTGAAAATTTTTGTTATCCAGTCAGGATTGGAGCGAAGCACAAGCACTAACAGAAGTTTCATTAAATTGACAAAGACTATAAACAGTGTAAGAAATACAAGATGAGAATAAAAGCTGAACATGTGAAGTACTGGAGAAATGAAATAGGCAATAGAGCATCTAGCAATGAACAATAACCAGTGAATGCTAGAACAAGTGAATCTGAATAAAATAGACATCTAGCTAAGTGTTTGAAATATTAGTTTATTATGTGATCGGCTTGGGACTAGATCAGGCTGGTTATATATGATTAGCTATGATTCTTGTAGGTCAGGCTAACCATATGGTTAGCTATGATGCATGTAGTGGTCAGGCTAATCATATATAACAGCTATGGAGCATGTAAATGGTCAGGCTGCACCCGACGTGAGAAGTGGGGTGAGCTATGGTGCATGTAAATGTTTGGATATGATCACATAATCTACTAATAGTTCCCCATCCCCCAGCTAGCACGATGGATTCCAATCACGACTCCTCATGATGGGGATCTAGGGTGCTAACCCGTGTATCCATAGTGTCGAAATCAAGTATGTAATACACTACAATTTATAGAAGTAATCAACAAAACGAAAACTGTCAGAGAATGTACTCGCCTGTGGTCCTGAGCAAAGTGTGAGGATCGATGTCCAAAGTGAGATCACAATGACCTATTTGTGGAATATAAATGTCAGGTACTGAATTAAAGAAATAACAGGTTTAAATAATTAAGTGTGAGGCTTCTAGGTCATATCTAAGGTTTATACTAGGGCATTCTAACTGGGGTGGTTTATACTAGGTCATAGATACTAACACTAATGTACCTCAATACTATATAGATACTAATTATAATACAATACATGCATATCTATATATCTTCATATATATACATTTATACATGTAGCTAAACTATGTGCTAGCATAGATATTAATCTACCACTAACTGTCTAGACTAATAGTTGTATATATATATATATATATTAACACACAATGCAGGTATTTACACTGATGTATTAACCTACAATCCTACTGATACTAGACACACTGACACAGGTATCATTGCTATACACATATACACAGTTCTGTTTTTCCTTTACTGAGAACACACTCACCTAGCTAGCTGACACACAGACACTCTGTCACACACTAAGGTTCCCTCTCACTCAGATAATTCCCATAGACACAACACAGGAAAAACTCACAGGCACTCCTCACTGCTAGATACTGCTACACACTACATATTGCTCACTCACACACCTATAGTTCACTATGTTTTAACTGACACTAGACCTATACACAGGCACACTGACACAGATTCCTCACTGCACATAATACTCACAAAGAATTCTGCACACTGCACAGTTCCTGCTCATAACCTATCCATACACACACGCATGAACCTGCAATTTCTGAGACAATTATACAGTCACACACAGATGCACACAAGGGTACTGGGTTCTAGGATACACTGTCACACAAGCACCTACACAACTCTCACACACAGGTTTTACCTACAGATACACACTGCTCACTAAGGAATTTAAACTGACACAGAATACACATTCAAACACACACAGAAATTCTAGGTTCACTCACATACTACATCTCACACACAAGTACATAAGTTCTTTTATACAAATATATATACTGATACACTAGATGGGAATACCCAGCTACACATTGGTTTTCAGATAATACACCCAGATCTGGATACACTGAATACACAGTCAAATAAAACCCCTATGCACAAACACACACTGATCAGGATCTCCCTGTACCCTGAGAAACACAGCCACACACAGGAAGTATTGATCTGGATACACATAGACACAGCCATTAGAACAGATCCTATACTAAACTCCACCCGACTACACAGTTAAATTCTCCCAAACACACAATTATATTTATGTATATAGATAGGTATAACAAAAATATGCAGAAATTTAATAAGTTAGATAAATAAATCCTTAATGAACATTTCTTCGAGCACTTAGGGTGCTGGAATCGAACCAATACACAGAACTTCTAAAAATATAATTGAAACCCCTAAATGAGATCTGAATCTTCACGTAGGAGGGTGAAATCAGTCTACAAGCAAACCTAAGGGTTAGGGTTTATGAAATATGGGGAAGCTAATGTAGGGACACCTAAAAACCCAAATTCTAAACCCTAAAACGAAATCTAACAGCAAGGGTGGTTTCCTAATGGCATTAACATCAGAAAACAGAGATAAAAGAATAAAAAATTCAGATTTACCTATAGGGAGATGGTTTCCCTATGAAAGTTCTTCTTCCTCAAGGTTCCTTGACCCAAGTTCCTTGTTTTCCTTGCTTTGGAGGAGGAAGATGGGATCCCTAGGGTTTGATCTCGAATTTGGGGTGGAGAACAAGTGGTTTTTCTTATGGAGGCTAGGGTTTCTTCTTTCTACATGAAGAATGGCTTTGAGAGAGGCTTCCCTTTTATATTAAAACCAAGTTAGGGTTTCTAATGCATAGTTTTAGGTTAAAACCCCAGGTTAGGTCATGTAGAACCTAATTAACTAAGGTTTAGTCAGTCTAGGGTTTGAGGTTCAACCTACAAATTAGAATTCTAGGGTTTCACTAGAACTGGGTCTTCTAATTAGGGTTTGGTCATTAGGGTTTGTCCTAATACGTTCTAGGGTTTGACCTAAAATCAAATATCACTAACAACATATAAATAGTTTATAAAACTCTGCAGATTAATTAATACATAATTATTCAGAATAGTGAAATTACCCAAATGCCCTTATCTGGAAATGTGGTAGTGACACCAGGGTGATACTAAAGGTCAAGGTCATAGTTTGTTATCAACTCTAGCCATCTTCTTTGCCTCATGCTGAGATCCTTCTGAGTAAAGACATACTTCAAACTTTTGTGATCATTATAAATCTCTATCCGATCTCCATATAAATAATGCCTCCAAAGTTTGAGTGCAAAGATAGCTGCTGGTAAATCCAAATCGTGCATCGGATAATTTTTCTCATGGTTTGGAAGCTGCCGAGACGCATAAGCTATAACTTTGCCATGCTCTATAAGAACACATCATAATCCTCTGCTTGACGTGTTATAATATATTGTGAAATCACATCTTCCATCTAAAAGAGTAAAAATAGGTGCCATGATCAACTTTTATTTGAGTTTCTCGAAAGAGGTTTGACATTCATCTGTCCAATCAAAGCGCACATCTTTCTGTGTTAGCTGAGTCATGGGTGTAGAAATTCTAGAAAAGTCTGATACGAAGTGCCGATAGTATCCTGTTAATCCCAGAAAACTATGAACTTTGACAACTGTTCGGGGAACTGGCCATGTCTCAATGGCTTTTATCTTCTGAGGATCTACTTTAGCTCATCCATTTGTAATCATATGCCCTAAGTATGAAATACGATCAAGCTAGAACCCGCACTTGCTGAACTTGGCATATAACTTATGCTCTCTAAGGACTTGAAGAACAACGCGATGATGTTGCTCGTTCTCTTCTTGACTTCGACTGTAAACCAATATATCATTATCATGACCCGCACCAGGATATACGGGCACGAGTACGTGGGTATGCCCAGCCTAAACTACAACATCGGCGATAGAATGCTCTTTGGGGCAACTCTAACTAACTAATATCTCAATGTTATATATATTGTACATGTCAATCATTTTAACTCTAAACTAAAAAACAATATGTCATCTCACATATGTAACTAGACTCAATCACAATGCAAGCTAAGGAAGATAGAACATGAATAAAATAACGAAGAAAGAATAAGATACAATCCACAAGTCTAAAATAATATACATGCCATGAATCTTAATAAAATAGTCAAATATAAGTCCACTAAAATATAAACTAAACCTCCTCAGGCTCTGCAACTAAGTCCTCCTAGTCAACATGAGTATCCTCTAAGGGTACACTGTCCTGCGGCCCATAGAATATAGGATACTGATCTATGAGCCAATCATCTAGAAAAATATACCCAGTCAGGATTGGAGCAAAGTACATACCTCTGAAAGCAGTTTTAATAACATAATCAAGATATAAAAAAGATAATAGAAAAGAATATAAGATAAATAAACATAAGATAAAATGAACAAGAGAAAACAAGAAATATAATGGAATAGAGAACAAACAATATGAATATCAGCAATATGAAGAAATAGCTAAAATCTAACTAATGTGCCTCAGAATACAAGTTTATTATATGATTGGTTTGGGTTGAACATGATCAATAAGGTAACTCGATTACAAGTGTGATATATAATCGACATGTACACAAATAATAATAGGTTTTGATCACATAATCAACTCCTACTCCTCCATTCCCCACTAATACCAATGGATCCAATCATGACACGTTACGAACATGAATATGGCCACTGAACACGAGCAGTTGGTGTACACCAATATAATCACACTGAATACGAGCAGTGTGTGTACACGAATAAGTATACTGAATACGAGCAGTGTGTAAATACAAAATATAAATAATTAATACCCAATACATACGATAAAATACATGTGAAAGAGTACCCGCTGAACACGGTATGGGATAATATCTCCTGACAGGATCCATGTAGTACTAGTCCGTGAAATTACTGTGTCAGAATTAAGTACACAGTTCTAGAACATGAGATATATATACTATTATGAATTAAAAACTAACAGAGAAATATACTCGCCTGAGGTCCTGAGCAAGGTGTTTCTCTTGATGCCCAAGCTGGTGTAACATAGACCTATATATGGTATATACATCAATACAAGGTTCTGGAATGAAAATAAGTTAAACTATTTTAATTCTAGGTCATGAAGCTATTTCTAAGTCAAAATAGTCAAACTAGGTCAACTCTAGGTTAATCTAGTCAAACTTGGTCAAACTAGCTATGTCTAGGTTGTATGAGTCTAGCTCTAGGATATTAGGTCTATATACTATGAAACTAGGCCACACTAGCTAATCTAAGATACTAGGATACACACAAAATATTGTATCATAGGATACACAAGTTTTTAATATAAAAATAGTAATTTATATATATATATACAAGACAATACATATAATATATTAGCTAACTAATGTAACCTGGATGCCATGGCTTTGAACCAAAGCGTATCTCACTACCTACACACCCATCTTGATACTCGAACCCAATACCTTGAGTATCGACCAATACCTTGATATTACCTTGGTACCATAAGGTAATTCAAATCCTATTATATATAGCTCACTATCAAAACACTAACTATACTAACATATCAGTTACTTATATACACTATCTACATAGATACATATATACATATAGCTCACTAATCTAATTAAGTATGTATATATGTATCTATCTACTCAATAGCCAAGCTAACTAACTAACCTTAATACTAAACTAACTAAATACACTGATAACTACTAGCTAAGCACCTAAACCCATACCTTAACTAACTGAAAGCTTCCAGTGCTGATACCCTTGCTGATGGTTGCAATATGTTGGTTGCTGCTCATTGCTGTCTCCCTTTCCTGTGTAGCTTACTGCATTGATGCTACCTTGCACTTGTTGTAGTATAGAATGCACTGCTGTTGCTGCATGCTGTTGATGACTGCTTGCATCTTAGTGCATTGATGCACAGCTCTCTCTATTGAAGCTACAATAACTTGCTGGTCAGTGCATTGGCTACTACTGCATTTGATCACTGCATCCTTAAGCTTTAGCTACTGAATCTCCTAACTTACTGAGCCTCGATCTTTGCTGTTGTTTCTACTGTGCTGATATCGGGCTGCTATGTAGCTCACTGCAGTGATGCACTGCTCTTAGCTGCTGCTCCTTGCAGTTGCAACTATTGCAGTGTACCTCTGCTGATATACCTTGCTGCAACTGGCTGCAGCTGTTGATCTTCAGTTGTAGCTACACAGAATCCTCTATTGCCGATACTGCTATACTATTAAGTTATTGTTGATGCACTGCTCTCTCAATGCAGTGCTCCCTGCTATGATAGGCTGCTATGCTCAGTGCACTGATGCACTTCACTATGCAGTAAATCCTCTGCTCTCTCAGTTCCTTGCTCTATGCTGAAATGGTGCCCGACCAATCTCACTTACAAATACTACATCTCCAATACACACCACAGCTCACACACTCACATCCAATATGCACACACATACATATAGGTACCTATATATATCAATATACATATATATACTCTCAACTCTAAACATATATATATATATATATATATATACATATAGGTATCTCATATATATACACTTACCTATATAATATATTATAGATACATATATATATATCATATATAATATATTATATCTTAATGTATATATACAAGTCAAGGAGTTAAGAAGCAATGAAGCAAACACGTGGAGTGCACCGCAACCGTATCACACTCATTCTATGATTCACTTGCGATACGGATCCATCACACAACTATACGCATCCCGAAGGACACGAGCAAGTCTAGAATACTAATTATGTACAATACGAAGAACCAAATAATTAACTACTTGTTCGTGTCAAGATGTGACATGCACAAACCTCCGTATCGGAGAAAAACCCCCAAAAGTAACCCATATCGCCAAATTATTGGGATACGGCCTCCATGTATCCAATTATGGACACGATACTAGTCACAAACAATCAAACACATGTTAATATGATCTAATTGACAAACACATGATGTGCCAATCTCAAGATTCTTCCAAAATTGACATAAAAACACACATAACTTCCTCCATAGGCCTCTTATGAACCTAATTCTAATTCCTATGGGTAGCCTATGCATGTGGGATGGTTCCTTATGGTTAAATCTCAGAGTTAGAACCTAATTAAAGAGGAAAAACTAAATTATACCTATTGGAAGATCAATTCCCAATAAAAATCCCTAAATGAGTGAATGTAGCCTCCAACTTGTAGATCTTGGCTCCTCCTTGTAGATCCTTGCTTTCTCCTTGTAGATCCTTATTCTTCTAGCCTCCAATGATGAATAGGGAAAGAATTTGAGAATAAATTGAGTAGAGAATGGTGAGAGAATAAAGAAATACGAAGGGAAAAAAATTTAGATCTAAATAGAATGGTAAAATGAGAAGAGAGAGACTCTCTCTCTCTCCTCCCTATAAGTGGCCGGCCCTAACCACTCTCCCAAGTAATTATAAAATGACCAAAATACCCCTTTGGACCTCTCATGAAGAAAATAATTAAGGACGAAAGGTTCTAGTCTAATGGGTTTCACTAATTAATTCATCCTCCTAATGAATGGGCCTAATTATTGGGCTCAATCTAAACTAAAATAAATATTTGGTTTATGGATCTAAACTAACTAGTTTGGTCCACTATACAAGTCCAAAAATAAATACTACATCTAACAATTAAATAATATAACAAATAAATTTATACATGCACAAATTTAATATAATAATCCTAAAATAAAATATCCATGTCAATTTACCAAACTACCCTTAATTGAAAAAGTGAGGGTGACAATCCTACCTACCTCAGAAAAAAAATTTCCTTGAAATTAAGGAAGAAACTAACTAGCAAAAGTAATAAATACAATGCAAGAAAGAATTATACCTTACAGCTTGAACAAATATGGATATCGCTCGCGAATCTCGGTCTCTCACTCCCAGGTACTCTCTTCTGGCGAGTGATGCCTCCACGCAATGTGCACCAAAGGAATCATCTAGTTCCTCGGTACCTTCTCTCTTCGATCCAGAAATTCAATTGGCTGCTCTGGATAGCTAAGAGTAAGGCCCACCTCTATCTCTGAGTGATCCAACACATGACTAGGATCTACCACGTACCATCTCAGTTGTGATACATGAAACATGTTATGCACTCCTTCTTATGCAGGTGGTAAGTCTAGTCTATAAGCAACTGTACCGACCCTCTCAAGAATACTGAAAGGTCCGATGAATCATGGACTAAGCTTTCCGCCTCCACAGAAGCGAATCGTGCCACGTGTCAAAAATTCCTCAAGAAAACCAGACCACCAACCTAGCACGAAATATAGCCTTAGCACTATAACAAAAACAAATAATCACAAGCAATACAAAAAAAAAATCTATACCTCAAACTCTAACGGTCTCCGGTGGCTATCGGCCAAATGCCGCTGTCTGTCCTACGCAACCTGAAGCCTATCCCTGATGAGCTTCACCTTCTCAACTGCTTCCACTACCATCTCTGGTCCCAATAAAGCTCTCTCACCAACATCATCCTATTATAACGGAGTACTGCATCTCCGTCCATACAATGCCTCAAACAGTGATATCTCGATACTGGCTTGGTAGATGTTGTTGTAATAAAAATCTACCAAGTGAAGATAATCCTCCCAAGAGCCTCCAAAATCTAAAACACAGGTGCGTAGCATGTCCTCGAGTGTCTGAATAGTCCTCTTCGCCTGCCCGTCTGTCTGAGGGTGATATATTGTACTGCACTTGAGCTGAGTGCCCAAGCTAGACTGCAAACTCCTCCAAAAGTGGGATATAAAGTGACTATCTCGATCCTAGACTATGCTCACAGTAACACCATAAAATCTGACTATCTGACACACATATATATCCGTGAGATTCTTCGTAGACGTACCCACTTTGAATGGCAGAAAGTAGGCTGATTTGGTCAACCTGTCGATGATGACCCAAATTGTATCTTTACCTCCTGGAGAACAGGGAAATCCTGAAACAAAGTCCATCATCACATGCTCCTATTTTTACTCGAGAATAGGTAAAGTCTGAAGCAATCCAACTGGCCTCTGTCTCTCCGCTTTTACCTGCTAGCAAACAAAACATCTAGATACAAAGCTAGCTACCTCCCACTTCATTCCATACCACCAAACATGCTCTCTCATTCCATATACATCTTGTTGGCATCTGGATGCATAGAGTACTGAGATCGATGCGCCTTATGAGGAATCTTCTCGCATAATGCTCCACTTGGCACACACAATCTGGTACTGTATCGTAATGATCCATCATCTGAAATGCTGAAGTCCTCTACCAACCCTATTTGTACCTGTGCTCTGATGCTCCTCAGAGACTCATCCTTGAACTATACGGCTCTGATTTGGTCCATTAACTCTGACTGTACCTGAAGTCCCTATATCTGTGCTACAACTCCAAAAACTAATACCTCAATGCCCAAACTATCAAGATCGTCCAATAAGTGTTTATCCCTCATCAAGTAAATAGCCACTGGATAACTGATCAAGGCATCTGCAACTACGTTGGCCTTCCTTTGATGGTACTACAAAGAAATTTCAAAGTCCTTCATCAACTCCAACTATCGCCGCTGCCTCATGTTGAGCTCTTCTTGTGTAAACATATACTTCAAGCTCTTGTGGTCTGTAAAGATCTCTACTCTCTCTCCATACAAGTAGTGTTTCCACAGTTTAAAAGCAAAAATAACTGCTGCCAACTCCAAGTCATGGGTAGGGTAATTCTTCTCATGCAGGCATAATTGCCTGGAAGCATAGGCAATCACCTTCCCGTTCTTCAGCAACATACAACCCAGGCCCTTACCTGATGCATCACTGTATATAGAAAATTCTTTTGTCCCTGATGGCAATGTCAATATTGGAGTTGTAGTCAACCTCTTTATCAGCTCCTCAAAAGTAGACTGACAATTCTCAGTCCAGACGAACTACATATCCTTCCTGGTTAGTCTAGTCATCGGCTCCGCAATCCTGGAAAAATCCTGAACAAATCTTCGGTACTAGCCTGCCAATCCAAGAAAACTCCTGATCTCTGCTACGGAACTTGGGGTAGACCTCGACTCAACTACTAAAATCTTTTTTGGGTCTACTGAGATCCCGTCTCCTGTAATCACATGCCCGAGGAATTCAACCTTATCAAGGACGAACTCATACTTCGAAAGCTTGCCATATAGCTTCTCCTTCCTGAGGGTCTCTAGGACTATCCTCAAGTGCTTCTTATGTTCCTCCGGGGTCTTCGAATATATCAGTATATCATCAATAGATACTACCACAAACAGATCCAAGTACTGATGAAATACCTTATTCATCAGGTCCATGAATACCATCGGGGAATTGGTCAACCCAAACGGCATAACTAAGAACTTAAACTGCCCATACTGAGTCCTGAAAGCTGTCTTCGGAATGTCTTCCTTCTTCAATTTTACCTGGTGGTACTCCAACCTCAAGTCTATCTTTAAGAATACCTTCGCTCCGCTCAATTGATCAAATAAATCATCAATCCACGGCAACGGATATTTGTTCTTAATAGTGAGGTTGTTGAGTGCCCGGTAGTTGATACACATGCGCACCAACCCATCCTTCTTCGATACAAAAAGTACCGGAGTACCCTATGGTGATAAACTGGAGCAGATGAAATCCTTGTCCTGTAACTCATCCACCTGCTTCTTCAACTCTTCCAGTTTGTTGTAGTTCACTCTATTGACGTGCTGTGATATTGGCTCTGCGCCTGGCACCAAATCTATAGAGAACTCTACATCTCTGTCTAGTGGCAACCCCGGCAACTCCTCCGAAAAGATGTCCATATACTCTATAATCAATGGATATAGCGGCTCCTGCTCTTCTACTAAAGCTCCATAGAAGCGCCTTCACTCTACTCTGTAACTCCTCTGACAAACTCAAACTCTGGCTCTCTTAGCGTCTAAAACAAAACTCTGTCTCCACGATAATCGATACTAGTATGATGCCTACTAAACCAATCCATCCTGAGTACTATATCGTAGCTCAGAAGTAGCATTATGAGTAGACATACGCCCAAGTCTCGGCCTCCCAAAGAAACTCTTCGGTCCTTGCAAACATCACTGACCAAGATAATGCCACCCCCGATAGTGATCTTGCAAGTCTTCTCCAATGGTTCAGACTCAAGACGATGTATCAGAGTAAAAGATACAGATAAAAAACTATGAGAAGCACCAGAATCAAATAAAGCATGAGCAAAAAAAGAATTAAGATAAACTGAACCTGAGATAACATTGCCGACTAACTCCTCTTCCTCAATGGTCAAGGCAAAAGCTTGCCCTGTTGCTGGGCACCTCTCTGCTGTTACTGGTGTTGAGCGAACTTCTACTGTTGTAGTGGTAGAGGAGGTCCTCTCTGCTGTCCCGCTGGTGTTCTCGCTGCTACTCTCTGTGCCTGAGCTTCGCCCTGAGCTGGACGAGCTAATACTTTAGGACAAGCCCTCAAATGATGGTCTCCTGATCCGCAAAATAAGTACTGGCCCAATCTCATCCTGCATGCATCTCATCCACGTACTTGCTTCTTACAGAAAGTGCAAGAAACAGCTGGCCTCTGAATTTAGTGCATCAAATATTTTGATGCTCTAGCTGTTCCGTGATATTGCTGCCTCAGATGCTAAAGTGCCTCTGGTGCTGCTGCTAAAAATAAGGCCACTTCATTGGACCCATGTTGGTACTGGATCCTCCTATGTCCCTCGGCCTCTTAGAGCCAAGCTCTAAATTATCCTATGCCCACTGTTCCTGTATCAAAATCTCCTCGAAAGCAGCGGTGGGATCGCCGTTTGTGTGTAATTTTATAAGCCCCTCATTTTTATATAGGATTATTTTGGTATTTTTCAATTCATTTTAATTATTTTAATTATTTTATTTAAATAGATTAGAGTAGTAATTTCTAAAATCTTCTTTTAGATATATGATCATTTGCCATGGCTTTGATATTTTGAGCAATGCACGACCTTTTTTCTTCCAACAAAATTTATAATAATAATTTTAATTGAGTCTAATATAGTTGGAACATGGATGTTGCATATATTTGATCTCACCCATGCTCCAAAAATATTAACGAACGTCTAGAATTACGGTTACCGTAAAATTGTCTCCTTTTGACTAGAACTTGACCCAAACCCAACCCAAACACATGTAGGCATGTAGTGCACCCAAAACTCCCCATGTAAATATTATATATATATATATATATATATATATATATATATATATATATTATATTTAATTTATCTCTTTTTATAGGGTTCTATCTATAGAAAGTGGTATAGTTGGCATCCTAGTTGGCAAATAACTACCTAACCAACTCCCTAACCAACCCAACAACGAAACTTTATTCAATCCTAACCATAACAACCAACCCCACCCTCTCATTTTTGGCCAATATTAGCCCTCCCATAGCTGAACCTTATTAGCATTAGGAAAACCCTCTCCTATATTTAAATCTATTTAAAAAGTCCATATATATATTAACTTATCACCAAACTATAACCCTAACATCTACTTTCCTCTTTATGGCCGCCCCTATATCCTACCTCCTCTATTCGATGACCACTATAGTCTCTCCCTCTCCTTCTCTACTTCCTTTTCACTTCATTCCAACCACTACTTCATCCCCCATAAGATGACAAGCCCTAGAGCAAGAGATTAGACATCGTAGAGGTCGACTGCTTGCTGCTGGTGTCCGCCCACATCACATCCCTAAAAATCATCTCCAAACTGAATATTTACCTCCCATATGAAGCCCCCAAGCACCTTCTCAAGTTTTGTAGAGTTTGGAGTCCGTTTGGTACTCCAAAGGGTCCGTGTCGCAAGAAATGACCATGCCGTAATCACATACGGGTAAGTCTTCCAACTTAGATTCTTTTTCTTATTCTCCATGAATCATAGATTGTGTAACTCATAATAATATTAGATGATGATTAGGAATAAATTCATGCATAATAAACCTATATTTCTATGTAGAAACTATTCTAAGAAAATCGAACAATCATGACACAGACACGACGCACCAATGGTAGACAAGGTTCAATGAGTATTGTCATGATAAATATATATAAAATAATTCCAAAAAACTATATGTTATTAATTTAGCATATAATTGTCATGTCCCAGTCCCAAAATACGTAGGACTAGGACACGTAAGCATGTCAGCCGCATGTATATGGCAACTCCAATATATGGAAACCATAACACATGCGTACGCTGTATTATGAACAATAATTCATAAGTGGTAAAAACTATCACAAGTCACAGGGTATAATCTAATCTCATCCATAAAAAATCATAAATAGATAAATAACCAATATCTATGAAACTAGATCTCAATATAAAGTATCTAAGGATGATAGTCGGATGAAAACAAATCCACTACCAACTAGAATATAGAATAAACAAAACAATGTACAACAACTAATAATCACGAGGCTCGAAGAGAAGACCTCCTCGAAATATAAGTAGCAAGTCTGGATCTGCGCTCCTGCGAATACTCATGAACATCTACACCTGGAAAGGGACCAGGTCCTCAGAGGGATATAACAAGATACATAGAAGCATGCCATAAAGTAAATACTGAATAAATAAAAGGGGTACGCTAACAATCTAAGTGAATGCAATTTAAGGACAACTTTGGTACGTATGGGTAGGCATAGGCATAATGTCCAATGTTCTCTAGAGTGTGGTATCTGCAAAATCACCAAGTAACGTCCAACACTCTATGGAACGTGGTATCTATAACGTCCATCATTCCGAAGAATGAGGTATCTGCAATATATATATCTCCGTATCGCTCCAAAGAACGCGGTATCTGCATAAAGGAGGTGGGTGTTCCATACGCCTACTAGTTGCCTCCCCGCCCAATGCAAATATACAAGTCACAAAAATGACGTGGACATCACGTACTATAATACAAGTCTCTATAGAAATAAATAACTAAGTGAAATACCGTCACACGTATTGGTCACACCGATGGCCAGTCGAGTATGAGGCACGCGTCCCTACATGTACTCACTCTGTGACGTGTAATGATACGTTACAGGGCCTGGGGAGTCATACTGATAACTCCAAAACTTTAGGTGGGTCCACTAGACACTAGGTCAGACACAAGTCCTAACGTCAACGCCTTCGTTGACTGGATACGAGCCTCTCTCAGACGAGCACAGTTTATATAATTAAAACAATAAATATGCAACTAAAATAATAACTGAATTTAAATAGTACAACAAGGCAAGGTATACTTGCCTGGCAAGAAAGTTGTGTAGTACCAATATCCGGCTCCGAAAGTCGCGTAGAATCTATCTAATATCCTCGGGGTCAGCGTGCACAGGCATGGGAATCGGGTGACTGCTGCGGGTTGTCTGGCAAGGGTGACGGGTCCATGATGAACACGATGACGAGGGATGATGACGATGAGATGATTAGGTTAAGGTGATAATAATGATGTTCATTATGGTTAGGGTGGTGATTAGGTCAATGATTAGGGTGATCATGGTGATGATTATTATAATGATTACGTGATGGTGATGACGATGATAGGGTAATGGTGATGATGTCGATAATGATGGGGATGATGGTGATGACGAGGATAATAATGTGGACGATGGTGATAATAAGGACGATGATGTGGATGATGGTGATGACGAGGATGACGATCTGGACGATGGTGATGACGAGGACGATGATATGGATGATGGTGATGACAAAGACGATAATGTGGACGATGGTGATGATGAGGATGATGATGTGGACGATGGTGATGACGAGGATGATGATGTGGATGATGGTGATGATGAGGACGATGATGTGGATGATGGTGATGACTAGGATGATGATTAATGGAGTTGATGATTGTGATGGAGGGGGTGATGATGTGGTCTGCCGGAGTCCGGCAAGGGGAGGTCCAGCCAGGGGATTTCAGGACGAGGTGGTGGTGTTAATGGGAGGTGCTGCTCAGGTCTGGGGGGAGGCTGAGTAGGGAGGAGGAGGTGATTCAGGGAGGAGGTCGGACTGGGACGAGGTGGTGATGGCGAGGGAGAAGACGGTGGGCAGTAGTGGCTGTTCGTCGAGGGGAAGGGCGGAGGAAGATGAAGAGGTGGTGCTGCTGGTGTTGGGGGTGTTGGTTTCAGGGGAGAGGAGGAGAAAAGGTGGTGGAGGTCGACTCAGGCGGAGGCGGAGTCTCAAGTGAGTCGAAGGAGGGGTGCAGCAGCTCGGGCTGCTCGGTGCAGTTGGGTTGCTGGAGGATGATTGCCAATGAGGCAGGTGCAGTGCAGCGGCGGAGAGGAAGATGGCGAGATAGGGGGGAGAGGAATATGGAGGTGGTGTGAGTGGTAATGGTGGTGTGCTCCGGCGAGGTCAGGGTCGACTCCGACCGGCGGGAGGACAGGAAAGAGGAGGAAGAAGAAGATGAATAGGAGGATGGCAATGGTGATGGTGATGGTGATGGGGAGTCCGGCGAGGGGCAGTGGGAGTGGAGGAAGGAGAAGAGAGCAGGGAGGAGGTGGTTCAGGTCGGGTCCGGCGGCTGGGGGCAGCTCCGGCCGGCGGTTGGCAGAGGGAGGTCGTGTACAGGAGATGGGGAGAAGGTAAATTCGGCTAGGGTTGGGTTTTGGGTGTTAAAAATAATAAAGAAAAGAAAAAAAAAGTTATGTATTTTTATACATGTGGAATATGGGTTTGTGTTGACCTAGAAAATTTGGGCTTGGTCAACATTCCTTTGAGTGGGCCTTGGCATGCCATGGGGATGTTTGGAGGGCCATAATTGCATTGTTTAAATGCAACGATAGATTTAACGAGGGAGCGATGTTGCGCGTTGCACATTCCAAAAATTATGAGAAAATTTGTATGAAGAGAAAAATAGATTTCTTCATGTATTGTCCAATGGTGTGGACACCTTAATTCATTTTTGCATAAGAATGCCCAATAATTGGGAAAATTACACAAAGATGGAAATTAGTTTTAATTTAATTAAAATTAATGTGTAAGTTTTTCTGGAATTAATTAGAAGTACAGGGGGATAAAATTAGGTGGGACACAAGTGTCATGGACATAGAGGGATTAGAGTAGAATTTTATCATAAATTAGGTTGCAAGAAATGGGTCAAGATTGTGTCTCCAATTTTGATTGGAAAGCACAAGGATACAAAGTTGTAATTATTAAGAATTAAATACAAAAGTCTGCGACGAATATTGTGCGCCTAAAATATAGCACAAGAGAGCATAATTATAAGTTACACAAAGGTCAGAATAGGTGGCTGGCATGTCTAGGACAAGGATGTAAAATTTGTAGGAATGCAATGGCTAGTGAGGCGCTCCAATTATCGAAGCAACGGTAAGTTGCACTATGTGATATAAATAATGTATAATTCAATAAAATACCGTGTTCTCTTTCTAATTGGATTCTAATTAGCCCTAATTTCTCTATCTAAGCAAAGTATGCCTAATTTTGGGTGAGGGGGTTTACAATCTACCCAACTTAAAATAATTTCGTCCTCGAAATTAACTAGGGTATAATTTGTCAATCCTTCACGTACATACGGTAAGTCAATCGCAAACTCTTCCAAAAATAACATAATCTTTTCAATTTCATCCAATTACTTTAAATTTAAAATAACCACTGTTTAAATTAAACTCAACACATTGCACTATCTTCTAAATTTTCAAATTAAATAATCCACATCCAAATCTAATTCAAATCTATATGACATCCCACATCAAAATTTATATTACAATTTCCAACTATCATAATCTCCTCTGAAAAATAATTCTACTCAAATATTATTTCTATTTTCAACTTATGAATTTCATACTCTTCAAATTTTACTTTCAATTTACGTCCTCAATATTTCAAATAGGTAACCCAATAATCAAAATTTCTTTTAATTCAATCATCAAATTTGGAATTCAATCCGACCATGTTCATATTTAGAGTTCTATTTATTTTCCTCAAGATTTAAATCGATGATTCAACCTCCAATTTTCAAAATTTAAATCATATGCTCAAAGTATAAATATTTGGTTCCCCATATCAAGGTTTTTAAAGTTTATTAAATCATCATCATCTTAATCCTTCTTTTAAAATTTCTCAAAATTAAAATGGCTTGAATCTCCCAATCTAATCTTACTTGATCACAATCTAAAAGTATTTCATCGCAAGTTAACAATTGCAATTTCTATCCAACTTAGAATTTACCCATCTATCACATAAGGCTATACATTTAAGGAGATATTCCTCAAATTATTTAATCATGTTATTCAATCCTCGAAACTTTAACACCAATATATCACATATGATATGCCCTTAATTATAAAAAATAATCATCAAGTAATGTGATTAGCCTATGGGATATATCTAGTACTATCTGTATATCAAGCTTATACTAAGCACGAGGTTTCGTCTTTCTGAAATAAGGAAAGACGAAAAACAATAATAAAGAGTTCAAGGGGGAGATAATGGAATAGAAGTATGGGTGTCAAGGCATTTAAAGAATTCAAATAGAAATTATCAAGGTAGCTGTGGATTAAAATCCTATTTGATAAATCCTATTCGCATGTTCATATTGGAACAGTTATGTAATCGATATGATATGCTCAAACATGTCTAAAGGCAAGTATTTTCGTCTACTACTATATATCTCAATCCACGTAAAGTAGTCATGCGAAGACCGAACCAAGCACACTAAGGTTAGCTAGACCTTAATACACTGATTCTGAAATGTATTAGTGTGTCGACCCAATAATACATATATCCTGATCAAGCTCGATAGAAGAGTAAGCTTGCAAAACTAGGCTATAATAGCAACATAAGTCATGGTAGTTTTAGAAAATATAAATATGCTGGATTATGATGAAAAGAGGTACAAAATAATTCAAGTTCACAAAAATAAAATAAAATAATAAGACTCTACAATCTATATAGTTGTCATACTAACTCCTTGTCTAAGTCGCTAGTCGACCAAATAGGGGTATGGCCCTCTAAGTTCTACAGTCTGAATAAACATCATCTTCCTATGCAAGTCTACTGTTAATGTTATCCAGTTACACTTCATTAATGGGTCCCGAGGACTATGTGATACTCTGTTGTGAGGCATACTATCCAACTTAAAATAATAACTAATACTGTACTGCCTTAAGGATAAAGTAGAAACTCCTATTAGGGTATATGAGAAAAGATCTTGGTACTGATTAGGGTATCCTATTGCATTATATAGGTAATGGTCATCTTAAGTCTTAGTCATAGTGCTTATAGAACAAAGGTGTCAAGAGTATGAATGGAAAAGTTGCTGGCCTTCAAGGGAAAAGAGGATATAACTTGTATCGAGGTAGGGGTACAAATTACGTGATTCAAAACTAAGGATAATTATCAAGTCACAATCTACAAGCATAACTCAAAACTATCATGCTCTAACTACCAAGCACAAAATTTTCAAAATTTAAGATTAGCAAATTATAATCCTACCACACTATATATCCTAACATAGAATAAAATCACTTGTCCTACAATCATAAGAGTTATGTGGCATGAGTCGAAAGATGAAGAAAAGAAGAAAATAATTTAGTCGTTGCATAATTAGCGAACGTTAAGGTTGCAGAGGAATAAGATATGAAATCAAAATAGAGGGACTCTAGATAATATTATGGTTTCCTAAGGGGAAGGTGGTATGCTCATATCTATGTTTCAGGTTTGATCGAGAAAAATATTATATTCGTTCCTCTTGGCTTCCTAAGGTACTGTCTGCTAGTATCAGGACAAGAACCTAAATTTATAGTTCTATAATACTATCTCACTACAAAAGTTAAGTTTTGGTCCTAATATCCAACCTTGGGTTTCTATTGGTTCCTCAATACTAGGGTCAAATATTATGGCCAAATTTCAAACTAATCCAAGTAGTATTTATACTATTCTCAAGTCATACATAAACATATCAAGGGGTGATGGTAAATCCTATAGGTAAGGGATGCTAGGGTTCATTAAGTAGTCTAAACTTAATGATGTGTCAATGCCCTAGGTGTATTCTTAATAGGAATGTTACCCCAATTATTACCCTATCAACAGGGATTCCTATATTCTAGCAGGGGTTATACTCAAGGAACTAATAGGGAAGCACATGAATCAAGCAGGATGCAATTATTTAAATTGAACAGACTGGAAGGAAGATAATTCATAGTCAATTATGGATGAGATCTTATACTCTAATCCTAGGTGCAGGCTTGCTCGGTACAGTAACGTAACCGAGATAATATGCTCTTAACCTGTATGGGCTACTACTAAAAATATGTCATGCCCCAGCCTAAAATACGTAGGACCAGGACATGTAAGCATGCCAGCCGCATGTATATGGCAACTCCAATATATGAAAACTATAACACATGCGTACGTTGTATTATGAACAATAATTCACAAGTGGTAAAAACTATCACAAGTCACAGGGTATAATCTAATATCATCCATAGAAAATCATAAATAGATAAATAACCAATATCTATAAAACTAGATTTCAATATAAAGTATCTAAGGATGATAGTCGGATGAAAATAAATCCACTACCAACTAGAATATAGAATAAACAAAACAATGTACAACAACTAATAATCACTAGGCTCGAAGAGAAGACCTCCTCAAAATATAAGTAGGAAGTCTGGATCTGCGCTCCTGCAAATACTCATGAACATCTACACCTAGAAAGGGACCATGTCCTCAGAGGGACATAACAAGATACATAGAAGCATGCCATGAAGTAAATACTGAATAGATAAAAGGGGTGCGCTAACCATCTAAGTCACTACTAGAAAAAGCGGGATTAGCGACGTATTTTAGCGACGTCAAAAGAAACGTCGCTAATAATACATAAATTAGCGACTCATTATAAACACGTCGCTAGACGTCGCTAAATGGCGACAGTTAGCGACGTTTAGCGACTTTTAATACGATTTTAAAAGATAAGTCGCTATAAGTTCAATTAAGGTCGCTAAACGTCGCTAATATGTCTAATTTAGCGACGTTTAGCGACGTATATAGCGACATTTAAACTCAAAATATTTAGCAACGTGTTTAGCGACGTCCTTTACGTCGCAAATATTTAATTTAGCGACATTTTTATTGGACGTCGCTAAACGTCGCTAAAATTTGGTTAATTAGGGGTCGGTTTCCTTTTTCCCCGTCAGTTGAAATTTCGATTCGAAAACATATTCCCCCCCCCTCCCCAGCTCCGTCGACCGCGACTACTCCGGCAAGGTATACTCTCTCTCTCTCTCTCTCTCTCTCTCTCTCACAGGACACATGTGACATTGACACAAACACGACACACACACTGACACTGACACAGACACAGACACGGCACACACACACACTGACACAGACACTGATCTGGACCTAGGGTTAGGGTTAGGGTTAGGTTTTTTGACATGGGGTTAGGGTTAGGGTTAGGGTTAGGTTTTTTGACATGGGGTTAGGGTTAGGGTTAGGGTTAGGGTTAGGGTTAGGTTTTTTGACAATGTTCATGCATGTGCGATCATGTAGAGATCAGATTTTAATTTCTTCTTTCAAGTATAAAATAAATAAATAATATGGATCGATGAATAAGAAAGAAAGAACATAAGTGTATTTATTTGCACTTTTGCAATATATATATATATATATATATATATATATATATATATATATATATATATATACATACATACATACATACTAATTGTTTGATTTTGTGGTTACTATTCATTGGTCCAATGGAGAAGGGGAAAAAATGATGGCTATTATTGAATCCATGTTCATATGTCCTGACTACGTACATTGGGTGAACAAATTAGAACTAATTCCTGAATATTCGTACAACAACTGATCATGTGATCAAATTAATTAGAACGCCAATTATTCGACCAGGAAGTGTATGATCTAAGCAACCGTCCTTAATTGTGCCCCAAGAATTTTGAGCTCTAGCTACTTCCTCGTTCCACTCCCAATATATATAGGGGTTAATTGCCGAAAGCAAAGTACTGCGGAGTTATGTATCTCAGTTCCTCACCCTACTGCCAGTTTCAAGAAGTGCCTAATGGTCTAAATAATATGACTATAACAGTTGAATTAGCTAAACGAAACTTACAAATCAGCTTAAATAAATAAAGGATTAATTTCAACACTTACTGAAATCACTAGCTAGCAGTATGAAGAGCCTCTAATGGAGCAAAGATATCATCACAGCATGCATCATTAAGGACATGCATCTCAAGAAACTTATTGGCTTCGGCTGGAGCCTACTACACTAAAATCCGGACACTGACACAGAAGTGGGTTAAGGTATAGTAGTAAAGTGGTATTAAGATATTATTTGGGTAATGTTATATATATATATATATATATATATATATATATACTGCTTTTCCAATAACGGACACTGACACAGACACAGAAGTTAATTTTGCATGTAATGATTTATATGATACATACTGTCAATTTTGCAGAAGTATCTAGAAATGGATATGAATTACTATCTGCGTCATCGTTCGTGGATGTACAACCGTCATCCTGATGACATGTGCGGTGTGCGGGATGAATTCATTGAGGGTGTACAGCAGTTCCTGCAGTTCGCCAAGGCGTTCCCTCAGTACATGGACGGTACCAAAATTAAGTGTCCATGTGTGAGATGTCGCAACAGGAAATATCATCCAGAAGTGGAAGTTACATATCATTTATACTCGAAGGGCTTTACGCCGAATTACTATCAGTGGACCGCGCACGGAGAACTTGTATCTCTAGCATCAGAGTCGGAGCCCTATGTGGAGCCGTATATGGATGTCCAAGACCACGATGCTTACGACGACGGGTTGGTGAACATGGTTTATGATGCGGCGGGGTCTAGTTTCAATCCTGACAATTATGATGCGGCGGGGCCTAGTTTCAATCCTGACAATTATGATGCGGCAGGACCTAGTTTCAATCCAGACAATTATGATGCAGCTGAGGAGGCACCGAATGCCGATACTGCAAAGTTTATGGAGTTGCTTGAGAATGCAAGGACTCCACTATATCCTGGTTGTGAGGACCATTCACCGTTGGAGGTGGTTACAAGATTATTGAGCATCAAGTCCGATTTTAACATGTCGCAAGAATGCTATAATCGACTGCTCGATTTGATTATAGAGATCTTGCCCGAGGGTGCAAAGTTGCCTAAAGACTTCTATCGATCTAAGAGGATGGTGAGATCGCTTTGGATGGGATACGAGAAAATCGATGCATGTCGCAATGGGTGCATGTTGTACTACAAAGACGACAAGGATGAAGATGCGTGTAGATTCTGTGGTGCTGATCGCTACAAGGCCACTGTTAGAGGAAAGTCTGTCGGTGCAAGGAAGCCTACCGATTCGATGCACTACTTGCCTTTGACGCCGCGGTTGCAGCGGTTGTTTATGGTTAAGGAGACTGCAGAAAACATGAGTTGGCACAGGCGAAAACAGATCGAAGGAGTATTGGATCATCCATCCGATGGAGAAGCATGGAAGCACTTTGATCGAGAGTATCCACATTTTGCCGAGGAAGCGCGTAATGTCAGATTGGGGCTCTGCTCTGACGGTTTTACCCCATTCGGACTTTCGGGCTCCCAGTATTCGTGTTGGCCTGTGATCGTCACTCCGTACAATCTACCGCCTTGGATGTGCATGAAGACTCCGTATATGTTCCTAACCGTTATTATCCCGGGTCCGAACAATCCGAAGAGGAACATCGATGTGTACTTACAGCCTTTGATAGATGAGTTGAATCAGCTGTGGGAAGTAGGTGCCAACACGTACGATGTTTCTAGAAAGCAGAATTTTCAGATGAGGGCAGCACTTATGTGGACCATCAACGACTTTCCGGCCTATGGAATATTATCAGGATGGAGCACCCATGGTCGTCTCTCATGTCCGTATTGCATGGACCGTTCTCAGGCTTTCCGTTTGAAACACGGAGGCAAACCGTGCTTCTTCGATTGTCATCGACAATTTTTGCCGAAGGATCATCCGTACCGGAGGAATCGGAATGCTTTTCGTGCGGGAGTTGTGGAGAAGGCCAATCCACCTCCAAGGTGGCCCGGATGCACGATATGGGAAGAGGTAAAATATTTACCAAGTGCTATCGAAGAGCCTGCTAAGGGGTACAAGTGTGACGGATTTGGTCGCACCCATAACTGGACGAAGAGGAGTATATTCTGGGATCTGCCATATTGGAGCACCAATCTGATCAGACATAACCTTGATGTCATGCATATCGAGAAGAATGTGTTTGATAACATAATTAATACTGTAATGGATGTAAACGGGAAGACGAAAGATAATCGGAAGGCCAGGTTGGACTTAGAAGACATATGTAGACGTCCTGCATTGCATCTGATAGAGGAGGGGAATGGAAAGTTAAAGCAACCTAAGTCAGTTTTCTCACTGGATAAAGAGGATAAAGGTAGACTTTGTAGGTGGATTCAGGGTCTAAAGTTTCCAGACGGGTACGTGTCGAACTTGAGAAGATGGGTCGACCTCAAGGAGAACAAACTAGTAGGTATGAAGAGCCACGATTGTCATGTATTCATGGAGAGGTTAATTTCGATTGCATTTCGGGAATTCTTACCGCAGGTCGTTTGGGACCCATTGACAGATCTGAGCATATTCTTCAGAGATCTTTGTTGTACTAAGTTGCTCGTCGATCGTCTAGAAAAGCAAGAGAGGGACATTGCGGTAACACTATGTAAGCTCGAGAAGGTGTTTCCTCCAGGATTCTTCGACTCTATGGAGCATTTGCCAATTCATCTTTCCTATGAGGCACGTGTTGGTGGTCCTGTCGGTTATCGGTGGATGTACCCCTTCGAGCGTCATCTGAATCACCTAAAGAGAAAGGTGAAAAATAAGGCACGGGTTGAAGGATCTATTTGTGAAGCTTATGTTCTCGAGGAGATTACAAACTTTTGCTCGACGTATTTCAAACCACATGTTGCTACTAATAGGAATAAAGCTCCCAGAAACGACGACGCATATAAGGAATCTAATGATGCAATACTCAAAGTATTCAATGCATCCGAAAAGCCTTCGGGAAAAATGAAGAAGAGATATTTGAATGACGATGAGCTAAGGGCTGCTCAATTGTATATATTACTCAATTGCGACGAGGATGAAGTGGAGAAGCTAGAGGGGTAAGTAATTAATACGTCCACGTTTACATCATCTCAATGTAATAGTATAAGATACTATTATGCTACTAATTAGCTGTTGCATTATTGTTTTTCAGCACATATAATGATGAGTTAAGGTCGGTTAGACCCTACATAACAGACGAAGAAGTAGAACAAGAAATGAGATGCCATTTTCCTTCTTGGTTGAGCGTATATGTAAGATACTTGGTAATTACTTTTTATTTCTGCACTTGTAAAACAAATAACTTACCATCGCTACTTTGGTATTTAGGTCGATCGTCTAATATCATCCGAGACTGAATCTATTAGGACTCTAGCCAAGGGACCAATTACTGCCGTAAAAATATGGCCAAGTTTCTGTGTGAATGGGTTCAGGTTCAAGTCAACAAATGCTCCTATCAGAGACAGCTTTCTGGATCTTGATTCCACGAAAAACAGTGGTTTGTGTATCAAATCTACAAACTACAAAAATGTCAATCCGGGCAATGATTTTTTTGGCATCTTACGAGAGATTGTGGAGTTGACATATAATTATGGCCCAGAACCTGCTAATATCGTGCTATTCAGGTGTGAATGGTTCAATCCGATTCAAGATCAAGGTTGGAAAATTGACAAGCATGGCCTTGTGGATATAAACTACAAGCGTAGATATCAAGGCTACGAACCATTTGTCCTATCAAGTCAGGCTCAGCTCGTGTACTTCACAACTTATCCTAGACGGGGGACAGCGAGGTCGGATTGGTGGGCAGTATGCAAGACTAAAGCTAGAAATACCTTTGACATTGACGAAATAGCTTATCAGGAGGACGATCTACCTCTTGTAACAAATATTGTAGATGTGGACTCAACGGAAGTTACTCATTACACGAGTAATAATGTAGAAGATGTAGAATTATCCGAAGAGGACGAAGTAGATGAAAGTGAAGACGAGGAAGAGGAAGAGCAGGACGAGGAAGGCGAACAAGATAAATTTTCTGAAGATGATTGAAAATATAAAATATTCCATGTAGAATGTAACTATATTTGGACTGTAAAATGCTTTGAGATATGTATCACATTTTGACATTAACGAATATATGTATTATATTTTGACTGTATAATGCTTTGAGATATGTATCACATTTTGACATTAACGAATATATGTATTATATTTTGACTGTATAATGCTTTGAGATATGTATCACATTTTGACTGTAGAATGTAGTATATATTTGTGTTTCTCTATATTCATCATATGTTGTTATCAGATATGACAGGACGACGCGGAGGATTCGGCAGGTCCCGAGGTAGACAGAGTGCCACTCCGGTACTGCCTACTGTTGGTTCCGGATCATCGTCGCCCAGTACTCCAGTATATCGAGCAGCCACATCTCCGACTGCGACGACGTTGCGTGGCATCACTCCTGGGACGAGTAGTTCCAGGCGTGATAGTACTCCCTCGTCCAGCGTTCCTCCTGCTGACGGAACCATGGAGACTGATGAGCATGTAGAGGAGGTCGTGCCGACGTTATCCCAGCATCAGCAAGATCCTCCATGCGCACCACTGGAGGAGACGAGGACAGAGATTTGGGCCGACGGTACAAAGTAAGTCAATTAGATGGTTTAGTATATATTTGTGTTTCTCTTTATTCATCGTATATTGACTTTTTCAGTAATATAAATTATTATTTCTGTATAGATATCGTCCATCGTCGGTTCAGAGACGCCTGGGCCAATTTCTGAGGAACAACTACGGTGGCCCTTGGATCAACTACTCTGAGGCTCCGGAGGAGAGGAAGGCGTTCTGGTTTGCGCACTTCCAGGTAAAAGTATATTAAATAAATCCTCTAATTTATGCATATTCGTGATGCTAACTTAATGAATTATTTATTGTAGCAAACGTATTTTTATCCTCCGCACCGGGCCGAGTTGATCGAGCGGCTCTTTTCTACCGTTGCCGCCAAGCTTATCCGAGATGCTCTGGATGACCAGAAGGCTCGTGATCGTGCTGGAAAACCGATCCAAGGTTGGATCACGCCTGAGCAGTGGACTGCGATGAGGGCTAGATTCGACGATCCGAGCTACAAGAAAAGGTCTAAGAAGGCCAAGGCGGCTAGGCAGAATGCTGCCAAGTGGTGTGGTGGCTCGATTCCGATGACGGAACATTTCCATCGTTTGGTATGTTTTTTCTTTTAAAATATATTATTTTAATATAAGTACCATAAAATGGTACTTGGAAAAAATATTTAAGTTTAGTAATAAAAAATATATTTTTAACAGGTACAGAGGGGTGAGGATGCAAACATGGTGACCGTCTTCTTGGCCACCCATCGCAAGGACGGAAATCTCATTGATGAGAGGGCCTCACAGACCTATGTAAGTATTACTTTACTTTGTGTTTATTTTAATATAACTTAGGCAATTATTGAGTTTCCAAACCTTTTCTAGGCCGAGTATCTTAGGCTTCGTGAGCGGGCGACTGCTAGTGCACCTACACCTGGAGAGGCTGGTGCTTCGTCGCAGCCCGGTCCATCTCCGTCGACGGACGACCTGTGGGTGACCGCAGCTCGTGGTCTCCAGAGGGGTACGTACTACGGTACGGGCTCCTATGGCGCCCTGGTTGCGACGCAGTCATCTAGGGCCTCCCCGACAGCTGTGCATTCCACACACCCCTCGCAGTCGCAGCCCTCGCAGTCGTCGGCCAGAGTCCAGGAGGCCGTCCAGGAGGCCGTTGACCGTCAGATTGCGTCTCTCCGTAACGACTTGCTGCGAAGTATGGAGGACCAGTCCCGGTCCCAGCCGCAGGCAGACGATCCGATGCTTATCGCACGATTGGATATGCTCGACCGCAGCATGACGGAGCTACGAGAATTGACAAATGATATTAGAGCCTCCAATGATCGCAACATCATGGAGCTGCAGGCGTCACAGCTATCGATGGGCGAGAAGCTGACGAGGATGCATGCGTCACAGCTATCGATGGGCGAGAACCTGACGAGGATGCAGGATTCAATGGGTGATAGCAGTACGAGGCTGTTATCTACCCTGGATTCTTACAACCAGCGACTCGCAGACTTGGAGCGGGCACGGCCGCCACCGACGTCACTGCCTTCTCCATCGACATCGGTGTCGATTCCACGGGACGAGTATGAGGAGTTGTTATCCTTGAAGCGCGCCGCTGGTCAGCCTCCTGCAGATCCGTAGTAGTCTAGTTATTTTTATTATTATTTATGAATTATTGGTACTTCAACAATAGACATGATGTATGATGCTTCTTGTGGTCTTAAATTTTTTAGTTAATTTAATTGGATTATATAGTTATCCACATTTAATTGGATTGATACTTCTTGTGGTTTTTAATTTAATTGGATTATATAGTTAACTAGATTGAATTATGTTGGTGTGTATGATGAAGATGCTGTAAAACTGCAGGGAATCACCAATATTTGATTCTGGAAATTTTTTTTTAATTTTTTTTTTAAATTAGCGACGTTATTAGCGACGTGTAGCGACGCTTAGCGACGTTAATTTACGTCGCTAATTACGTCGCTAATCAGCGACTCTGTAAAACGCCGCTAAGTTCGTCGCTAATGACGTCGCTAAAGTCGTCGCTAAGCGTCGCCAATTGCTGACATGGCAAGTATAGCCAGGTCATTAAAGACGTCGGTGTAACATCGCGATTGGCGTCGCTAATCAGCGACGTTTAGCGACTTTAATGAACGTCGCTTTTTAGTGACTTGGCGTCGCAAAACGTCGCTAAATTCAGCGACACATTAAAGTCGCTAAAAAACGTCGGTATAGCGACGTTTAGCGACGTTGTTTGTTTTAGCGACTTGGTGTTTTCCGACTGCTTCAGAACGTCGCTAATTACGTCGCTAAACCTAATTAGCGACGATTTATTGTTATTTAGCGACGTTTTTAGACGTCGCTAATTTGACTTTTTCTGGTAGTGAGTGAATGCAATTTGAGGACAACTTTGGTACGTATGGGTAGGCGTAGGCATAATGTCCAACGTTCTCTAGAGTGTGGTATCTACAAAATCACCAAGTAACGTCCAACACTCTAATGAACGTAGTATCTGTAACGTCCATCATTTCGAAGAATGAGATATCTGCAATATATATACGTCTATATCGCTCCGAAGAATACGGTATCTACATAAAGGAGGTGGGTATCCTATACGCCTACTAGTTGTCCTCCCCGCACAATGCAAATGTACAAGTCCCAAACACGACATGGACATCATGTACTATAATGCAAGTCTCTATAGAAATAAACAACTAAGCGAAATACAGTCACACGTATTGCTCACACCGATGGCCAGTCGAGTATGAGGCACGCATTCCTATATGTACTCATTCTGTAAAGTATAATGATACGTGTCAAGGCCTGGAGAGTCATATCGATAACTTCAAAACTTTAGGTGGGTCCACTAGACACTAGGTCAGACACAAGTCCTAACGTCAACGCCTTCGTTGACTACACCCGAGTCTCTCTCGGACGTGCACAGTTTATATAATCTAAAACAATAAATATATAACTAAAATAATAATTGAATTTAAACAGTACAACAAGGCAAGGTATACTTGCCTGGCAAGAAAGTGTAGTACTAATATCCGGGTTCGAAAGTCGCGTAGAATCTATCCAATATCCTCGGGGTCAGCGTACATTGGCACGGGAATCGGGGTGACTACTGTGGGTTTTCTGGCAAGGGTGACGGGTCCATGATGAACACGATGATGAGGGGTGATGACGATAAGATTATTAGGTTAAGGTGATAATGATGATGATCGTTATGGTTAGGGTGGTGATTAGGTCAATGATTAGGGTGATTATGGTGATAATTATTATAATGATTACGTGATGGTAATGACAATGATAGGGTGATGGTGATGATGTAGATAATGATGGGGATGATGGTGATGATGAGGATGATGATATGGACGATGGTGATGACGAGGACGATAATATGGATGATGGTGATGATAAGGATGACGATGTAGACGATGGTGATGACGAGGATGATGATATGGATGATGGTGATGACGAGGACTATGATTTGGACGATAGTGATGATGAGGATGATGATATAGACGATGGTGATGATGAGGACGATGATGTAGATGATGGTGATGACGAAAACGATAATGTGGATGATGGTGATGACTAGGATGATGATTAATGGAGTTGATAATTGTGATGGAGGGGGTGATGATATGGTCTGCCAGAGTTCGGCTAGGAGAGGTCCGACCAGGGGAGTTCAGGATGAGGTGGTGGTGTTAATGGGAGGTGCTGCTCCGGCCAGGGGGGAGGCTGAGCAGGGAGGAGGAGGTGATTCAGGGAGGAGGTCGGACTGGGATGAGGTGGTGATGGCGAGGGAGAAGACGGTGGGCAGTGGTGGCTGTTCATCGAGGGGAAGGGCGGAGGAAGATGAAGAGGTGGTGCTGCTGCTGTTGGGGGTGTTGGTCTCAGGCGAGAGGAGGAGAAGAGGTGGTGGAGGTCTACTCAGGCGGAGGCAGAGTCTCAGGTGAGTCGAAGGAGGGGTGCAGCGGCTCAGGCTGCTCGGTGCAGTCGGGTGGCCGAAGACTGATCGCCAAGAAGGCGGGTGCAGTACAGCAGCGGAGAGAGAGATGGCGAGATAGGGAGGAAAGGAACATGGAGGTGGTGAGAGTGGTAATGGTGGTGTGCTCCGGCAAAGTCGGGGTCGACTCCGGCCGACGGAAGGACAGGGAAGAGGAGGAAGAAGAAGATGAATAGGAAAATGGCAATGGTGATGGTGATGGGGAGTCCGGCGAGGGGCAGTGGGAGAGGAGGAAGGAGAAGAGAGCAGGGAGGAGGTGGTTCAGGTCGGGGCCGGCAGCTAGGGCAGCTCCGGCCGTCGGTTGGCAGAGGGGGGTCGTGCACAGAAGATGGGGAGAAGGTGAATTCGGCTAGGGTTGGGTTTTGGGTGTTGAAAAATAATAAAGAAAAGAAAAGTTATGTATATTTATACATGTAGAATTTGGGTTTGTGTTGACCTAGAAAATTTGGGCTTGGTCAACATTCCTTTGAGTGGGCCTTGGCATTCCATGGGGATGTTTGGAGGGCCATAATTACATTGTTTAAATGCAAGGATAGATTTAACGAGGGACGATGTTGCGCGTTGCACATTCCAAAAATTATGAGAAAATTTATATGAAGGGAAAAATAGATTTCTTCATGTATTGTCCAATGGTGTGGTCACCTTAATGCATTTTTGATAAGAATGCCCAATAATTGGGAAAATTGCACAAAGATAGAAATTGGTTTTAATTTAATTAAAATTAATGCGCATGGTGTTCTGGAATTAATTAGAAGTACATGAGGATAAAATTAGGTGGGACACAAGTATCATGGACATAGAGGGCTCAGAGTAAAAAATTTATCATAAATTAGGTTGCACAAAATGGGTCAAGATTGTGTCTCCAGTTTCGATTGGAACGTACAAGGATACAAAGTTAGAATTATTAAGAATCAAATACAAACGTCTGCGACGAATATTGTACGACTAAAATGTAGCACAAGAGAGCATAATTATCAGTTACACAAAGGTCAGAATAGGTGGCTGGCACGTCTAGGACAAGGATGTGAAATTTATAGGAAGGCAATAGCTAGTGAGGTGCTCCAATTATCGAAGCAACTGTAAGGTGCACTATGTGATATAAATATTGTATAATTCAATAAAATACCGTGTTCTCTTTCTAATTAGATTCTATTTAGCCCTAATTTCTCTATCTAAGCCAAGTAGGCCTAATTTTGGGTTAGGAGATTTACAATAATTATATAATTAATCATGTTTATGCTGAAGGAAAGATTGGATGCAAAGACTACTTGGCCAAGTTTCAAGGATAGCTAGATAGCGTAGTTGAGATGGTTGTATGAATAATGTGATTTAATTATTTTTATATATAATAATTATTAAATTCTAGAATATTAAATAATATAATTTCATATTAAAAATATTTTATTACTCAAGTTGGTAATGTTGCATGTACAAACAAGCATCAAGTTGCCAGAATACCTAGTTGACGCACAACATGACTTTGTGATGCGATTCTTAGAGGGTTTGATCTTAATTCCTAAAACTGAATTTATATGTCTTTTAATTCTGGAAATAAAGTATTTTAAATTTATATTTATGGTATTTGCATGTCAAACCTGAACCCAAAAAATAAGGGCCACTAGCCTATGTTTCGGGTGACTTTATGACATTGTTTTGCTAGTAAATATAGATTATTTTGAAGAACTAAATGGTTGAATATTTTTGAATTAAATCAGAATATAATATGATATAAAATAATTTTTTATAAATATAAACCATACTAATGGACTGGCAATGTCTCAAACAAGTTTCGGACAAAACTAGTCAACCTAAAGTAGCCATAATCTTAAAATATATTATTTTGTCAAATCTGAGAGTTTATTGTTAAAATAAATATAAATTATATTTAAATCAAGATTATATGATGTATTATGATATATATTCATGTCCTTTAATTGGGGACTTAAACTTAAATTTTGGAAGTCAAAAACCAAGAAACTAAGTTCCGATACCCTGTAAAAGTAAGCAAAGTTGTTAGATATAATACGGGCTTAGTTTTGCATGGCATCAAATAAATTATATAATTAAGTTATAATTACAAGAATTCTTTATTAGACCCTTAAGCATTTAATTGGTGTTTAGGTCAATTGAATCCTGAAGGAGTTGACGCGGGATCATCTTTACCACCACTGACTGCAGAACCAAGCAAGTGTACATTGTCAAGATGTTTACAGTTCTAAATTATTTATTTGATATTATTTATGAATTAAATATTATATTTGTGTGGCTTGGTTGATTTACTTGTTGAGCCTAGGGCCGTTATATGATACCTTCTGTCCGAACAAGATTCGGGTACCGACATCCTCTACGGAGTCGAGTATCGTAGTTAGAGAGTCATTCTTTCGAACCCATAATTTGTGTATATATTATTTGCACATCCGACCGTAGGACACTTGACACAATATTCACGTGGCAGTCTTTCTCGACTTGCTCGTGGTTCTTGGAATCTGGATAGGACTACATGATGCATGCTATAGTGATACGGATAGTCATATATATTGACTATGACTTATGCTGATAGTTAGAGGTCATGATCTCGCGTGTCTTGATTGAGACGTGAGGTTACATTTGGTGGGGAGAGTCTTCATCGTGCTCTGGGCATATTTTACTTATTACTATTTATGTGTATTAGGCTTTAGGTTCCCTATGCAGAATCTAAGGTATTATATTTATATATACAGCTTCTTCCTGGTTCCCCCACACGGAGCCTTGAGTGTACTATTAGATTACGAAAGTGTCCCTGAGATCTTTCGTGAGTACTAGCCTGGGTTAGGATACCATACTCTCATTTGAATATCACATATTTGGTCGTAGTAGCTTTCCCATTTTTATAATATTATACTGTTTACTTCTGGCTTATTATTTTCTTGTACCATGTTACGTCCCTTTGAGGACCTTGTCCCCTGACAGTTTTTACAGCATAGACAATTATGGAGCCATTGGAGTTGCTGATGTGTGTTGCTTGTCATATGGACATTGGTGCTAGGTACTTATATTATTTCTACCAGAGTTATGGTTATTTATTCATATTGTTTATTCATTTGCTGATGTAGCCTAGTTTTTTATAGACTAATATTTCTTTCTCGAGTCTATTCGAGCTTATGTGTTACTGGGCGGCCGACTTTAGCACATGTAGTTTATTCTTGATATTTTGTTCCTTATGTGGATTATGACATATATATTTTTAGTATTCTTAGATAGTTTCCCTTATTATACAGCTTAAACGTATTCAGGTCGGACCAGAGTCTGGTCGAATACGTAGTTGGCATGTTACGTATTTATAGTCCTATGTATTTTGGGACTGGGCGTTACAGATTTGACTTCTCTGTTCAGGCCCTTCCTGAACTTCCTGACTCTCCCTCTAGGGTTCTGCCCTCCACAAAGTGACCTAGTCTATAATACTCTGCCGTATACTCATCCACCGTCAAACCTCCCAGAACAAAGTACTGGAACTGGCTCTAGAGATGTCAGAGCCACATCTGGAAAGAACTTTTTCTTAAAGAGTTCTTTGAAAGCTTCCCAAGTAAGTCCTGGTACTGAGATCCTAGGGTCCGTCCTGAACTAAATCAACGCAATATCGAACATCATGCACCCCGCTGCCTCTATCTGCAACCTCTTTGGAATCTACGCCAGCCGTAGGTTCCGGTTGATGTTTTTGATCCAATCATCAGCATAAAGGATCCTTTTTGTGACCTTAAAGTACTTCGAACCCATCCTATTGAAGTCTATGATGGTCCCCAGCCTCGGCTGCTGCAGGGTAAACTGAGGTGGTACCGTCTGTGGCTGGACTAAGGTAGCTCTCTCAACTACTGCGAGGGCAATCTGGTGAGCATTCTCAATACTCTACCGCAGGACCTCTGACTGACGCTGATGCGTCTCCATCATCTGCTGAAAGAGCATGAATATCTATGTCTGATCGACTACGGATGGTGGGGGTAGAAAATCTCCTAAAACTGTTAGCATTGCCCTCTGCACCGGAGGTGGAGCACTTCCGAAAGATGTTGCAGATACGCCCACCTGGGCTAGTAAAGCTGACCTCCGGAATATAGGTGCTGGAACAGCATCTACTGGTATTGCCCTCATAGGTGATGAAGTGACTGACTTTGCCATCGCAGCACTTGAGCACTGGGAACGTATCATCGGCGGCATCCTGAAGATAGATTAAAATAAGGAATCAATATTGAGTATGATATGATATCATCAAAGAAGGACAGATTTTATTCAAGGTAAAGCAAATATTTAATAGATAAGGATTGTAAAAGATATATTAGAATATTTTTTAGTTGTGATTGAGTAAACTCTCAGCCTAAATCCTATTTCCTAAAGCAGGCTCGTAGAAGTACTCTAGTTGAGCACTATTACGATATTGCTCTAATTGTGACTCTAGGGACCTGCATGGGCCACCACTAAAAATGTGTCATGACTAGTACCCGTATATTCGGGCACGGGTACGTGGGTACGCCAAGCCTACGCTGCAGCATTGACGGTAGAACACTATCTGGGTCAACTCTAACTAACTAAATATCTCATCAATATATATATGGTACTTGTCAATCATCTCAACTCCAAATGGAGGAACAATATGGTATATCACAAATATAACTAAACTCAATTACAATGCAAGCTAAGAAAGATAGAACATGAATGGAATAATGAAGAAAGAATAAGATACAATCCACAAGTTTAAAATAATATAAATGCCATAAATTTCAATAAAATAATATAATACAAGTCCACTAAAATATAAACTAAACCTCCTCAGGCTCTACAACTAAGTCCTCCTGGTCTACAGGAGTATCCTCTAAAGGTACACCATCCTATGGCCCATAGAATATAGGACACTGATATATGAGCCAATCATCTAAAAATATATATCCAGTCAGGATTGGAGCGAAGTACATACCTCTGAAAGCAGTTTTAATAACATAATCAAGCATATAAAATAAATAATAGAAAATAATACAAGATAACTAACAATATGAATGAAATGAATAAGAGAAAACATTTAATATACTGGAATATAGAACAAACAATATAAATATCTGCAATATGAAGAAATAGCTGAAATCTAACTAATGTGCCTCAGAATACAAGTTCATTATGTGATCGATTTGGGTTGAACATGTACAATAAGGTAACTCGATTAAAAGTATGGTATAAAATTGATATGTACACAAATAACACTGGACTTTGATCACATAATCAACTCCTACTCTTCCATCCCCAACTAATACCAATTGATCCAATCACGACACGTTACGAACACGAATATGGCTACTGAACACGAGCAGTGGGTGTACATGAATATAATCATACTGAACATGAGCAGTGTGTGTACACGAATAAGTACACTAAACATGAGCAGTGTGTGAACATGAAATATAAATAATCAATACCTAATACACACGATGAAATACATGTGAAGGAGTACCTACTGAACACGATAGGAGATAATCCATGGAGTACCAGTCCGTAAAATTACTGTGTCGGAATCAAGTACACAGTTCTAGAACATGAGATATATACACTATTAAGAATTAAAAACTAACAGAGAAATGTACTCGCCTGAGGTCCTGAGCAAGGTGTGTCTCTCGATGCCCAAGCTGGTCTCACACAGACCTATATATGGTATATGCATCGATACAAGGTTCTGGAATGAAAATAAGTTAAAATATTTTAATTCTAGGTCATAAAGCTATTTTTAAGTCAAAATAGTCAAACTAGGTCAACTCTAGGTCAATCTAGTCAAACTTGGTCAAACTAGCTATGTCTAGGTTATACGGGTCTAGATCTAGGATATTAGGTCCATACACTATGAAACTAAGCCACACTAGCTAATCTAAGATACTAGGATACACAAAAAATGCCGTATCATACGATACGCAAGTTTTTAATATAAAAATAATAATTTATATATATATATATAAGATAATTCATATAATATCTTAGATAACTAATGCAACCTGGATGCCTTGGCTTTGAACCAAAGCGTATCTTACTACCTACACACCCATCTCGATACTCGAACCCAATACCTTGAGTATCGACCAATACCTTGACATTACCTTGGTATCCCAAGGTAATTCAAATCCTATTATATATAGCTCACTATCAAAACACTAACTATACTACATATTAGTTACATATGTACACTACCTACATATATACATATAGCTCACTAATCTAATTAAGTATGTATATATGTATCTATCTACTAAATAGCTAAGCTAACTAACTAACCTTAATACTAAACTAACTAAACACACTGATAACTACTAGCTAGTCACCTAAACCCATACCTTAACTAACTGAAAGCTTCCTGTGTTGATACCCTTGCTGATGGTTGCACTGTGTTGGTTGTTGCTCATTGCTGTCTCCCCTTATTGTGTAACTCACTGCCTTGATGGTACCTTGCACTTGCTGCAGTGTGGAATGCACTGATATTGCTGCATGTTGTTGATGACTGCTTGCATCTCAGTTCATTGATGCACAACTCTCTCTGTTGAAGCTGCTGCAGCATGCTGCTCAGTGCATTGGCTGCTACTGTAGTTGATCACTGTATCCTCATACTTTAGCTACTGAATCACCTAACTTGTTGAGCCTCGATCTTTGTTGTTGCTGCTACTGTGCTGAAATCGGGCTGCTATGTAGCTTACTGCAGTGATGTACTACTCTTGGCTGCTGCTTCCTACAGTTACAACTGCTATAGTGTACCTCTGCTGATACCTTGTTGCAACTGGCTGCTGCCGTTGATCTTCAGCTGCAGCTGCACTGAATCCTCTCTTACTAATACTGCTGTACTGTTTAGTTATAGTTGATGCACTGCTCTCTCAGTGCAGTGCTTCCTGCTGTGATAGGCTGCTTTGCTCAGTGCACTGATACACTTCACTCTGCAATGAATGCACTGCTCTCTCAGTTCCTTGCTCTATGCTGAAATGGTGCCCGACCAATCTCACTCACAAATACTACATATCTAATACACACACACACACACAGCTCACACACTCACATCCAATATGCATAAACATACATATAGGTACCTATATATATCAATATATATATATACACTCTCAACTCTAAATATATATAGATATATATACACAAACACACCTATACACATATAGATATATCAATATATATATATATATACAGATATATATTCAAACATACATATATATATATATATATATATATATACACATATAGATACACATATACATATAGGTATCTCATATATATACACTTACCTATATAATATACTATAGATACATATATATATCATACATAATATATCACATCTTACTGTATATACACAAGTCAATGAGTTAAGGAGCAATGAAGCAAACACGTGGAGTGCACCGCACCCGTATCACACTCATTCTATGATACGCTTGCGATACGGCTCCACCACACAACCAAACACATTCCGAAGGACACAAACAAGACTAGAATACTAATTATGCATAATACGAAGAACCAAATAATCAACTACGGGTTTGTGTCAAGATGTGACATGCACAAACCCCCGTGTCGGAGGAAAACCCCCAAAAGCAACCCGTATCGCCAAATTATTGGGATATGGCCTACACGTATCCAATTATGGATACGACACAAGTCACAAACAATCAAACACATGAAAATTTGATCTAATTAACCAATTGACAAACACATGATGTGCCAATCTCAAAATTCCTCCAAAATTGACATAAAAATACACATAACTTCCTCCATAGGCCTCCTATAAACCTAATTCCAATTCCTATGGGTAGCCTATGCATGTGAGGTAGTTCCTTATGGTTAAATATTAGATTTAGAACCTAATTAAAAAGAAAAATTGAATTATACCTATTGGAAGATGGATTCCCAATAAAAATCACCAAATGAGTGAATGTAGCCTCCTACTTGTAGATTTTAGCTCCTCCTTGTAGATCCTTGCTTCCTCCTTGTAGATCCTTATTCTTCTAGTCTCCAATGATGAATAAAGAAAGAATTTGAGAAGAAATTGAGTACGGAATGGTGAGGGAATGAAGAAATTGGAAGGGGAAAAAATTCTAGATCTAAATAGAATAGAAAAATGAGAAGAGAGAGACTCTTTCTCCTCCCTATAGGTGTCCGACCATAACCCCTCTCCGAAGTAAGTATAAAATGACCAAAACACCCCTTGGGGTCTCTCATGAAGAAAATAATTAAGGAGGAAAGGTTCTAGTCTAATGGATTTCACTAATTAATTCATCCTCCTAATTAATGGGCCTAATTATTATGCTCAATCTAAACTAAAATAAATGTTGGGTTCATGGATATAAACTAACTAGTTTGGTCCACTACACAAGTCTAAAAATAAATACTACATCTAATAATTAATAAATAATACAATAAATATATTTATACATGCACAATATTTAATATAATAATCCGAAAATAAAATACCCATGTCAATTTACCAAACTACCCCTAATTGAAAAAATGAGGGTGACAATCATCGATGAACATAATCATGAACTTGTCCAAGTATAGGATAAAAATATGATTCATGTGATCCATAAATACTAATAACGCATTGGTTGCTCCAAAGAGCATTACTAGAAACTCCCAATGTCAATATCTTGATCTGAGCGCCATCTTGGGTATATCTTGCTCTCTCACTCTGATCTGGTGATATCCTGACCATAAATCAAGATTCAAAAACATTGTTGCTCCACTAAGCTGATCGAACAAGTCATCGATTCTTGGCAAGGGATACTTGTTCTTGATGGTTACCGTATTGAGGGTAAAATAATTCATACATAATCATGATGTGTCATCCTTCTTCTTTACAAGTAGCATTGGGGCTCCCCAAGGTGATCCACTAGCATGAATGAATTCCTTGGTTCTCAATTCCTCTATTATCCAGTATAAGACTTCTAACTCTGAAGGCACCAACCTATAGATTCTCTCTAATACTAGTATAATTCCTGTAAGTAGATATATGGTAAACTCGACTCTCTTAATCGTTGCATAACTGGATGTTCTTCTAGAAATATATCTGGAAATTTATTAATGACTCTGGATAATTGTACTTTCTCTGTCACTGCCATTCCCATTATCGCGGTTGAAGACTTCTTCTCACCTCTAGAAAATGAGGATTCCTTCTTACCAGGGATATGAAAGATAAACTTGCTATTACGGCAATCTATTATCGTATATTGGGCACTCAACCAATCCTTGCCTAAGACGACGTCATAATCTCCCATAGAAAATTCTATCAATCTAGCAGGAAACTCTCGCTCGTACACTATGACTCAATACGAGGAATAAACTCTATCGACTCCCAGGATACCGTTACCAATAAGTATATTAAGGCTTACTGATAAGGACTCAGGTTCCAGTCCAACTCATGTCGTAATTCGTGCAGACATAAAATAATATGATGTAGCATAATCAAATAATACTGAAGCTGAATAAGAGTTGACAAGAATGGTACCTGCCACCAATTCCCCCGAAGCCAACTGAACTTCTACAGTGAGTGCCATCGCCTGACCTCGTCCTCTCGGTGCTGGTCCTCTCTGTTGTGGACCTCCTTGCCTGGCCTATACTTGAGCTTGGGCATGCGCATACTATAGTGGCCTCTGTTGCTGGAATACTTGAGATTGGGTCAACAAAGGCCTCAAACACTGGTGTTGCTAAACCTGTACTGGAGCCATATACTGCGGTCCAATTAGGGAAGATGATGATGAACTAGCTCTATGTAGGCAAGATTCACTCTGTGGCCTGGAGCTCCACAAGCTTAGCACAACCCTTGTGCTCTCTTGTATTCAAAAAATATGTGCCCTGGCTTTCCACAATGGGAACAAGTCCCAAGTTGTATCCCAGATTTATCTCGTTGATAAATTCTTCAAATTTTAATTTAAAGATGAGAAGACTATATTGTCATAAGTAAAAGAATTTTTCAAGTTACAGCAAAAACTTGAGGAGGAAAATATGACGCTGGAGGAAAAATTCATAGTAGGATCTACCATCTCTAAACCTCCTGGGTGGAAAAACTTTTCTACAGAAATATACCGTATGAAGATAAAGATTGAGGTAGAAGATCTCCTATACTGGATTTATATTAAAGATGAAGCCAGAAGTCAAATCAAAATGATAACTTTATCCAAGCAATTCGCTAAGGCAAATATGGTGCATGCTAGACTCTAAGTAAAAACAGAAGGCTTTCCACAACAACAAGAAGAAGGACTTCAACCAACTAAAGTCAAGAAAAAATCTGATGTACTTGATATAACTGTGGAAAGAAGGACCACTACAAGAAGGACTGCATGTCCAAGCTAAAGCAGAAATAGAACACAGTACAAGGTGAGCTTAACTTAGTTGCAATAATTATTCAGGTTGAGTCATATGGCATAGACATGGACTAATGGGTGGACACAGGTGCAACTTGTCATGTGTTTTCAAAGAAGGAATTGTTCACCACTTACGAATCAACGTCTAAGAATGTTTCGATGTCGAACAAGTCCCAAGCTGAAGTTAGAAGGATCGGAATTGTTGTGCTGAAACTGACTTCAGGAAAGAATCTTACTCTTAAGGACGTGAAGCATATTCTAATTATTGCCAAGAATCTAATTTTTGGGACTATGCAATGCAGGCCAGATGGTGATGTCCTATATGGGAGCATACTATTGGAATATTTTTGTATCGAAGGCTTGTTCAAATTATAAATTATAAATTTAGCTGAATGTATCAATAAAATATCTATTTTTGGCAACTCTCTGGAGTTATGGTACAATAAACTAGGATATATACATTATAAAAGAATAAATAAAATGTCTAGTGTAGAACTTAACTCCAAATGTGAGGGTAAGGAGGTGGAGAAATATAAAGTTTGTGCTCAAATTGAGAAGTTGTTTCAATGGGTGAACCAATGTAAAGATCTTCTGGAGTTGGGGCAATCAGATATCTCTTACTTCAAACAATTCTTCACAAAGGCCGAGATGAAGTATTTAATATTTTCAACGATGACTTCTAAAAATACGCTTGTGTCTACCTTCTCAAATTGAAGGATGAAGCATTCGAGAAGTTCAATGACTTCAAAGCTGAAGTTGAACGTCGAACATGACAACATCTAAAAAGACTTAGAAGTGATCATTACGAAGAGTATCATTCTATTGAATTCATATTATTTTGTAGAGAACATAGAATTATCAATAAAAAAACTTCTTTATATTCTTCTTAGTTAAATGAAGTTGCAAAAAGAAAGAATTGAACATTGTCAAAGATGATGAATTTAATATTATTGACTGCTATACTTCCAAATTATTATTGGGAAGAAGTTGCTCAGATGTCTACATTCATTCTTAATATAGGGCATTTTACTAAATAAGACATTACTCCTCAGGAACTCTGGTTCAAAGTTAGACCCAACTTGAATATCATTCAAGTGTGGGGGTGTCTGACCTATGTGAATCTTCCTGACATCTAGATTCAGAAGTTAGGAAGAAGGAGTATGAAGATAATATTTCTGGGTTGTGTTGTGAAGAGTAACTCCCATAGATTCCTTGATCTTGAAACGAATCAAATAATTCAATCACATAATGTTAAATTCTTCAAAGATAATTTCTTCAAAGATAATTTCACCAGTCATAAGAATATCATTATAGTAGATCTTCAAGAGAACACTATGAACAGAGAGGAATCTAGCACTTCCAAATAAATTTAAGTCCAAGAAGATGTTGTAATTTATGATGCAATAATTAAACTAGAACTTGTAGAGCCATCATCAAAGCGAGTGAAGATACCAAAGGACTTCGGTGAAGGCTTTGTAACCTATCATGTGAAAGCAGATCAATTTACCTATGATGAGAAAATAAAGACCAGAGATTTCACTTTCTGGAAGGAGGCAATCAATGACAAGATTGACTCGATAACATCCAAAAACACATGGGAGTTAGTAAATCTACCTAAAGGAGCTAAACCTATATGATGCAAATGGATATTCAAGAAGAAGATAAAAGTAGACACAACTGTTGATAAGTTCAAGACTAGGTAGTAGCCAAGAGATTTTGTTAGAAGCATGAGATTGACTACTTTGACACCTACGCTCCAGTTGCACGATAGAGATTTGACTAAAAAAATTTATGTATCAACCGAAAGGTTTTGTCGTCAAGGGTCTTAAATACAAGGTATGTAAGCTAGTAAAATCTCTGTATTATTTAAAGAAAGCTCCCAAGATGTGGCATAAAAAGTTTAAGAAGGTCGTCAGGTCAAACATCTACAGGGTCAGTGCGACATACAAGTGTGCCTATACTAAGTTTGATAATGGCAGAGGGGTAATCAATTTTCTTTATATGGACTACATGGTAATCCTGGATAAGGATTTAGAATGTGTAACAGAGATAAAAAAAAGTTCCTCTCATCAAGGTTCAATATAAAAGATATGCGAGATTATGATGTTTGGGTATAAAGATCATCCGGATGAAAGTTAGGCTTACCCTGTCACAAGCTCACTATATAGAGAAAATGTCCATATAATATGGATATTCGGATCTTTCAGAGATTGATACACTGTACAATTATGACAAGAAGCTGAAACAGAATCTAGAGAAAAGTATCAAATACTAGAATACTCCCATCTCATCGGATGCTAGATGTACGCTACAGATGCAACTATGCCTGATATAGCTGTTATCGTAGGAATGTTAAGTCATTTTATGAGAAATCCAGGTATAAGGCACTAGAAAAATATGAAGAGAGTAGTGAGATATCTTAAGAAGACTTAGAAGTTTTTATTGCACAATAGCGGTTATCTGGCAATAATAAAAAATTCAGTGATGCAAGATGGTGCTCAAAAGAAGAGAGTGAACAATCCAAAGAAGGATACGTCTGTTCTATTACAAAAATAAGTTTTACTAACTCGGTTTTCTAAATTAAAAACAAAGAGTCCTTAAACAAAAAATCTAAATAAAATTAAGATTTTGGGGTGTGGGACGATGGAGTTCGAGTACTACAGCCAACTCCTTTACTCCGTTGACGGTCAGACGACGAAGAAACTTGCTAGATCTTTGGATCACTGGCACAAAAGACAACAACTGGTCTCCTGTGTATAGTTTCTCTATGTCTCATTGAATATCTCTCATGGGAATACAACCTTGTTATTTATAGACATCTACACTGAATGCTCATGCACGTGCATATGTTATGCACGTATGTCTTTTGGGTTGTCTTATTATCATCCTTAACAAAATATAGTTACAACCGTGAGCGCATATTACGGTCGGGCTGCTTTATGGCACTAGTTACGATGAGCTATTGTTGAGATCTCAGCCTGTAATCTCGATTATTTTTTACCCATTGTGTGCGTGACTTGGTCAACTTGACACGTGGCCCGCATTGGTTGTCGAGGATCTCACATTTGTTATAATAGAATGATTTGGTCGCATAGAGCCGCATGAAGACTCAGCCGCATGATCCCTCAACTTCATTAGGGCTATGTCTTAGGAAGACTATGATGCATAGAGAAGCTACCACATGGAGGCTTGTCTTGTGTACATGTGGCACTACATAGTTGTATACAGACAAAGGTAATTATGACGGTGATGTAAGCACTAACGTTCACTATTAGCATCGAATTCGAGGCGTTCAGTGTCATTAAATATTATCAGTGTCATTAACAGAAGCAACAACTTGCGTCAAACTTGTATATGCCTAAGAACCATGTCGCATGCTTCTTTAGATGTTGCATGTGCTTTATGCCAAATAGGTGCTTTGGATCTTTATGCGACTTGTTGTATGAGCGCATATTTTTTGTGGCCTTTTCCATGCTTCTACAAGACCGCCTTTTAGACTTGAACAAGTTTGGAATACTTTGAACAGTTGACATATAATGGTCAAGGTCAACCTGATTCTGATAATCGATAACACCGAGTCTAAATACAAAGTACATTTACTAGATGTGAAGCATGGTTACCAAAGTCAGGCCACAACATTATTGAAGACATGCCACATTGCTACTAAAGATAGGCATATGTACCTCACATTTGGATCCTCTGTTGTCAAGTCTTCTCTTATTTCAAGCATTCAAATTTTATATTTTATTGAGTCTAGGACTTATGTGAATTGAGTCACACTGGCAACTAATAAGTACACAGTCCACTCACAATAGCCTACCTCAGTCCACTCAAATAGCCTGAAACTTATCCACCCAAAATTTGACCAAAACTAGCCTAACCAAAGCTTATAACATTCTAAAAATAGGCCAACCGAACTCGGGCTGAACTCGGCCTCCTGAACGAACTCGGACCAAACTCGGTCTACCAAATTCAAAAATATGACTAGCTATGAAATCCCTGATTTTGTGGTTCCAACGGTCAAATTTTTAAATACCTGTGTACCAAATTTTGACCGAACTCTGTCCTGATATACCCTATAAATAGACTTGGATTTTCATATTCTTACTCTCTCATCCATTTTGTCACTACCACATTCTAGGTGAGGGCATTTTTTATCATTTATCATATTTATTATTTAGTGATTAAATATTTATATTATGTGCTACTAATTATTATATTGTGTTGTGTTATTTATTATTTGTTAGTAGCTAGCCTATTTTATTTAGACTTGTTATTAGTGGACCCATTGGATTGTTATAACACAATTGAGACCAATATTAGACTAGGCCCATGAGACCCATTCCCTTAATTAATTAAGGAGATTAGATTAGTTTCATATAGAATTAGAAGCTTCCTAATATAGCCTTCCTAATTAAGTTCCTTATTACTAATTAGTGGGGTAGATGGGACATTTAGTGTTGCTTGGAGGAGGAGTAAGGGGCCGGCCATAATTAAGGGGAAGAGTTTCTCTCTCCACTTTATTCTCATTTTAATTATAGATCACCAATTGTATTCTTCCTCAAATTGACTCATTCTTTCATCAAATTTAATCCAATTCACTCTCATTCTCTCTCAATTTCATCATCTAAGAAGTATTGGAGCTTGGATTGTAAGGAGCACTTGAAGGAAGAGGAATTGACAAGGAGATTGTGTCCTAATTGTGTCCATTGAGCATTTCATTGAGAATTTATCTTACAATAGGTAAATTTTGAATCAACCCATTGATTTAGACTCTAATTCATGCATTTAACCAATAGGAATCACCCATTGGCTTAGGGCTATCCATCGGATCAAGTACTAGGTTGATATAATTTGTATTGTAGAATCTATATGGTAATTTGTGTCCAATTAGGGAGAATTTCAAGATTGACACATCAATTGTGTATCATAAGACCAATTAGATCTAATTAGACGTAGATCTGGGTTGTGGGACTAGGTACGTGTCCACAATTGGACACGAGTAGAGCGTATCATAGTATCTTGTGATACAGTGTGACACGAGATTCATTTTGGGTGATTTGTATAATTACTCTTCAAATTCCTTTATAGAAAGTTGTATTAGTTATATAAAGGTGTATTTGATATGTGGAAATGATTATTAGGGTGAATTATGAGTTTGGACTTTTCTTTTGGATGAGTATCACAAGTATCATAATCGTGCACTCTAAATATTTGGTTAAATGCTTCTAATGTATTTTATATATATATATATATATATATTGGTAATGTGTTAAAAGTAAAGTTGGTATTTGGGACTGTGTGGCAACAAGGGAAGACTGGGTTACGACAGTTTACAATGAGTGGGAAATATATGCAGTCACAGTGTAGCGTGTAACTATATATATATATATATATATATATATATATATATATATATATATATATATATATATATGAGGCTTGTGTGCAAGTGCGTTGGTAGTGTGACAGTGAGATAAGACTGTGTTGTATGTGTGATACTTTAGCATTAAACATAGGACTATAAGGATTTAACAGAGGGCGTGGGGATGATCAGTTGAAGACACAACAACTTAGTTGCATAATACACTATAACAACAGCAGTGATGGCAAGTTGCAATAGCAACTTGCTAACATGAAAAGCAGCATGTAACAACATGTGAAGGGGGATTATTATGTGCACTGATAGGCTCGGGTAAGAAGGATACCTGGAGTTTTTTGCATTGGGATTGAAAGGCATCACTGTGAGGAGTGTCAGATGAGATGAGTAAAATTTTCAGAGGCAAGGTTCAGATCTTGATGTGTTTTGAATAACAACATTGACAGTTCACTACAAGAGGGGGGTTCAATCTCAGTTTTGTGTAGAACAGAAGTAGCAGCAGGGTGTTAGTGGTGTTGACCATCTTTGAGATTTGATATTGCAGTAGTATTAGTGGTTATCAGTTGAGAAAAACCTGTGAGTAGTGATATTGATAATTTGAGCATCAAATGTGAAGATAAAGGGGAGCCCAAGTATCAGTGCTAATATTGATGTAGATTAGTGTTAACAATTGGATTTTTAGTTAGAGAATCTGTTAGAGTTAACAGTTAGTTATGTAAGTTAGTGTAGTTAGTGATGTCAGTTATTAGTTATTAACAGTTGGTATTTAGATATCTGCTAGTAATATAAGGTAAGATTAAGTTACAGGTTAGTACACTAGAGTATCAGTTAGTGTATTAGCAAGTTAGTGTTATGTTGGTGTCTATTCTAAGTTAGTTTAGTTAGTTAAATACTAGTTAGCGTATATATATATATATATATATATATATATATATATATATATATATATATATATATATATATATATATATATAAGGTATTGACTAGATTAACTAGTATTAATCTAGAAACATAGGTATGACCTAGTTTTGAACAATATTGGCTAGTTTGACCCTAAAAGTCAATCTTGACCTAGATGGACTAGTGTGAGCTAGGAATGACCTAGAAATCATATTAGTGCATTATTTAACTCATTTTTTCAATACACCATCTGACATGATATTTCCTAAATAGGATTGTGTGACACCAGCTCAAACACAGAGTTACATCTCTTGCTTAAAACCAGAGGCAAGTATATTCTATGATAGTTTCCTAATTTGATAGTCTCAACGTTTAATGTATTTATTATTGAGATACTTGATTCCTGACACGATGGTTCCACGGATTGGTATACATGGATCTTGGTCATAAGATATTATTGTTGTGATGACTCAGTGATCACCGTATCATGCTTCATGACTACTCAGTGATTACCATGATATCTTAGTGATTATATAGTCCGTGATCATAATGCATGATATTATAGACCATGTCGTGTGATATACATGTTATAACGTATCGTGATTTGGATCCTTATACTAGTCGGGGGTTGGAAAAGTATTAGTGGATATGTGAATATACCTTATAGCCCATGATTTGGTGTAGCCCATGATAGTTAGCAGATCATGTAACTCACATGTGATCACGCTAGCTCACATTTTAGATATAGCCCATATTAGGCCTAAGTTGATCACATTATCTTACTAATATTTCAAGACACATTTATTATATTATTTTCTTTATTCCAGTTTATTACATTGATGTTTCTTATTATATTGGTCCCAGTTTATTTTTATTATTTACCATGATGCTTCTTCTCATGATATATGCTAGTTCAGTTACTTCCATCATTTATTTTTATTGCTATTGTTGTTTTATAGTTTTTGTCAATTATTGGAACTATTATTTGATCGTACTTCGCTCTAATCCAGACTGGATATATTTTTCAGATAATTCATTAGAGGACTGGTGTCCTACGCACTATAGGCCATAGGATGGCGAGCCAGTTGAATTAGCGCCCGTAGAGCCTGTTGAGATAGTACCAACAGTCAATGAGACTTAGTTAGTTTATTTATGATATTGTATATGTCAGTTAGATACTTTTGTCATGTATTATTATTTGAGATCTTGTGTTGAGATTAGACTTAGACTTGTGATGTATTGAAATTTTTTTATTTTTTTATTCCATATCGTGCCAAATCTTTTTCTAGTTTGTTATTAAGATTGAGCATTGTTTACCATTATCATATTATCATATTGTCCTCCATTTGAGAGTTGAGATATCATGACATATACATTATATATATTGTGTGAGATGTTTAGATAATATTGTTGACCTAGACAGCGTTCTATCGCCGATACTACGGCATTGGCTGGACTACCCACGTACTCGTGTCCTTACACCGGGTGTGGGTCATGACACATTTTTGTAGTGGCCCTTTGTCACCCTCACTTTTTAATTCAAGGGTAGTTTTGTATTTGACCATGGATAATTTAAATTTTAGGATTGTTGTATTTAATTATTTGTGCATGCATGTTTATTATTTATTGTATTATTTATTGTTTGCTAGTTATAGATTTGTTTTAGACTTGTGTAGTGGATCTAATCCATTTATTACATGCATGAACCAATATTTTAGATTGGTTTAGTTTGAGCCCATGAAATAGGCTAATGGATTAGGAGGTTGGATTAATTAGAGAAACTATTAGACTAAAACCTTTCCTCCCTAATTAAATTCTTTACGAGAGTCCCCAAGGGGTATTTGAGACATTTTACATTGCTTGGAGAGGGGGTTACATGGTCGGCCACCTATGAAGAGAGGGAGAGTGCTCATTTTATTTTACCAAATTCTAAATTCTTAGATCTATAATTTCCCTCTTCTAATTTTCTCCATTTTCCTCATCAATTCTCTACCAATTCTTCACCAATTCCTTCCATTATTCTTCATTGAGGCTTCTATATCAAGGATCTACAAGAAGGAAGCAAGGATCAAGGAGCAAGGAGCAAGGAGCAAGAAGCAAGGAGGAGGCCAAGATATACAAGGAGAGGAGCTACTTGGCACTTTGAGACTTTTTATTGGGAATCCATCTTCCAATAGGTATATTTTAGTTTTTTACCTTCTAATAGACTCTAGATATAAGATTTAACAATGAGAAACTAACGCTCATGTATAGGCTACCCATAGAAATTAATTTTAATTTCATCGGAGACCTATGTTGGAAGTTATGTCCATTTTGGTGTCAATTTTAGGGGAATTCTAAGATTGTCATATGTAGTGGTCATTGGGTCTAATAGATCTAATTGACATATGATTGCTTGTTTGTAACTAGTGTCATGTCCACAATTGGATACGTTTAGGCCGTATTTCGTCAATCTGACGAAACGGGTTAATTTTGGGAATTTTCCTCCGACACGGGGCCTTGTGCATATCATTTTGTGACACAGACACGTAGATACTCTAATTACTATAAGTATATTCATAATTAGTGTATTAGACTTGTTCGTGTCCTCCAGGATGCATTTAGTTGTGTGTTGGAGCCGTATCGCAAGCGTATCATAGAAGGAGTGTGATACGGGTGTCCTCCAGGATGCACTCTACGTGTTTGGTGTTTTGCTCTTATTGTTATACGTACATGTGTATTTATATATATATATATATATATATATATATATATATATATATATATGATATTTATGTAATATATATATATATATGTATATATGAGATTGTATATATATGCATATTGAGTGTATGGATGGGGTTCTATGTGTTGGTGTGTGTATTATGTATGAGTGTATACATATTTATATGTGTATAAATGTATTGTATATATATGAATATAATGGTATATATATGATAGTGTATATGTGTGTATCTATATGAGTAATGTATTTATATATTTATCAGTGAAGCATCGAGCAATACTGTCCATTCGGTTCAGGAAGCATTCCCCAGCAGAGTGTAGAAATAGCATATTGTAGCCAGTGCATTTGTGCACTGCAGCTGTATAGTATGCATAGCTGTACCACTGTGCAGGAAGCCCTATCAGCTCAGCAAACCAACAAGTATCAGGAGCCAATGATGTGCATCAACAGCATGAACCACTGTACAATATCAACAAATACAAGAAGAGTAGCTGATTCAGTGTGCAGCAAATGCACTAAGATGCAAGCTTCGCAGTAAGGATCGAGCACACATAACAACTACAGAGAGCCATTTTAGTGCACAATTCAGCAAGAGGGAGATGCAGTCTCGAGCAAGTGTAGTTGACTACAGAGTATCAGCATAGTGGTAGCATCCACATCAATGCAGGTAGGAAACTTTCAGTATCAGTAGTATCAGTCTCAGGCCAGGGGATATCACGCAGTATCAGCAATTCATCTATCAGTAGTGAACAGTTGATATTGCATCAAGGGAGAAGTTTGGTATCAGGTTAGCTAGTAGATGGGTTAGTGGGTTGTAGTATAGCTAGATAGTTAGAATGTTTAGCATATAATTAGCTATATATATCTATGTATGTTTATTTGTTTTGGTAATAAGTTGATATGTATTGTATAGTTAGTATCTAAGTAATTAATATGTACTATATGTTAGTATGTAGATATGTATGTATTGTATTATAGTTAGTAGCTATAATTATATTGATATATATTATAGTACTTAGTATATATTAGTATATTGGTTGAGGGTTACATATGTAATAGCTATATTCATGAGGACTTGAATTACCTTGGGATACCAAGGTAATATCAAGGTATTGGGTCGATACCCAAGGTTTTGAGTTTGGGTATCGAGATATGTGTGATACGCATTGGGGCAAGGCCAAGGTATTATAATTTCCTTGTTTTGATCTAGTATTATAATATATGACTTTTATATATATATATATATATATATATATATATATATATAAAATACTATTTTCATATACGAAAACTTGCATATCTTAGGATACGGCTCTTTGAGTGCCTTGTTATTTCATACCTTAGCTAGTATAGCATAGTTTCAGAGTGTATCAACTTAATGACTTAGTATTAGACACTTGTAACCTAGATTTCATTGGTTTAACTTAGAAATGGCGTATCTACCTAGAATTGCATCAACTTCTCTTATTTCTATTCTTGAACCTTGTATTGATGCAATATACCATATATAGGTTGTGTGACACCAGCTTGGGCATCGAGAGACACACCTTGCTCAGGACTTCAGGCGAGTATATTTCTCTGATAGTTTTCAATTCATAATATTATATATATGCATGTTCTAGAATTGTATACATTGATCCCGACACAGTGATTTCACGGACTGGTACTATATGAATCTCGTTAGGAGATATTATCCCCTACCATGTTCAGCGGGTACTCGTGTATATTGTATCTCATCATGTATATTGGGTATTGATGATACTCCATGTTTACACATTGCTCGTGTTCAGTGTGCTTATTCGTGTACAATGGTCCATCAATCCAAATAGATAATATTTAATCACAAATTCAAATCTATTGCTCATTCACAATATTTATATAGTTTTATAAGATTCTCAATTTATAATTAAATCATAACTCGAGAACAAACCCGCTAAACATCAAATCCAAAGAAGTTGCTATACTATATAAATTCTAATATTGGCCTCCACAAGCATCTCGATCTCCAACCAAATCCAATGAGCAAGATAGCAAGTCACCTAAAATGTTTATCCAGTCAGGATGGAACGAGTACAACACAATAGCAGTTCCAGTTAATTGACAAGTACTATGAACAGTTAATAGTTATGAAATACTTGATGAGCATATAACAATGGAATAGGGTACATCATAGAGGAACAGTTAAATAAAAAATAATGAAAGACAAGAAAGAAGAACAGAGAAGCATGTTTAGAAAGACAGATATGTGAATTAGGAAACCAGTCGTGCAAGTGTACAATCAACAAGTATAGATTAATCCAGAATGAACGCATCTAACTAGTGTTTTGAAATACCAAGTTGACACGTGAACGGCTAGGGGATAATATTCGGCAAATCACACGTGTCTTGCATAGCTGCTATTATTCCAGAAAGACCATGGGATGAAAAGAGTAGTTCACACGTCTCCTAGGTATTTCCCTGCCCGAAAATTACTCATGGATCTATGTCCAGACACGAATAATCTCAATAGTCCAGAAGATGTCAACAGGCCAGAAAAACATTAGTCCAGTAATTCATTAGTCCAGAAAAAAGTCAATAGTCCTAAAATATGTATCTCACAAAAATAAATCCATGCAATACCAATCCGTGTATCCATCGTATTAGAAATCAGGTAAAACAATACTATAAACATGCATCATAGAAAATATCAAATAATAGAAACTATCAGAGAATGTACTCGCCTGTGGTCCTTAGCTGGTATGAGTCAGAATCCAAGTCCAAGTCCAATTAGCCTATGTATTATGAATTTACCATATCAAAAGATATTTTATTTTAATATATTTAATTCTGGAATAATTACTTTAAAATTCTATTTTAATCTTATTATTCTGATTTTTAGGTTAATTCCTAAATTTTATTCAAAGAAACTAAATTTTATCCACTCGAGACTCATGACAGGTAAATTGAGGCGATCTGTTGACCAAAAAGTCAACCGACACAAACTCAACTTTCATGGATGATTTCCTATATATTTCAGTATCAAAAATATGCTAGAATTTATGGCTCGTCCGAATTCAAATTCATTTGGGAATTATGCACATACCAAATTCGTATTGTGCAATGGTGGTTAATTTCTGACCTAGAAGTTCTACAGAATTAACAGTATATAAATAATTCAAATTAAATTCTAAAAAAACATATGTCAATGATCTCGATATTAGAGATCTGAAACTTTAAGCGGTTCATGATTCTGATTCCTGGTTCTCCAAGATTCGTGAAAATATCGAGATGCGTCTATTTTCGAACATGTTGTGCTCTACGAATTTTCTAGAATTTTATACTCAAAATTTAATAAAACAATTTTATATTCAGAAAGCTAACCTCAATATGGTTCTAAGGCAAGAAACTAGTTCGCATTTAGAGTCCAGAGCTATGAGTAATGGCTTCTGGAAGATGAAGGAATTCTATATGACAATTCTCCAAAATTTGGCTCAAAGAAAAACCCTAGAATTCCTAAACTAACTCATATATATAGAGGAGAGAGGGAAGCCGTGGATCATGATTGTGCCACGTGGCATGCATTCAAGCAGCCTCGCCCGTATCGGACGGTCAGGGTTTGTCCCGGCTCGGCTCAGCTGAGTCCGAGTCAAACTCTGACTCGGCTCGACTCGAGGTCGGCTCGGCTGGACCCGCACCCACCCCGCCGTCGCTGACAAGCGGGCCACGCCCAATTTTCTATGGAAGGCTGACGGGTGGGCCCATGTTGGCTGACTAGGCAGGATATTTTTCATCAAGGGTTTTCTTTTTTAGAAATTAGTTTTTAATTCAGTTTTTTATAATTAACTCAAAATAAATGCTAAAAATAATCCAAAAATTCCCAAAAAATTCTAGAAAATATATTTGATTATTTAGAACCTAAAACTAAAGTTTGGGACATTTTTAATTATGTTTTTCACTAAAATAAATTCTTGAAAGTCCTAGAAAATTATTCTTACTAGTTTTTAATTAACCAAAAATTGTGAAAAATTTCCAATAGCCCCAAATTAACCTAATAACAATATTTAAGCAAGAATTTTCGGATATGGAGGTTACAAATCTACCCACCTTAAAAAATTTCGTCCTCGAAATTTAAAATCGTCAATAGTTTTTTTTTTACCATCAAAATTTAAATTCATCAAACGGTATAATCATGAAATAAATCCATATTGTTATTTCACAAAACTTTTAAAATTTTATAAATATCATATTCCAGAAAATCTTTAAATATTAAATTAAATTTTATTCTTATCACAATCTCCTCCAAAAGTTTAAGTTAATAACTAAATACTCAAAAAACTTAATATTCAATCCTCTAATTGAAATCCAATGAATGCATTTTTATAAAATTTAAATTCATATCCCATAAATTTGAATTAAAACACTAATCCATTAATGATCTTACTCCTCGATTCATTTTCCATATCATACTCAAACAATATAATACTTACAAAAATTTTAAATCCAACATTCAAAATATAAATTTTAAATTTATATTTTTTAGTCAAATAAATAAAATGATAATCTTCTTAAATTCCTCAAAATTTAATGACAAATTCAATTATATCATAATCTTCATAAAATCTATGATTTAACAAAATTATCAATTCTTCCATATTAAATTATTAACTCTTTATTTAAATTAATGTTTAACCTCAAAATTTAAAATCCTTAATATTTTTTTCTGCCACCATCAAAATTTAATCAATATAAGCATGAAGTCAAACCACTATTGTTATTTAACAAAGTCCTTAAAAATTAACTTCATCCTCATAACTTAAAATTTTAAACTAAATATTCAAATTTTAAATTTATCTTCAAAATTTAAAATCCAAAGAATTTTTCTCTTAAATCAGATTCACAAGTCATAACACTTAAATACAATCTAATATTATTTTCTTAAAATTTAAATCGTATTTATAAATGTCTTCAAAATTTTAATAATTAAATCCTTCAAATTTAATCTCATATCCAAACTTAAAAATTAAATCCAATCTTCAAGTTTTAAAAATAAAATTTTATCCTTAAAATTTGGAATCTCATATTGTAGTCATTTCTCACAATAATTTGATTTGTCCCTATAGCCATAATTTGTTTTGTCCTCACTACTATTAGGATTTCTTGCACTATTACTTCCAAATAATTTTCTATCCATATTAACTGATACACCAATCTAATATTATCGCACAAGGTACTTATTGTTACTAGCACATTACTCAACTAATCCCTGATATAGAAACACTAGCACTATTGATATAGTAACACTAGCTTTCTCACTACACAATATATGCCCTTAATATTCTAGGACACTAGCTTCATCATTAGATCACCTTATCACACTCACTAGAACTCAAGATCACTTGCACTTTCTTTAATACACATGTTTTACTTCACTCTCAAAGGCAGGCATAAGGTTCCATATCTCGATTGATATATACGTATTTTCCTTTAAATATTTTATAGACTTATACACTAATCAGTGATACACTACATATCTTCCATGACCAATCTTAATATTTCTCAACCCATGACACACTATTATAATTTCTAATACTCAGGATTCCACTTTCATGAACTTCCACAGTGACACTCATCACCCACTGTGCATCCTGCACACAATTTTTAGACACTTCTTCCACATATTGCTTCCAACACATCACTGGCCTCAATATCAGGTGATATACCTATCACTAGTTGTATACTGGTACACTCCTATCTACTCACATCAAGGCTCTACTTCTAAGCTAAAGAATGCTGGAACAAATCCTACAATAACAGGAGTGGATAAGTATTGAGATAATACTTTAAGAACCAATTTAAGATACAACCTGATAATCATACACGTCTGTCCAAAATTATAACACTCAAAATCCTCACCACGCTAGTAAGCCGATAGATTCCATAACTAGGGTCTGTAACTCTATAATCATGTCATCTAGAATCTTCACCACGCCAACCGGTATGGCTGCGAGAAACTCTAAATTTTATAACTAAGATATGTACATCCGAAGTCAGGTTCCTATATTTCTGTCATGACAGCTAATATGGATGCGATAAACTCTAGGCTCCATAACCAAAGCAGACGTTTTACCTTTCTCACTCTCCTCATCAACATATGTCATTAGATGATATCGTAATTTAGTCCGTAAAATTTATCTCGATATGAAATCAAACTCAACAACGATACCAAAAATTAAATTTAACAACCAATCACCAAGAATCAGATTAATAACAACAAGTAAGAATTGACGGAAACAAGAAAAAAGATTTGAATTATAATTTATAATAAGATTCTCAAGGGTCGTCCCAGGAATCTCTCAAAAATTTATGATTGAGTATCCCTCACTCATCCTAGTGTCCTATGTCCTATATCAGATCGCAGGCTCGCGGTAGTACAACTAAGTCGTCGCACTACTACGATATCGCACAACTTGTGAAGCTTGACCTGCATAAATATCGATTAATGATTCAATCCTAAAAATTTAAAAGTTAATTCCAATATTCAAAGTAAATCCTACTAATTTATATTTCATAAAATATTTAAAAAAATTCAAAGTCTCATCCTCAAAATTTGAATTCCAAATCTACTCCATCAATCTTATCCCTCGAACAAATTTAAATTTTGAATTCAAAATAAGTCCTTAAAAGTTAAATTCAAAAAGTTATAAAATTAAATCTATATATTATTATTCTTTTGGTCTAACTCAACCCATAAATCAAATCTCAATATTATATTAAACTCCTAACACTCAAATTCTCAATATTATCCTTGAATTTCTCTAATTATATCTCAAAACTTTCAAGATTATCCACAATTTTAAAAACTTTCAACATTATCCTCAAATTTTTTTTTGTCAATAATCAAATATGACAACTTCTACCCACAATAAAATTTTATCCTCAAAATTTAACTCTTCAAATAATTAAAATAAAATGTATATACTTTCCTCAAAATCAAATATTCAAATATTGAAATAAAATTTTAATCACTTCCAAAAAAATTTATAGCCTTGACTATGTTTATTGAATTGAATTTGAATCCTCAAAAAATTTAAATATATAAAATCTTAATGCCTCAAAAATTCTCAAAACTTGAAATTTATTTCCATTCTTAAAATTATAAATTTAAATCCACATCTTGTAGTCCAATAGCTCAAATGTTAATATATTTTTTTTAATTTGATAAAATCACAAAGTAATAAACCCACACTCAAAATTTAAATTCTTCAAATTTAAACTTAAATCCACTATAATAATCTGCAAAAATCTAAAATTCCATAAATTTTCATCTTCTTGTCTTTATCATCATTTAATTTAAAACTATTTTTCCCCTTTTTTTTCTTTTTTCTTTTTTTTAAGAAAACCTTTCAACCATGTTTTAGCAAGAAAATTATAATCATCAAGCTACAAAGAAATTTAACCTCAATGTAGAATTTTTTTTTATAATTCTCATTTTCAATAATTGTGTAACCTTAATGAAATAATTTACCAATCGAGCAGTCTACCCCTAACTTTGATCACACCAACTTATTAAAATATTATAATATATAATCACTTAATTTTCTCAAGTTCACCTGTTAGAGTTTACCTAAAAGTTCAACATGTATATCTATTTTAATCACGTAGCCTATGTAATACCTTAACTACCCAAGCAATAAAATTAAAATAAGGTCTTCCAATTGTATAACTAGTCCTAGCCATTCTCCTAAATTCAAATCAATCATAATTGTGAATGAGCATCTCCTAGTCGCAGGCTCACAGCTAGTAATACTAAGTTAAAGTACTAACCATGACATCGCACTTGATATAAAGACGGACCTGCATGGGCCACCACTAAAAACTTGTCACGACCCGTACCCGCTTTTCGGATACGAGTACATGGCCAAGCCCAGCCTACGCTGCAGCATCGGCGATAGTACACTGTCTATGATAATAATGGTCCATCAATTCAAATAGATAATATTTAATCACAAATTCAAATCTATTGCTCATTCAAAATATTTACATAGTTCTACAAGATTCTCAATTTATAATTAAATCATAACTCGGGAACAAATCCAAAGAAGTTGCTATACTATATAAATTATAATCTTGGCCTCCACAAGTATTTTGATCTCTAACCAAATCTAATGAGCAAGAAAGCAAGTCACCTAAAATGTTTACCCAGTTAGGATGGAACGAGTATAACCCAATAGTAGTTCCAGTTAATTGACAAGTATTATGAACAGTTAATAGTTATGAAATACTTGATAAGCATATAATAATGGAATAGGGTACATCATAGAGGAACAGTTAAATAAAAAATAATGAAAGACAAGAAAGAAGAACAGAGAAGCATTTATAGACAGACAGATATGTGAACTAGGAAACCTGTCATGCAAGTGTACAATCAACAAGTATAGATTAATCCAGAATGATTGCATCTAACTAGTATTTTGAAATATCAAGTTGATATGTGAACGGCTAGGGGGTAATATTCGGCAAACCACACGTGTCGTGCATGGCTGTTATTATTCCAGAAAGACCATGGGATGGAAAAGGTAGTTCACACGTCTCCTAGGTATTTTCTCGCCCGACAAGTACTCATGGATCCAAGTCCAGATACGAATAATCTTAATAGTCCAGAAGATGTCAACAGGCCAGAAAATATATTAGTCCAGTAATTCATTAGTCCAGAAAAAAGTCAATAGGCCTGAAATATGTATCTCACGAAAATGAATCCATCCAATACTAATCCGTGTATCCATCGTGTCAGAAATTAGGTAAAACAATACTATAACCATGCATCATAGAAAATATTAAATAATAAAAACTATCAGAGAATTTACTCGCCTGTGGTCCTTAGTTGGTACGAGTCGGAATCCAAGTTCAAGTCCAGTTAGCCTATGTATTATGAATTTACCATGTCAAAAGATATTTTATTTTAATTTATTTAATTCTAGAATAATTACTCTAAAATCCTATTTTAATCTTATTATTCTAATTTTTAGGTTAATTCCTAAATTTTGTTCAAAAAAACTAAATTTTATCCACTCGAGACTCATGGCACGCAAATCGAGGCGATCTGTTGATCGAAAAGTAAACCGACACAAACTTGACTTTCATACATGATTTCCTGTAGATTTCATTGTCAAAAACATGCTAGAATTTATGGCTTATCCGAATTCAAATTTGTTTGGAAATTATGCACATACAAAATTCGTATTGTGCAATGGTGGTTAATTTATGATCTAAAAGTTCTACAGAATTTATAGTATATAAATAATTCTAATTAAATTCGAAGAAAAACATATGTCAATAATCTCGACATTGTCTTTCCGAAACTTTAAGCAGTTCATGATTATGATTCCTGGTTCTCCCGAAATTACAAAAAAATTGAGACGCATCTATTTTCGGACATGTTGTGCTCTACAAATTTTTCATAATTTAATACTCATAATTTAGTAAAACAATTTATATATTCAGAAATCTAACCTTAATATGGTTCTAATGCAAGAAACTCGGCCATGTTTGGAGTCTGGAGCTATGAGTAATGGCTTCTGGAAAATAATGGAATCCTAGATGGCAATTCTCCAAAATTTGGCTCAAAGAAAAACCCTAGAATTCCTAAACTAACTCATATATATAGAGAATAGAGGGCAGCCGTGGCTCATGAGTGTGCCACATGGCGTGCATCCAAGTAGCCCCAACTAGATCGGATGGTCAGGGTTTGACCCAGCTCGGCTCAGCTGAGTCCGAGTCGAACTCTGATTCGACTCGGCTCGAGGTCTGCTCGGCTGCGCCCGTACCCTCCCCGCGGTCGCTGACAAGCGGGCCTCGCCCAGTTTGCTACGGGAGGCTAACGAGTGGGCCCCTGTTGGCTTACTAGGCAGGATATTTATCATTATGGGTTTTCTTTTTCAGAAATTAGTTTTTAATTTTGTTTTTCATAATTAACTCAAAATAAATGCTTAAAATAATCAAAAAATTCCCAAAAAATTCTAGAAAATATATTTGATTATTTAGAACCTAAAAATAAACTTTAGGACAATTTTAATTTTGTTTTTCACTAAAATAAATTCTTAAAAGTCTTAAAAAATTACTGTTACTAGTTTTTAATTAACCAAAAATTATGGATAATTTCCAATAGCCCCAAATTAACCTAATAACAACATTTAAGCAAGAATTTTAGGATACGAAGGTTATAATACCTCACTTGTAATCGTCTTACTGATCATGTTCACCCAACCCAATCACATAATGAACTTATATTCTGAGGCACATTAGTTAGTTTAGATTACAGTTATTTTATCATATTATGATATTCATATTGTTGATCTATATTCTTGTACATTACATATATATCTATTGTTCATTCATTCAGTATATTTAGTGATCTTGTATTTTATTTCTATATCTGATTATATGTTCATTTATGCTATTGAAACTACTTTCAGAGGTATGTACTTTGCTTCAATCCTGACTGGATATATTTTTCCAGATAACTGGCTTCTAGAGCAGTGTCCCATAATCTACGGGCCGCAGGACGGCGTACCTATAGAGGATACTCCTTTTGACCAGGAGGACTTAGTTGCAGAGCCTGAGGAGGTCTAAATTTTATTTGTTTTGGATTGTATTAGACTATTCTTTTGGTGGATTCACAGTTTGTATTATTATTTCAGATTGTGGATTGTATCTTACACTTTCTTTCGCTATTCCATTCGTGCATTATTCTTCCTTAGTTTATTTTGTGATTGAGATTAGTTATTCATGTGAGATACAATATTTTTCCTCCATTTGGAGTTGAGATGATTGACATGTACCATATTATATTGTTGAGATGTTAGATAGTTAGAAATGACTTAGACAGCGTTCTACCGTCGATTCTGTGGCGTAGGCTGGGCGTAACCATATACTCATGCCCGAATATCCAGGTGCGGGTCGTGACACCCTTGATGGTCTAGAAGTCTTCAGATAGTAGTAATCAGTACAAGTCTGCTATAGGATATAGGAATAGGGATATAAGATGAGAGGACACTCAATCACAACTAGGAAACATTTCTAATCTATTGAATTTGATATCTTTGTCATTCAAAGTAATTACTTTCTTTGAAATATTATTATCCTTCCTTGATGCTATCGTATCTTGCATAATATTTATTCCTTTGTTTCATTCTTCCTTCAGGATACCGCCGAATACCCGATCGCAGCGCTCTGGAGCAGTTTTGGCAAGGTCCGTTATTTGGTCTTCTCAGAGACAGACGACAGCGACTGTTCCGCCTTCTTCTTCTCAGAGAATCACTTCACCAGTCCAGGTGGGGATTTCAGCAACAACTTTTGTGGGTGCTCCACCACCAGTTCTGAGGACTATTCTAGTAATCAAGGAGGATCTTTTACCCCCACTACCCATGCCAACAGATGGGACATAGATGTTTGCTATGTTCCAGGAGATGATGGCAGCGCAGTAGAGGCAGACGGACGTTCTATGTCAAGGCATCAAGAGTGCTCACCAGTTAGCACTAGCTACTCTGGAGAAGGTAGTACTTGTTTAACCATAGACTGTACCACCTTATCCCGCCCCGTACCAACCTAGGCCAGGTACTATCATTAACCTCAAGAGGATGGGGCCCAAGGACTTCAGGGGCATCAAAGGGATATTGTACGCCAAAGATTGGATCGAGGACGTAGAGAGGGCCCTGAGGCTAGCACAGATTTTGGAGGGCCTAAAGGTAGAGGCAGCGAGCAATTAGATGTTCGACATTGCTCTGACTTGGTTCCACACAGACCCAATGATCGCAGCTCCAAGACTGACTTAGGAAGCTTTTAAAGAACTTTTCAGGGAGAAGTTATTTTTGGATGTGGCTCTGAGTGTTGTAGAGAGCCAGTTCCAAGACCTCGTCCAGGGAAGCATAACAGTGGATGAGTACGAATTCGAGTTTTACATACTAGAAAGATTTATAGAGGGACAGAATCCTATTGGAAAGGCCCAAAAGTTTTGGAAAGATTTGATCAGGGAGATCAAATCTCTCACAAGAGGACACCGTACCACGATATATGAGGATATCATAATAGATGCACATAGGGCAGAGGATGACTTAGAGCTCAAATCCAAAAGGATGAGAGACACATCAGAAGGAGCTAGCAATAGTGCGGGTCCAGCCAAACGATCATATTTCCACCAATAGAGGATCTTTCAGCCGTAGAGACAACAGTTTTATGCACCATTTCGAGCACTAGTGCAGCATACGTACCACAGCGCAAGATCGGCACAGCAGGCCCCGTAATGTACTCACTATGGAAAGATTGGACATATATGGGAGGCTTGTATGAAGAGACTTGGAGTGTACCTCTACTATGGAGAGCCAGGCCACCAGTTGAGGGAGTGTCTAGTGGCTCTATTTCGAGCAAGCCAAGGAGTAGCACCGACATAAAGAGCACCAGCGAGGCCATCTGCGGGACAGCAAAGGGGACCTCCTTTACAGACTCAGCAGCAATATTTTGTCTAGCACCAACAACAGCAGAGAGGTGCACCATGAGGGCAAGCATTCGCCATGACAATAGAGAAGAAGAGTCTTGTCGGAGATATGATATCAGGTTTAGTTCTTCTTGATTCTATGCCACCTTATGCTTTATTTGATTCTGGTGCTTCCTATTCTTTTGTATCTATATCTTTTGCTCTTAAGCATCGATTAGAGTCTGAACCTTTGGCTAGGACTTACAAGATCACGACTGGGGGAGGCATTATCCTAGTCAGTGATGTTTATAAGGATCGGAGAGTTATACTAGGAGGCCAGGAGTTGAGTGCTTGCTTACTCGTAATGCTACTTTCGATCTACGATATTGTAATCAGGATAGATTAGTTTAGTAGGAACCATGCTAGTATAGATTATCGTGGATACATAGTTTTATTTTGACCTCCAGGAGAGCCAAAGTTTGAGATTTCCAGAGGATAAGTGGAGTAGAGCGAGGATGCCATCTGTGGAGCCATGGTGGAAGAGAAGGAGTTGCCGTATACATTGATAGCAGAGTTCATAGATATTTTCCTGAGGAGTTGTCGGGTTTGTCGCCAGACCGAGATGTTGAGTTCTTTATATATTTGGTGCCAAGCACATAGCCGATATCTCAGCACGTTAACAACAGTGAACCGGTAGAGTTAAAGAAGCAGGTGGATGAGTTACAGGACAAGGGCTTTATTCGATCCAGTTCATCTCCATAGGGTACTCCGATATTGTTTGTACCAAATAAGGATGGATTGGTATATATATGTATCAACTTCAGGGATCTGAACAACCTTACTATCAAGAACAAATACCCACTGCCAAGAATTTATGATCTCTTTAATCAGTTAAACGGAGCAAAGATATTTTCAAAGATAGACTTGAGATCGGGTTACCACCAGGTAAAAGTAAAGAAGGAGGACATTCCGAAGATAGCTTTTCGGACTCGGTATGGGCAGTTTAAGTTCTTGGTGATGCCATTTGGGTTAACCAATGCCCCGACGGTATTTATAAATCTGATGAATAAGGTGTTCCACCAGTATATTGATAAGTTCGTGGTTGTGTTTATTAATGATATTCTGGTGTATTCGAAGACCCCGGAGGAGCATAAGGAGAACCTGAGGATAGTTCTGGAGACTCTCAGTAAGGAGAAGCTTTAAGGAAAGCTTTCAAAGTATAAGTTTTTCCTTGACAAGGTTGAATTCATTGGGCATGTGATTACAGGTGACGGGATCTCAGTGGACCTGAAGAAGATTTCAGCAGTGGACTCATGGGTTACTCCGAGTTCAGTAGCAGAGATCAGGAGTTTTTTGGGGCAAGAAGGGTATTACTAGAGGTTTTTACAGGACTTCTCCTTGATTGCTGAGCCGATAACTAGGCCAAATAGGAAGAATATAGAATTTGTTTGGATAAAAGAGAGTCAGACCGCTTTTAGGGAGCTGAAGAAGAGGTAGACGACAGCTCCAGTGTTAACATTGCCATCAGGATTAGGAGGATTCACTATTTATAGTGATACTTCAGGGAAGGTTTTAGGTTATGTCTTACAGCAGAATGGGAAGGTGTTACCAATGCTTCCAGGCAATTACTCCATCATGAGAAGAATTATCATATCCATGAGTTAGAGTTGGCGGCGGTCATTTTTGCTCTAAAACTGTGGAAATACTATTTGTACGAAGATCGTGTGGAGATCTTCACAAACCACAAGATCTTGAAGTATGTATTTACCCAGAAAGAGCTAAACATGAGACAGCGACGGTAGTTGGAGTTGATGAAGGACTTTGACATATCATTGCAGTACCATCCAAGGAAGGAAAATGCAGTCGCTGACTTCTTGAGCAGGTATCCAGTAGCTAAGTACTTGACTACGGATAGACATTTATTTGTCGATCTTGAGAGCTTGGATATTGAGGTGCTGGTACCAGTATAAAGATAAAGATGTGGGGACTGCAGATACAGTCAGAGCTGATGGACAAGATTTGAGCTACACAGTATGACAATACATTTCTGAGGAGTATCAGAGCACAAGTTCGGATAGATTATCAGAGGACTTTACTATTATTGAGGATAAATCACTATGGCACGGTACTGGGTTGTGTGTTACAAGTAGAATATTACACGAGAAGGTTCTTCAGGTGGCGCATCAATCACAGTCCTCTATACATCCAAGTGTCAACAAGATGTATAGAGATCTGAGAAAGAATGTATGGTGGTATGGCATAATGCGGGAGGTGGCACACTTCGTATCCATATGTTTAGTGTGCTTGCAGGTAAAGGTAGAGAGGTAGAGGCCGGGTGCTTTACTTCAGCCTTTACCCATTTCAGATTGGAAGTAGGAGCATGTTACTATGGATTTTATTTCAGGGCTTTCATATTCCGTAGGAGGTAAAGACGCGATTTGGGTCATCGTAGACAAGTTGACCAAATTGACTTACTTCTTGCTATTCAAAGTGGGTACATCTATGGAGAAGCTAGCGGAGATGTATGTACGACTGATTATCAAATTTTATGGATTTGCTGTAAGCATCTTTTTGGATCGGAATAGTCGCTTCACATCCCACTTCTGGAGGAGTTTACAGGCTAACTTGGGCCCCCAGCTCAAGTTTAGTACTGCATGTCACCTCCAGACAGACAAAAAGTCGAAGAGGATAATTCAGACTCTCGATATGCTTCGCACTTGTATTTTGGATTTCAGAGGCTCTTGGGAGGATTATCTTCACCTGATAGAGTTTGCTTACAACAACAGTTACCAGGACAGTATCGAGATATCATCATTTGAGGCTTTATATAGACGAAGATATCGTACCCCTTTATCTTGGGATGATGTTGGTGAGAGAGTCTTGTTGGGACCAGAGATGATTATGGATGCTGCTGAGAAGGTGAAGCTCATCAGGGATAGACTTTGGGTGGAGCAGGACAGACTACAACATTGGGCCAATAGCCACCGGAGACCTTTGGAGTTTGACGTATAGGTTCTATTTGTATTGCTTGTGATTGTTTTATTTTAGATTGAGTGTTAGGGCTATATTTTGTTCTAGGTTGGCAATCTGGTATTCTTTGGGATTTCTTCGATATGGGGCACGAATTATTTTGGTAGAGACGGGAAGCTTAGTACAAGGTACATCTGACCTGTCGGTGTTCTTTGCGAAGGTCCGTATAGTATCCTACAGACTAGACTTGTCGCCTGCACAAGAGGGATTGCATGATATGTTTCATGTGTCACAGCTGAGATGGTATATGGCAGATCCTAGTCACGTATTGGATCACTCGAAGATCGAGGTAGGTCCGACTCTCAGCTACCCAGAGCAGCCAGTGGAGATTCTAGATCGCAGGGAGAAGGTGCTCCTCCTAAGAGTCTACCTAGTATTCTTGGAAATTCTGAATCACAGAAAGATCAGACGATTCCCTTGGTATGTGTCACGTGGAGGTATCACTCTCCAGGAGAGTCAACCTAGGAGAGAAAAACCGAGATGTACGAGCGATACCTTATCTCTTTGAGCCGTGAGGTATCATTCTTTCTTGCTTGCTGTGATTACTTATTTTAGTGCTAGTTCTTTTCTTAAATTTTGAGGACAAAATTTTTCTAAGGAGGGTAGACTTGTCAATACCACATTCTAGATGTGGGCATTTTTTATCATTTAATATATTTATTATTTAGTAATTAAATATTTATATTATGTTTTACTAATTATTATAGTGTATTGTGCTATTTATTATTTGTTACCGGGCTGGCCTATTTTTTTTAAAACTTGTCATTAGTGGACATATTCTAGATGAGGGCATTCTTTTCTTAATTAAGGAGATTAATTAGTTTCATATAGAATTAGAAGCTTCCTAATATAGCCTTCATAATTAAATTCCTCATGACTAATTAGTGGGGGTAGATGGGATATTTAGTATTGCATGGAGGGGGAGTAAGGGGCCGGCCACAACTAAGCGGGAGAGTTTCTCAACTACTTCATTCTAATTTTAATTATAGATCCCCAATTGTGTTCTTCCCCAAATTAACTAATCTTTCTACCAAATTTAACCCAATTCACTCTTATTACCTCTTAATTTCATCATCTAAGAAGCACTGGAGCTTGGATTGCAATGAGCACTTGAAGAAAGAGGAACTGACAAGGAGATTTTATCCTAATTGTGTCCATTCAGTATTTTATTGGAAATCCATATCCCAATAGGTAAATTCTGAATCCATCCCTTAATTTAGACTCTAATTCATGTATTTAACTATTAGAAATTATCCCTTGGCTTATGGCTACACATAGGATCAAGAACTATGTTCAAATGACTTGTATTGTACAATATACATAGTGATTGTGTCCAATTAAGGAGAATTCCGAGATTGACATATCAAGTATGTGTCATGAGACAAATTAGATCTAATTAGACTTATATCGGGCTTGTCAAACTAGGTACATGTCCACAATTGGACATGAGTAGATCATATCATTGTATCTTGTGATACGGTGTGACATTAGGTTTATTTTGGGTGATTTGTGTAATTACTCTTCAAATTCCTTTATAGCAAGTTGCATTAGTTATATAAAGGGATATTTGATATGTAGGAATGATTATTAGGGTGAAATGTGAGTTTGGACTTATCTTTTGTATGAGTAGCAAAAGTATCCTAATCGTGCACTCTTTGTATTTGATTAAATGCTTCTAATGTATTTTATATATATATATATATATATTGATGTGTTGAAAGTGTACAGTCTGTGGGGAATATATGTAGTCACAGTGTAGTGTGTGACTGTGAATATATATATGAGGCTTGTCTGCAAGTGTATTGGTAGTATGAGCATACTTGGGGACTGTTTGGGATTTTATGTGCAGTACAGTAAGATGAGACTGTGTTGTGTGTGTGATACTTTAGCATTAAACATAGGACTATAAGAAATTAACAGAGGGTGTAGGGATGATCAGTTGAAGCCATAGTAACTTAGTTGTATAATACACAACAACATTAGTAGTAAAGGCAAGTTGTAACAACAACTTACTGACATGAAGAGCAACATGTAATAGCGCATAAAAGGGGATTGTTATGTGCACTGATGGGCTCGGGTAAGGAGGATACCTAGAGTTTTGTGTGTTGGGATTGAAGGGCTTTATTGTGAGGAGTGTTAGATGAGATGAGTAGCAGTTTTAGAGGCAAGGTTCAGATCTTGAGGTATTTTGAATAAAAGCATTGGCAGTTTACTGCAAGAGGGGGATTCATTCTCAGTTTTTTGTAGTACAGTAGTAGCAGTAGGGTGTTAGTAGTGATGACCATCTCTGAGATTTGATACAGTTGCAGTGGTAGTAGTTATCAGTTGGGAAAAACCTGAGATTATTGATACTGATACTTTGAGTATCAGATGTGAAGACAAGGGGGCACCCAAGTATCAGTGCTAATGTTGATGTAGAGTAGTGTTAACAATTAGGTTATTAGTTAGAGTATCAGTTAGAGTTAACGGTTAGTTATATAAGTTAGTGTAGTTAGTGATGAGAGTTATTTGTTGTTAACAGTTGGTATTTAGATATCAGCTAGCAATATAAGGTAAGATTAAGTTACATGTTAGTATACTAGAGTATCAGTTAGTGTATTAGGAAGTTAGTCTTATGTTAGTATCTATTCTAAGTTATTGAGTTAGTTATATACTAGTTAGTGTATATATATATATATATATATATATATATAAGGTATTGACTAGATTAACTTGTATTAGTCTAGAAACATAGGTATGACCTAGTTTTGATAATGGCTAGTTTGACCATAAAAGTCAACCTTGACCGAGTTGGACTAGAGTGACCTAGGAATGACCTAAAATCATATCACTACATTATTTAACTCATTTCTTTTCCATTACACCATCTGACATTATATTTTCCAAATAGGACTGTATGACACCAGCTTGGACACCGAGTTATATCTCTTGCTCAGGACCAGAGGCGAGTATATTCTCTGATAGTTTTCTTATTTGATAGTCTCTATATTTTATGTATTTAGAATTGAGATACTTGATTCCTGACACGATGGTTTCACGGATTGGTATATGTGGATCTTATTCATGAGATATTATTTTTGTGATGACTTAGTGATCACCGTATCGTGCTTCGTGATTCCTCATTGATTACCATAATATCTTAGTGATTATATAGACCATGATCATAATGCATGATATTATAGATCGTGCTGTATGATATACGTGTTATAACGTGTCATGATTTGGATCTATCTACTAGTCAGGGATTGGAAAAGTATTAGTGGATATATGATTATACCTTATAGCCCATGATTTAGTGTAGCCCGTGATAGTTAGTAGATTATGCAACTCACGCGTGATCACGCTAGCTCACCTTTTATATATAGCCCGTGTTAGGTCCAAGCCGATCACTTTATCTTACCAATATTTTAAGACACATTTACTATATTATTTTATTTATTCATATTTATTAGATTGATGTTCATCACCATATTGTTCTCAGTTTATTACCATTATTTACAATTAAACTTCTTCTCGTGATATATGCTAGTTCAGTTACTTTAATCATTTTTTTATTTCTATTGTTGTTTTATAGTTTTTGTCAATAATTGGAACTGCTATTGGATTATACTTTGCTCCAATCCTGACTGGATATATTTTTTAGATGATTCATTAGAGGACTGGTGTCCTATGTACTATGGGCCACAGGATGGCGTGCCAATTGAATTAGTACCCGTAGAGCCTGTTGAGATAGTACCAGCTGTCGATGAGACTTAGTTAGTTTATTTATGATATTGTATATATCAGTTAGATACTTTTGGCATGTATTATTATTTGATATCTTGTGTTGAGATTAGACTTGGACTTGTGATATATTATGATTTTATTTATTTTATTTTATATCATGCCATATCTTCCTCTAGTTTGTTATCGTGATTGAGCACTATTTATCATTATCATGTTATCATATTATCCTCTATTTGGGACTTGATATATCTTGATAGGTATATTATATATATTGTGTGAGATATTTATATAGTATTGTTGACCTAGACAATGTTCAATCGCCGATGCTGCGGCGTATGCTGGACTTACCCACGTACTCGTACCTTTACATCGGGTGCGGGTCGTGACATATTCTTAATCTTTCTATCCTATAAGCGAGCAAACCCTTAGAGCCTTAACATTCTCATCTCCAAGATCAACTCATCAGCCTTCTAGAACTAAATGCAATTTTGGTAAGAAGTCTGTCAGAGTTGTAATAGCTTGGTTCATCAAGCTCTTCTTCTGTTGTGAAGTTATCAAGCTCTTTGTATCAAAGATTAACAAAGTCAGCAAGACTTCATGTCAAAGCTTGTGGTTTTAAGAAATTTGACAAGCCTTCGTATCAAAGCTTATGATTCACTATTGGTGATTATAGTGGATACAACTCGGAGTAAGAGTTCTCGGGCCTGGACTAGTCCTCTCAGAGGAAAACTAGGTTAAATTCTTGGTGTTTGCATTTCCTCTCTTCTCAACTCAATTACTTTATTTATCTATCTTGTATATATATATATATCATTATTGCTAACTGGTAGTTGCCTTTACGTAGCATCAATTTATAATTGGACAAATTATTCTATTGTACTCTATTCACTCCCTCTAGAGTTGACATCATGGTCCAACAATTGGTATCAGAGTGGGTTATTTTCATATAAGTATTAGAACATGGTCTCTTATCTAGACTAACATCCTAAGAGTAAAATATATGCTAATAACATGACCACTCTTTTCTATCAATGGTGAAAGTCAACATCTAGATAGACCACCCCTATTTGATGGTATTGACTACATATTTTAGAAAGCACATATGAGTATTTTTTTTGAAATCTTTTGGCTTTTATTTATGGTCATGTGTTACTATTGGTTACAAAAAGATTAACAAGGCAGATAATGATTACACCGAAGAAGAAAATAAAGTAGTAAGCTATGATGCAAATGCAATGTATGCACTTTTTTGTGCTCTAAGAAAGAATGAGTTCAAACATATCTCCACGTGCAATACATCACATGAGATATGGAAACTACTGGAGGTGACTTATGAGAGCTACGAAGAAAATAAAGCAAGCAACTCTGAAGAAGAAGAAGAAGAAGAAGAAGAAGAAGAACCTCATAATGCTGCAAGATTGTGCCCAAATGGGAAAGTAGTAAGCTTAGAGAAAAATGCAAGAATCCTGTACGAGAGTGATGTTAGCAACTCATAAGAAGAAAACCCTCGACATACTACAGACTTATGCTTAATGGTAAGCAAGATAAATAGTGATTCATTATTTAAAGATTTTTTTATGATGGATTATCTGATGCTTGTAATAATCTATTCGAAGATTACTAGAAGCTTAAGAATAATTACAAGCAAGCTCGAAAAGATTTTAAGTCTTATTAGCTTAAGAATGAAAAGCTTATTTACTAAATGAAGCTAGAGACAGTACCTCTCCTGACGACTCTGTTGAGATCTCCAAACTTAAGCTTAGATTACAAGAAGCACTTGACTGCTTTGATAAAAGCAATCAAGAAAATGCAAAATTTAAGGAGGACTTGGAACATGAAAGGAATATGTACTCTAATGTCTCACTTAGAATTGATGCTCTTACTGCCAAATATAATGGTTTATATGCTAGCCATAAAAGATTAGAAATCAGACTTGGAAAACAGGTCATTCAACCTACTTCTCAATCAAGAACTAAACACATATGACACGTGAATCAAAAAAAGGTCACGATCACGAGAATCTCTCAAAAGAATGACAAAAGGGTACAAATTAACACAATCTTGCATTTATCTACACAAAACCATGGAACAATGTTCATATCATACATCATACCTATACACCTTCTCCAAATACAAGCAATCATGTAATATGTCATTATTGTGGCTTGAAAGGACACACTTCACATCTATACAAGATTAAAAAAATGGTTAATATGAACATGTTTATTTTGGTTCCTAAAGCTAATCCCTGTGGATACAAATCTTGGATACCAAAGTCTTTACCTAATCGTGTAGGTGGAATGCTCTGTGTCAAGACATAATACCAAGGAATACATTGATGATTGCAAAACTACAAAGCTCATCTTCAAGGCAATTGCATCAATATAAATATGATTATTAAAGTCATTCGGTAACGTGCTGAAATAATTACTTTACATTTATTCAACATTGCTATAGCAAATTACCTATTATTATATTTATAAAACTCCATGAATCCTTATTTCTTAATTAATCTTTTCAGATCTTGATATTGTATGAAGAAATATATTATAAAAAATTCTTCTGAATCCAAGCTCTCTAAAAGTCAAATGTTTTTTGTATACAAGCCAAAAAAGCCCTTCTATCAAAAAGGTATAAACAAACATAAGCGATACGGTACTTAAGTGTCTTTGGACTACAGCTAGCAGGAATTTGGCCACTACAGCTAATCCATGATAATTAAGACCTTACTAAACAACGATATACAAAGAATGTTCTGAAATACAAATATCATCATTCTAATATTAATTTCCTTGGATTAATCATTCACATTTCATGATTGTATTTCTAATTAATAGATGTATGGTTTTAATTCCTGTAAATAATTTCTTTACTTCTATCAGGCATTCAATGCTCTTAATTATTTCAAAATTTATTGTGACAGTTGTTTCTCTTTGAACAAATATATTATTTGTATACATATATAAAATTTGGATCTCTCTCTCTCTCTCTCTCTCTCTCTATATATATATATATATATATATATATATATATATATATATATATATATATATATATATATATATATATATATATATATATATATATATATATATATTATCAAATCTTGATATTCTATGAAGAAATATATTGTGAAATATTATTCTGAATCTAAGCCCTCTAAAAGTCAAAATTATTTTGGATACAAGACGATAGGACTCTTCTGTCAAAGAGGTATAAACAACCTTAAGCGATATGGTACTTAAGTATCTTCGGACCACCGCTAGCTGGGATCCGGCCCCTACAACTAATCCATGATAATTAAGACCTTACTGAGCAACGATATACAAAGAATGTTCTAAAATAAAAATATCATCATTCTAATATTAATTCCCTTAGATTAATCATATACTGTCACTCTCACATTTTTATTCAAGGGTAGCTTGGTAATTGACAAGGGTATTTTTAATTTTAGGATGTATTGTATTTAAATATTATGCATACATAATTATTTAATTATTGTATTATTTATTGATTGTTAGTTGTAGATTTATTTTAGACTTGTGTAGTAGACCTACCCTATTTAATTAGATGCATGAACCAACAGTTTAGATGAGTTTAGATTGAGCCCATTAATTAGGACAATGGATTAGGAGGTTGTATTAATTAGTGAAACCATTAGACTAGAACCTTCCCTCCCTAATTAATTTCTTCATGAGAGGCCCCAAGGGGTAAATGAGACATTTTATATTGCTTAGAGAGGTGTATATGGCCGGCCACATTCTAGAGGAGAGAGAAATTATTTTACTTCACAATTCCAAATTTATTTAAGATCTAGTTCTTCCCTCTTTCAATTCCTTTATTCCCTCATCATTCCTCCACCAATTCTTCACAAATTCCTTTCCTATTCTTCATTGGAAGCTTCTACATCAAGGATCTACAAGAAGGACGCAAGAAGCAAGAAAGAGGAGGCCAAGATCTACAATGAGAGGAGCTACTTTGTATTTGGGAACTTTTTATTGGGAATCCATTACCCAATAGGTATATTTCAATTTTTCTCCTTCTAATAGACTCTAGATCTGAGATTTAACTATAAGAAACCAACCCACATGCATAGGCTACCCATAGAAAATGGTTTTAGGTTCATCGGAGACCTACGGTGGAAGTTATGTCCAATTTGATGTCAATTTTGGGGGAATTTCGAGATTGGCACATGTAGTGTAGATCAAATTGACATATGATTATTTGTTTATGACTAGTGTCGTATCCATAATTAGATATGTGTAGGCCGTATCTCGTCAATTTGATGAAACGGATTAATTTTGGGGATTTTCCTCCGACACAGGGCCTTGTATATATCACATTATGATACAGACACGTAGTTAATCTAATTTCTATATGTATTATTCATAATTAGTGTATTAGACTTATTCGTGTCCTCTGGTATGTCTTTGATTGTGTGTTGGGGCTGTATCACAAGCGTATCATAGAGTTAGTGTGATACGAGTGCGGTACACTCCACGTGTTTGATGTTTTGTCCTTTTCCCTATACGTACTTGTGTATTTATATATCTAGATGATATTTATGTAATATATATATGTATATAATAGTATATATAATTATATGTATATATATATATATATATATATATATATATGTGTGTGTGTGTGTGTGTGTGTGTGTGTGTGTTTACTTATATATATGTGTTTATGTGTGTGAGAGTGTAGCTATATATATATATATATATATATATATATATATATATATATATATAGGTTTTTTTTTGTATATATAAATATAAAGTTAGGGACCTTGATACATATACCTATGTGTGTATCTATACATATATATAGCTAGTTATCTATGTGTGTATGAGTGCTTATATGTATATATGTATATGTGTTGTGTGTTTGTGTGTGAGAGGTGTGGCTGTGAGTTTGTGTTAGTGATGTTGTGAGAGCAGTCAGTGCTCAGCAAGTAAGTTAAGAGAGGCTGGGCATTCATCAAAAGGGAGCTCGGGTTGGGAGGTAACTGCAAGTGGCAGTTTGCAAGTACAGGCATCAATGCACAGCACAGTACAATCATACACAGCATGTGTGTAGCATTGTACAAGAGGAGATGCTGGGCTACACTGAAGGTGAGCAGCACTTTGTTCACAGCAGCATGCACAAGAGGAAGCAGCACTCGGGATATGCACAGTACGGTTGCAGCTGTGCAAGAGGGGAGCTCGTGCATTGGTTGTGCAGCATAATAGCTCATGGAAGAGGAGAGCACAAGGTTCGGCATTCAGTGGCAAGAAAGAGGGGGACTCGGTTAGACTGCAGTCCACTATGCTGTTTCTCACTGCACAATATCAGGCAATTTATCAGTCACTGTGCTCGGGCACAGTATCAGTTCAATATTTCAGTAGGTATCAGTCAGTTTAAGGTATCCACATGTCCAGTCAGTATAGTTTCACTTGGGTTTGGGTATTCAAGATATTATAGTTACTTAGTTATTAGCCTATTAGTAAGAGTTAGTTATTAGCTAGTAGTATTGTTAGTTGGGTTATTGAGATATTGAGTTAGCTAGTAGTATTTATAGTTGGGTTATTGAGTTATTGAGTTAGCTAGTAGTATTGTTAGTTGGGTTATTGAGATATTGAGTTAGCTAGTAGTAGTTAGTTTCTATTATATGGATATATATATTATAGTATTAGTTTATAGTTAGTATATTAGCTTGGGGTATTATATATGTGTATTAGCTATATGTTAGTGTTTTGGATTACCTTGGGATACCAAGGTAATACCAATGTATTGTGTCGATACCCAAGGTATTGAGTTTGGGTATCGAGATAAGTGTGATACGCATTGGTGAAAGGCCAAGGTATCGTATTTTCATTATTTTGATATAGTATTAAGTATATTGACTTGTATATATATCTAAAAATACTATTTTTATATAATTAAACTTGTGTATCTTAGGATATGGCCTTTTGAGTGTCTTTTAGTTTCTTAGATTAGCTTGTATAGCTTAGTTTATAGTGTATCGACTTAGTGACCTAGTGTTAGACTCTTTCAACCTAGATTTTATTGGATTGACCTAGAATTGGCTTATTAACCTAGAATTGCATCATCTTAACTAATTTTCATTCTTGAACCTTGTATTAATACAACATACCATATATAGGTTGTGTGACACCAGCTTGGGCATCGAGAGACACACCTTGCTCAGGACTTCAGGCGAGTATATTTCACTGATAGTTTTTAATTCATAATATTGCATATATGCATATTCTAGAATTGTATACTTGATCCCGACACAGTGATTTTACGGACTTGTACTACATGGATCCCCTCAGAAGATGTTATCCTCTATCATATTCAGCGGGTACTCGTGTACATGTATCTTATCGTATATATTGGGTATTGATTATATTTCTTGTTCACACACTGCTCATGTTCAGTGTGCTTATTCGTGTACACCCACCGCTCCTGTTTGGTGGTTATTATATTCGTGTATACCCACTGCTCGTGTTCAGTGGTTATATTTCGTGTTCGTAGTGTATCGTGATTAGATCCATCGGTATTAGTTGGGGATGGGAGAGTAGGAGTTGATTATGTGATCAAATCCCCATTGTTACATCGTATACATTCTGGTTACATACCTTACTTGTAAACGTCTTACCTGATCATGTTCACCCAACCCGATCATATAATAAACTTGTATTCTGAGGCACATTAGTTTATATTACAGTTACTTTATCATATTGCAGATATTCATATTGTTGTTCTATATTCTCGTACATTACCTGTATATCTATTGTTGATTTATTTATATGTTTAGTGATCTTGTATTTCATTTCTATTATCTATTTGTATGCTCGATTATGTTATTGGAACTGCTTTCAGAGGTATGTACTTTACTCCAATCCTGACTGGATATATTTTTTCAGATGACTGACTTTTAGAGTAGTGTCCCATATTCTACGGGCCACAGGACGGTGTACCTATAGAGGATACTCCAATAGACCAGGAGGACTTAGTTGCGGAGCCGAGGAGGTCTAGCTTATTTGTGTTGGATTATATTAGACTATTCTTTTGTTGAGATTCACAACTTATATATTATTTCAGATTGTGGATTGTATTCTTATTTTTTCGTTCGCTATTCCATTTGTGCTTTTTTTTTCTTCGTTTGTTTTGTGATTGAGATTAGTTATACTTGTGAGATACCATATTGCTCCTCTGTTTGGAGTTGAGATGATTGACAGGTACCATATTTATTGTTGAGATATCAGATAGTTAGAAATGACCCAGATAATGTTCTACCACCGATTCTGCGGTATTGGATGGGCATAACCACGTACTCGTGCCTGATTATTCGGGTGTGGATTGTGACATATTTTTAATGGTGGCCCTGAAGGTCTAGATAGATATCGTAATTGTGTTCGTCTAGAGTACTGCTACGAGCCTGCTTTAGGAAATAGGATTTAGGCTGAGAGTTTACTCAATCACAACTAGGAAACATTCCAAAATTTATTTTTTAAATCCTTATCTGTTAAATATTGCTTTATTTTGAATAAAGTTTTGTCCTTCTGTCACTACCACTTTCCAGAATAGGGGTATTTTCGTCTTTTCATTTATTTAATTTAATATTTTAATATATTACATAATATTTATATATTATATATAATGTTCTTTAGTGTATGGGTTAGTGGACTGGACCTAGACACCCACTAGTAGAACCTCTGACCGAATTATAGGGTTATAAATTTTAATTAGCATTTTAGGGAATTAAATATTGGGGATTATAAATTATTATTTATGATTTTATTTGATTGTTGTACCTTACCGTTGCTCTGATATTTGAAGCACTATACTAGCTTTTGCCTTCCAACAAATTTTACATCCTTGTCCTAGACGTGCCAGTCTTCTATTTTGATCCATGTGTAACTCATAAATATGCCCTATTGTGCTTCCTTTTAGCCGTATAATATTCGTCACAAACGATTATATTTAATTCTAAATAAATCTAACTTTACATCTTTGTGCGTTCCAATCAAAATTGGAGACACAATCTTGACCCATTTTGTGCAACCCAAATTATGACAATATTCTATTATGAGTCTTCTACATCCATGACACTTGTGTCCCACCTAATTTTAACTCTATGTACTTCCAATTAATTTTAGAACACCATTTACACTAATTTTAATTAAATTGGTGTAAGGACCCAACTTAACCTAAAACTAGATCCAACACCAAACCAAACCCCCACTCACACCCTCAAGACTCATACTAAACACCACACACCCTTTTGAACCATTACATCACACCAAATATGGTATTTTTCCATATTTAATCCAAAAATTCTACTTTGTGTAATTTTTCAATTGTTGGGGACTTTTATGCAAAAGTGCATTGAGGTGTCCACTTTCCATTGGACACAACGCATGAAAAAATACCAATTTTCTTCATTGACCGGTCATGTAAATTTTCTCCATGAATTTGGAGTATTCAAGACTCAATATACTTCTCCCTCATCAAATCCTAGCCATCCATTTCAAACAAAACCATCATAGCCCTTAAAATTTCTACATGTAAAACCCAAACCCAATCCCTAGGTGTACTTGGGAGACTCAATTAACTAGGTTAACATCAAACCCTATTTCTCTACATATATATACAACTTCTTCTCCTTATTTTCATCTTCATCACCACCACCACAACAAAAACCGAAAACCCTAAACCTTCTCCGTCGGAGCAGTCTCTTCCCGGCCATCCACGACTGACTCCCCTCATCCCCGGCCATGACAGCTCGCCATCTCCATTGATCCTCACCGGTCGACCCGCTGCCAGTCACCCCGCTCGTCCCTGACCCTCGACTGGATCTTCCCGGCCATCCCGTTCTCCTCCACATCATCTCCGTTCACCATCATCTTCCTCGCAGCCAAGCCCCGCCTCGCCAGATCCGATCCCAACCGTCAACAACCCCGCATCGTCTCCCCACGTCGAGCAACTTCATCACCGTCGAGCACCCGCCTGAGCCTCCTCACGGCAGTCGGCCTCTACCGCTGAGCAGCAGCCCCGACTCCTCCTCACCGCCATGACCTCCCTCACTGCCAGACTTCCCATGCCACCATCGTCAACCTCACCTATAGCCACGACCTGTTTCCTAACCTCTATCCTCCCGGCCCGACTCCTTCTACCGACTACTCTTCACCGGACTATACCCTCGTCGTACAGCAAGCTATACCGAGCAGCCTTTCTCCTATCTCTGGTCGTCCACCCGCCTGAGCCTCCACAATGAGCGGCACCGATTCATCATCATCATCATCATCATCACCATCGTCGTCATCATCGTCATCGTCGACCCTTCTCGACACCGTACTCTTCGACCCACAGCAGCGACTATACCCCGTTGATCCGTCCCCTTACTGCCGTGATAGCACCATCACCCGTCTTCACCCTCGATCTCGTGCACACAGGTTCAGTTTGTTTTCCTTTATGTTGTGAGTATGTATGTATGTGAGTAGTGTTAGGATTTAGCGTATCGCTTCATGATATATTTTGTTAGATGTTTATTGCGAGATACTATGCAAGTAAACCCAAAACTAGTTGTGTGTGTGTGTGTGTATGCATATAATATTAGTTGATATATATATATATATAAGAAATTAATTGCTATTAATAGTTATGACTATAATATGTATATATACTGTATGACCCTAGGTTAACTGTGGATATCCCATATAATTGCGTATGACCATAAGTGTAATTTATGGATATTCCTTATTTACTTTTGACTGTATGACCCTGAGAATTTGTGAATTGACTGCCTTGAGTACACTAACGTACTGGCTAGACATGTGTTAGTGATTAACTGTCCGATTATGTACAGCATTTGAAGACGTGATACCCGTGCAGTTAGACGCACACTTGACCCAGCTAGTTGACCAGTGTCACCCCTAGCATAGTCTCTGAGTTCAGTGTATTTATGATTGTGTGTTAGTGTAATAACTTATGTTGTACTATTATTAAATGATGTCTATAGGACTGTAGGATTATTCAGACAAGACCTCAAAAATAGGATATTGGTATTGCCAGCAGAGGACCACAGGCAAGTACATTCTCTGATAGTTTTCATTATGTTGATCATCTCTATGATTCTAGTTGTATAGCGTACATGATTTTGACACTATGGATACACGAGTTGGCATCATCTAGACCTGTCATGAGTAGTTGTCACCCCCACATTTCAGATTAGGGGTATTTTCATTTTTTCATGATTAATGTATAAATGATTGTATAATATTTAATTATATTTAAATACCGTAATTTTATTTCATTGTTGCGCCTTACCGTTGCTTCGATATTTGGAGCGCTACCCTAGCCATTGCCTTCCAACAAATTTTACAACCTTGTCCTAGACATGCCTGCCTTCTTTTCTGGCCTTTGTGTAACTTATAATTATGTTCTCTTGTACTTCATTTTAGCCGCACATTATTTGTCGTGGACGTTTATTTTAATTCTTAATAAATCCAATTTTGTATCCTTGTGCGTTCCAATCAAAATTGGAGACACAATCTTGACCTATTTTGAGCAACCCAAATTAGGGTAATATTCTATTCTGAGTCTATTTCATTTATGACACTGTGTCCGACTTAATTTCAACTATTTGTACTTCTAATTAATTTTAGAACACCAACTGTATTAATTTTAATTAAATCAAACCTAAACCTAATTTTTTGTAATTCTCCAATTGTTGGGCACTTTTATGCAAAAGTGCATTAAGGTGTCCATTCCGTTGGATACGATACGTGAATAAACCCATTCCTCCTTCATGTGTATTTTTCCATGATTTATGGGAGTGTATAATTTAACATCAACCTCCTTAAGACCATGGCCCTCCACACCTTGAACCAATTAAACCCTAGCCCTTCATTTTGAACCCATTTGTATCATGGCCCTTGAAATTATACATGAGAAGCCCAATTCCAAGAGGGGTTGACCAGTCAAACCAATTTTAGGTCAAATCAAACCCCTATTTGTATAAATATTCTCTTTCCTTATTTTTTTCTTTTCTTTCTATTCCAACCCATGCCTCAGCCGACATTCACCATCTTTTTCCTCCTATTCTTCTCCTCCCTTCTTCCTCGCCGGAGTACAGTCCCGCCGGAGCCCAGCCGCCTCGACCGAGCAGTCTCCACCGTTCTCCTCTCCCGCCGGATCCCTCCTCCCAATGCCGTGTCCTCGCCGACCGACTGCCCCGCTGTACTTTACCCGCTCTCCTGAGTCATCCCCGACCTGCTACCCCTCTGCCGGAGCAGCACCCCCAGACTCGTCGACCGGAGACTTTCCTCCGCCTGAGCAGCAGTCGAACCACTGCCCCGTCCTCCGCCTGACAGACGCGTACGCATCCCCGCTGCACACGACTGAACGCTGTCACCCCGACCTCGAGCCGGCCATCTCCCCGACCAACCTGCAGTGCACGACCACCCGAGCCGGCCAACCTCCATTTCCACCATCACAATTGTCACCTGAACCACTGCCACCACTCTACATCGACAACTCATAGCCCCTCCACCATTCCATCCCCGTTCACCATGACCCCGCCGTGAACTCGACCTGTCCCCCTCGCTTGAGACCCGCAGACATCCTCCTCTTCGACCTCTTCCTCCCTGCACATTCCCTCGCCTGGACAGCCCCTGCCACCCCTGGTCGTTATCGTCACCATTACCATCACCATGATCATCACCATGACCTTCACTATCGCGATCACCTTCACCACCAACGTCATTGTCAACACCATCGCCATCATCAATACCTTCACCATCATCATCGTCGCCGTAGTCGTAACCTACGTCATCGTCGTCGCCATCACCGTCTTCACCGCGCTCGTGCACATGCATGCCAAAGCCAAGGTGAGGAGCATTCTTTATTTGCTTACGCATACGTACGCGTATTGTATATATATAGTATAAATTCAATTAGTGTATTAGTATTAGTATATGTTAATATTAATGCTGGTATATATATATATATGTATATATATATATGGTATAATTCTCAAATTAGTATATATATACTTATGTATATGTATTATAGACGTATGCCCTAGTATACGTTTAAAACGAATACAATTGATTGGTATGTTTAATATATATACATAGTATAATTTCATTAGTGTATATACATATATTATATATGTAATTAATTGGTATACATATATATTGTATATGTATTTAATTTGGTGTATATATATATATTATAAGTATTAATGGTAGTTAATAATAATATAATTATATATGTACTAGGTGACCCGAGCGTAATTACGGATACCCCGTAGCTATCTTGACCTGTGACCATGTAACATGTTAGCAGACTGCCATATGTACACTGACGTACTGGCAAGATCCGTATCATTGACCGTCTGTCTTACACAACAATTACAGACGCGACACCCGTGCAATTGACGCACACTTGACCTTAGTTGACTAGAGTCGTACCTAGTGTAGCCCTGAGTTCAGTGTATTTTTATTGTGTGTTAGTGTAATGTCTGATGCAATATTGTATTATGTCTATAGGATTGTTGGATTGTTCAGACAAGTCTTCAAAAATCAGGTTATTGGTATTGCCAGCAGCAGGACCCCAGGCGAGTACATTCTCTGACAGTTTCTATTATGTTAATTATCTCTATAACTCTTGTTCTATAGCGTACATGACTCTGACAGTGTTATTTATACCTGTTGGCATCATTGAGACCTGTCACGAGGAGTCATAATTTGGATTCCATCGTGCTAGCTGGCAAAAAAATGGGGAAATATTAGTAGCTTATGTGATCATACCTAATCTTACATGCATCATAGCTCACACATACCTCACGTCGGTATAGCCTGACCATTACATGCCTCATCGTTGTTACATGTGGTTAGCCTGACTTTACAAGGATGATCGCTAATCAATGTAATGAGTCTTATTAGTCCCAAGTCGATCATATGATATGTTGATATTTCACACCCTTAGTTAGATGATTCTTGAAATGCATCTCTAGTATATTGATCTAGCATCTCTACATGTTTTAGTTATTGTCCTTGTACACACTTACATACCAGTTCATTGTTCTTGCATGTACTTGTATTTCTATTTCATTGCTAGATGTATATTGATGATGATGTTCCAGTATTTCTTTATTCCAGCATTCCCTTATTCTAGTATTTTCTATCTGTCTTGTATTTTTTTACACTGTGCTATAGATTTTATCAATATATGTGGAACTGCTGTTAGAGGTGTATTTTGTTCAAATCCTGACTGGATATTTTTTCCAGGCTGTGGCATAGAGGACTTGTTTCCGACTTACTTGAAGATTGGATGTTATTAATTGCAGGTTAGATTATTTTATTATTATTTAAACTTGTCTTATATTTTATTGGTTGCTTCGATATCTCATCGTGCTTTAGCTTATGTGATTGAGTATACTCCGTATTATATTGTGATATTTGTGCCTCCTTATGGAGTTGGATATTCATGTGAGATTAATTAGATAGTTACATGACCTAGACAGCGTTCTACCGTCGATGCTGCGGCGTAGGCTGGACGTACCCACACTCTCATGCCCCTATACAGGGTGCGGGTCGTGACACATTTGTAGTGGTGGCCCATGCAGGTCTGACTTCGCAAGTTGTGCGATATCGTGTTAGTACGACGTCTTCGTTGTACTACTGCATGCCTGCTATAGAATATTGGAAATAGGATACTAGGATGAGAGAGGATACTCAATCACAAAAAAATTCTTGAGAGATTCCTGGGACGACCCCTTGAGAATCTTATTATATTTTCTAATTTAAATCTTCTTTCTTGTTTCTGTCCGCTCTCGCTTGTTGTTATTAAACTTGATTCTTGTTGATCAGTTATTAAATTAAAATCTTGGTATCATTGTTGAGTTTGATTCTTATTGACCAATTATTAAATTTAATTCTTGGTATCATTGTTGAGTTGATTTTATATCGAGATAAATTTATGGGCTAAAATTTACGGTATCATCTGATGACATATATTGATGAGAACAGTAAGAAAGGTAAAACGTTTACTTTGGTTATGGAACCTAGAGTTTATCGCAGCCATATTAGCTGTCGTAACGAGAACGTAGGTACCTGACTTGGATGTACATACTATAGTTATGAAACTTAGAGTCTCTCGCAGCCATATCGGTTGGCGTGGCGAAGATTCTAGATGACATGATTATAGAGTTGCATACCTTAGTTACGGAACCTGTCGTTTATCGTATCTATGCTTACTGGCGTGGCAAGAATTCTGAGTATCATGATTTCGGACAGACGTGTATGATTATCAGGTTGTATCTTTAAATGGTTCTTAAAGTATCATCTCAAGATTTATCTATTTTTGTTATTACATAACTTTGTTCCATTATTTCATTTCTTTACTAGCAGTAAAGATACCTTCAGTCCTTGATCTGGTTCCTTTTTGAGCTTATTTTCTTTGAGTATTCCTTGTTAGTATGATAATTGGTTACTTGCAATTATGTCTGTGTCTTGTATTAGTGTTGACTGAGTTTGACTTGTGAGTTGTAAGTATTTCTTGGTTGGACATGTGAGCAATAGGCATTAATTTAGAGATAATTATAACATAGTACCTTGTAGCAATAGCTCTAGGATAGGTGTCATTATAGTACTATAAGTAAAAGGAGAGTATAGAGTATCAGTGATGGTTCCAAGAGTAAGTATCAGAATCAGCATGCCAGTCCTGGATAGTCATAAATTTATGTGATTGGATGATCTATGTAAATAATTAAGTATCAAGGAATTGTGTTAAAAAAAATAATGGAGCATGATATTCAATTTGATGGTTGATACTTGGGTATGTCAAGAGTAAAGAAATGTATCTACATAAAGGTTATTAATGAGTGTGCCATAGTAGGAGGATACCCTTGAGTGGATAGGAGAGTGTGAGTGAATAAAAATATATTGTGCTGAGTATTAAGACTTGTATTATAGATAAAAGAAGGGCCTCGATATGTGATTTGATCTGAGTGTACCGATATATGACTAATGATGGATGTATCACCTGATATTGAGACAAGTGATATATGTCTAGAAATTATGTGCAGGATGCACATTGGGTAATAAGTATCAGAAAATAAAAGTTCATAAAAGTGGAAGCATGAGTATTAGGAAATTCCAATGGCTTGTCATGGGTTAAGAAATATCAAGATGGATCATGAAAGGTATGAAGTGTATCACAGACTAGTGTAACCAGCTGAAAAAGGTTAAAAGAAGATACGTATACATCAATCGAGATATGTAACCATATGCCTGCCCTTGAGATTGAAGTGAAGCCTGGGTATTATAGAAAGAGCAAGTGATCATGAGTTCTAATAAGTTTTGATGAGATAATCTGATAATGAAGTTAGTGTTACCATGCCAAGAGTACTAATGTTTCTATATCAAGGATTAGTCGAAAATGATGCAAATAACAGTAAGTACTTCGTGTGATGATAATTAGATTGGTATACCAGTTAATATAGATAGAAAATCATTGGAGAAAATACGTGTGATGATAACTTTGATTATTGGGAGTAATATTGCAAGTAATCTGGGCAGTACAAATTTTAGTACACAGTTGAGAGTTGTAGACAATTGGTGTATTGTGTGCACCTTGAGTATTAGAGACTGTGAGTATTTATATGTATACTTGTGGATTTAAATTTATAATTTGAAGATGGAAATAATTTTTAAGAATTTTGACGAGTTGAGATTTTATGTTATTAAAAATTTTGAGGATTCAAATTTAATTCAATAAACATAGTCAAAGCTATAAGGATTTTGGAAGTGATTAAAAAATTTATTTCGATATTTGAGCATTTGACTTTTGAGGAAATTATATGCATTTTATATTAAATTGTTCAAGAAGTTAAACTTTGATGATCTTATTTTGAGGATTAATTTTATGGTGGGTAAGAAAAGTATAACAGTATATGAGTGGTTGATGTGCATGTGTAAGGATCTATTAGCTTGAGAATGCTTGAGATGGCACTGCAAACAGACTTGGGTGTCCATCTAGAGTTATATTAGAATGAGTAGTACTTAGTATGGTGTGTTGCACTTGGTGTGCACTTGAGTGATAAGAACAACTAGTATGAATAATTGTAGTAGGAAAGAGATGCTAGCAGTAGGTGTGCTAGTAGTAGAAACGGTGGTACCTAAAAGGATACATGTATCAAAGTTTGGATGCATCATTAAATCTATGGTTGTGTTAGAGGTTCTTGGTATCATATTTTGGTATTAATAGATATGTGTGTGTCATGTCGATGTATCCAAGGATATCTTGTGGACTAGTGATTAGTTGATATGGGTATCAGTGTATAGGGATAGGAATTTATGAATGAATTTGCCAGAGTTAAGTGTATGATAGATGTTGAAGACGTCCTAGTAATGGGTTAGAAGGCTATGTTCTGTTCTTTCCTACTGTTCCTTTCCGTCTATTGGATTGATTAATTTTCTTGTACTATAGCTTGTATCAAAGATCTTCTTAGTAGGATGTAGTTAGTAGTACATCCTGACAGAGACTATTATACCAGGACAAAAGAGACTATGACCATGCATATTTCATCTAGATTGCACATTTTATCTAGATTGCGTGTTATATTGCGTGTTGTATGACTATAAGTAGGATTCTCTTAGACTTTTTTTGTTGAGGATTTGACCATAGTGAAGAATTAATGAAGAGGTTATGAATTGACAAAGAGAGACAATGTGACTTAAATTTCGAGAAAAAATATTTATTTAAATGAAGAGAGTTGAGAATTTAATATGACAGAATTGACGATTTGTTAAATCATAAATTTTTATGAAGATTGTGGTATGATTGAATGTCACTAACATTTGAGAAAATTAAGGAGATTTTCATTATATTCATTGGCCTGCAAGTTATGAACTTATATTGAATGTGGTATTTGAAGATTTCATAAGTATTACATTATTTGATTTTGAGTGGAAAAAGAAATTGAGGATTAAGATCACTAATGGGTTAGTATTTGATTCTAAACTTTTGGGGATGAGGATTTAAATTTTATAAACATGCATCAATTGGATTTAAATTAGAGGAGTAAGATGATTAAATGGGTTAGTGTTTGAATACAAACTTTTTGGATGATATTTTAATTTTATAAATCTACATTGAGTGGATTTAAAATTAGAGGATTGAATATTAAGTTTTGTAATTAGTGATTTGCAAAAAAAAAAAAAAATTGAGGAGATTTTGATAATAATGGGATTTGATTTTTAATTTTGAAGATTTGCGGGAATATGATACTTATAGAATTTTGAAAGAAATTTTGTGAAATAGCAATATGAATTTACTTCATGATTATGTGATTTGGTGAATTTAAAATTTTGATGGAAAATAAATAAATAAATAAATAAATACGACTGTTGAGTATCTTAAATTTCGAGGAAGAAATTCTTTTAAGGAGGGTAGACTTGTCACCCCCATATTTCAGATTAGGGGTATTTTCGTCTTTTCATAATTAATGTATAAATGATTGCATAATATTTAATTATACTTAAATACCGTAATTTTATTTCATTGCTGTGCCTTACCGTTGCTTCGATATTTGGAGCGCCACCATAGCCATTGCCTTCCAACAAATTTTATAACCTTGTCCTAGACATGCCTGTCTTCTTTTCTGGCCTTTGTGTAACTTATAATTATGTTCTCTTGTGCTTCATTTTAGCTGCACAATATTCGTCGCGGACATTTATTTTAATTCTTAATAAATCTAATTTTGTATCCTTGTACGTTCCAATCGAAATTGGAGACACAATCTCGACCTATTTTGAGCAATCCAAATTAGGGTAATATTCTATTCTGAGTCTATTTCATTTATGATACTGTGTCCTACTTAATTTTAGCCCTTTGTACTTCTAATTAATTTTAGAATACCAAATGTATTAATTTTAATTAAATTAAACCTAAACCTAATTTTGTGCAATTTTCCAATTGTTGGGCACTTTTATGAAAAAGTCCATTAAGGTGTCCAACCCGTTGGATACGACACATGAATAAATCCATTCCTCCTTCATGTTTATTTTTCCATGATTTATGGGAGTGTATAATTTAACATCAACCTCCTTAAGACCATGGCCCTCCACACCTTGAACCAATTGAACCCTAGCCCTTTATTTTGAACCCATTTGAATTATGGCCCTTGAAATCATATATGAGAAGCCCAATTCCAAGAGGGGTTGACCAGTCAAACCAATTTTAGGTCAAATCAAACCCCTACTTGTATAAATATTCTCTTTCCTTATTTTTCCTTTTCTTTCTATTCCAACCCATACCTCAGCCGACATTCACCATCTTCTTCCTCCTATTCTTCTCCTCCCTCCTTCCTCGTCGGAGTCCAGTCCCGTCGGAGCCAACCGCCTCGATCGAGCATTCCCCACCGTTCTCCTCTCCCGCCGGATCCCTCCTCCCAATGCCGTGTCCTCGCCGACCGACTGCCCCGCTGTACTTTTCCCGCTCACCTGAGTCGTCCCCGACCTGCTACCTCTCCGCCGGAGCAGCACCCCCAAACTCGTCGACCGGAGACTTCCCTCCGCCTGAGAAGCAGTCGAACCACTGCCCCATCCTCCGCCTGACAGATGCGTACTCATCCCCGCTACACACGACTGAACGCTGTCACCTCGACCTCGAGTCGGCCATCTCCCCGACCAACCTGTAGTGCATGACCACCCGAGCCGGCCAACCTCCATTTACACTACCACCATTGTCACCTGAACCACCACCACCACTCTACATCGATAACTCACAGTGCCTCCACCATCCCATCCCCGTTCACCATGACCCCGCCGTGAACTCAACCTGTCCCCCTCGCCTGAGACCCGCAGACATCCTCCTCTTCGACCTCTTCCTCCCTACATATTCCCTCGACTGGACAGCCCCGGCCACCCCTGGTCGTTATCGTCACCATTACCATCACCATGATCATTACCATAACCTTCACCATCGCGATCACCTTCACCACCAACGTCGTTGTCAACATCATCATCGCCGTAGTCGTAACCTACGTCATCGTCGTCGCCATCATCGTCTTCGCCGCGCTCGTGCATGTGCACCCCAAAGCCAAGGTGAGGAGCATTCTTTATTTGTGTACGTATACGTACGCGTACACGCATATTGTATATATATAGTATAAATTCAATTAGTGTATTAGTATTAGTATATGTTAATATTAATGCTGGTATATATATATATATATATACATATATATATATATATATATATATACATATATATATATATATATATATGTATATATATATATATGTATATATATATAGTATATTTCTTAAATTAGTATATATATACTTATGTATATGTATTGTAGACGTATGCCCTAGTATACGTTTAAAATGAATACAATTGATTGGTATGTTTAATATATATACATAGTGTAAATTCATTAGTGTATATACATATATTATATATGTAATTAATTGGTATACGTATATATTGTATATGTATTTAATTTGGTGTATATATATATTATAAGTATTAATGCTAGTTAATAATAATATAATTATATATGTATTAGGTGACCCGAGCATAATTACGGATACCCCGTAGCTATCTTGACCTGTGACCATGTAACATGTTAGCAGACTGCCATATGTACACTGACGTACTGGCAAAACCCGTATCATTGACTGTCTGTCTTGCACAGCAATTACAGATGCGACACCCGTGCAATTAACGCACACTTGACCTTAGTTGACCAGAGTCGTACCTAGCGTAGCCCTAAGTTCAGTATATTTTTATTGTGTGTTAGTGTAATATATGATGCAATATTGTATTATGTGATATGTCTATAGGATTGTTGGATTATTCAGACAAGTCTTCAGAAATCAGGTTATTGGTATTGCCAGCAGCAGGACCCCAGGCGAGTACATTCTCTGACAGTTACTATTATGTTGATTATCTCTATAACTCTTGTTGTATAGCGTACATGACTCTGACACTGTTATTTACACGGGTTGGCATCATTGAGACCTGTCACGAGGAGTCGTGATTTGGATTCCATCGTACTAGCTGGAGGAAAATAGGGAAATATTAGTAGCCTAGGTGATCATACCCAAACTTACATGCATCATAGCTCACCCATACCTCACGTCGGTGAAGCCTGACCATTACATGCCTCATCGTTGTTACATGTGGTTAGCTTGACTTTACAAGGATGATCGCTAATCAATGTAATGAGTCTTATCAGTCCCAAGTAGATCATATGATATGTTGATATTTCACACCCTTAGTTAGATGATTCTTGACATGCATCTCTAGTATATTGATCTAGCATCTGTACATGTTTTAGTTATTATCCTTGTACACACTTACATACCAGTTCACTGTTCTTGCATGTACTTGTATTTCTATTTCATTGTTAGATGTATATTGATGATGATGTTCCAGTATTTCTTTATTCCAGCATTCCCTTATTCCAGTATTTCTTATTGCCAGTATTTCCTATCTGTCTTGTATTTTTTTATACTGTGCTGTAGATTTTGTCAATATATGTGGAACTGCTGTTAGAGGTATATTTCGTTCAAATCTTGACTGGATATTTTTTCCAGACTATGACATAGCGGACTTATTTCCGGCATACTTGGATATTGGATGTTATTAATTGCAGGTTAGATTATTTTATTATTATTTAGACTTATCTTGTATTTCATTGGTTGCTTCGATATCTCATCGTACTTTAGCTTATGTGATTGAGTATATTCCGTATTATATTGTGATATCTGTGCCTCCTTATGTAGTTGGATATTCATGTGAGATTGATTAGATAGTTACATGACCTAGACAGCGTTCTACCGCCGATGTTGCGGTGTAGGCTGGACGTACGCACGCTCTCGTGCCCCTATACCGGGTGCGGGTCGTGATACACTTTTAGTGGTGTCCCATGCAGGTCTGACTTCGCAAGTTGTGCGATGTCGTGGTAGTGCGATATCTTAGTTGTACTACTGCGTGCCTGCTATAGAATATAGGACATAGGATACTAGGATTTGAGAGGATACTCAATCACAAAAAAAAATTTGAAAGATTCCTGGGACGACCCCTTGAGAATCTTATTATAATTTCAAATTTTAATCTTTTTCCTTTTTTCCGTCCGCTCTCGCTTGTTGTTATTGAACTTGATTCTTGTTGATCAGTTATTAAATTAAAATCTTGGTATCATTGTTGAGTTTGATTCTTGTTGACCAGTTGTTAAATTTAATTCTTGGTATCGTTGTTGAATTAATTTCATATCGAGATGAATTTTATGGGCTAAAATTTATGGTATCATCTGATGACATATATTAATGAGAACAGTGAGAAAGATAAAATGTCTACTTTGGTTATGGGACCTAGAGTTTATCGCAGCCATATTAGCTGTCGTAACGAAAATGTAGGAACCGGACTTGGATGTACATACTATAGTTATGAAACTTAGAGTCTCTCGCAGCCATACCAGTTGGTGTGGGAAAATTCTAGATGATATGATTATAGAGGTGCATACCTTAGTTACGAAACCTGTCGTTTATCGCATCTATGCTTACTGGCGTTGCGAGGATTCTGAGTGTCATAATTTCGGACAGACGTGTATGATTATCAGGTTGTATCTTAAAATGTTTCTTAAAGTATCATCTCGAGATTTATCTATTTTTGTTATTACATAACTTTGTTCCATCATTTCATTTCTTTACTAGCAGTAAAGATACCTTCAGTCCTTGATCTGGTTCCTTTTTGAGCTTATTTTCTTTGAGGATTCCTTGTTAGTATGATAATTGGTTACTTGCAATTATGTCTGTGTCTTGTATTAGTGTTGACTGAGTTTGACTTGTGAGTTGTAAGTATTTCTTGGTTGGACATGTGAGCAGTAGGCATTAATCTAGAGATAATCATAGCATAGTACCTTGTAGCAATAGCTCTAGGATAGGTGTCATTATAGTACTATAAGTAGAAGGAGAGTATAGAGTATCAGTGATGGTTCCAAGAGTAAGTATCAGAATCAGCATGCCAGTCCTGGATAGTCATAAATTTATGTGATTGGATAATCTATGTAAATAATTAAGTATCAAGGAATTGTGTTAAAAAAAATAATAGAGCATGATATTCAATTTGATGGTTGATACTTGGTTGTGTAAAGAGTGAAGAAATGTATCTACATAAAGGGTATTAATGAGTGTGCCATAGTAGGAGAATACCCATGAGTGGATAGGAGAGTGTGAGTAAATAAAAATACATTATCCTGAGTAGTAAGACTTGTATTAAAGATAAAAGAAGGGCCTCGATATGTGATTTGATCTGAGTGTACCGATATATGACTAATGATGGATGTATCACCTGATATTGAGACAAGTAATGTGTGTCTAGAAATTATGTACAGGATGCACAGTGGGTGATAAGTATCAGAAAACGAAAGTTCATAAAAATAGAAGCATGAGTATTAGAAAATTCCAATAGCGTGTCATGGGTTAAGAATATCAAGATGGATCATGCAAGGTATGAAGTGTATCACAGATTAGTGTAACATGCTGAAAAGGGTTAAAAGAAGATACGTATACATCAATCGAGATATGTAACCATATGCCTGCCCTTGAGATTGAAGTGAAGCATGGGTATTATAGAAAGTGCAAGTGATCATGAGTTATAATAAGTTTTGATGAGTTAATCTGATAATGAAGTTAGTGTTACCATGCCAAGAGTACTAATGTTTCTATATCAAGGATTAGTCAAGAATGGTGCTAATAACAGTAAGTACTTCGTGTGATGATAATTAGATTGGTATACCAGTTAATATAGATAGAAAATTATTGGAGAAATACGTGTGATGATAACAATGATTATTGGGAGTAATATTGCAAGTAATCCGGACAGTACAAATTTCAATACACAGTTGAGAGTTGTAGACAATTGGTGTATTGTGTGCACCTTGAGTATTAGAGATTGTGAGTATTTATATGTATACTTGTGGGTTTAAATTTATAATTTGAAGATGGGAAATAAATTTTAATTTTTAAGAATTTTGAGGAGTTGAGATTTTATGTTATTAAAAATTTTGAGGATTCAAATTCAATTCAATAAACATAGTCAAAGCTATAAGGATTTTGAAAGTGATTAAAAATTTTATTTTGATATTTGAACATTTGAGTTTTGTGGAAAGTATATGCATTTTATTTTAAATTGTTCAAAAAGTTAAACTTTGATGATCTTATTTTGAGGATTAATTTTATGGTGGGTAAGAAAAGTATAACAGTATATGAGTGGTTGATGTGCAAGTGTAAGGATCTATTGGCTTGAGAATGCTTGAGATGGCACTGCAAATAGACTTGGGTGTCCATCTAGAGTTATATTAGAATGAGTAGTACTTAGTATGGTGTGTTGGATTTGGTGGCACTTGAGTGATAAGAACAACTAGTATGAATAATTGTAGTAGGAAAGAGATGCTAGCAGTAGGTGTGCTAGTAGTAGAAATTGTGGTACCTAAAAGGATACATGTATCAAAGTTTGGATGCATCATTAAATCTATGATTGTGTTAGGGGTTCTTGGTATCATATTTTGGTATTAATAGATATGTGTGTGTCAAGTGGATGTATCCAAGGATATCTTATGGACTAGTGATTAGTTGATATGGGTATCAGTGTATAGGGATAGAAATTTGTGAATGAATGTGCCAGAGTTAAGTGTATGATAGAAGTTAAAGACGTCAAAGTAATGGGTTAGAAGGCTATGTTCTGTTCTTTCCTTCTGTTCCTTTCCGTCTATTGGATTGATTAATTTTCTAGTACCATAGCTTGTATCAAAGATCTTCTTGCTAGGATGTAATTAGTAGTACACCCTGACAGAGACCATAATACCATGACAAAAGAGACTATGACCATGCATGTTTCATCTAGATTGCACATTTTATCTAGATTGCGTATTGTATTGCGTGTTGTATGACTATAAGTAAGATTCTCTTAGACTTTTATTATTGAGGGTTTGACCATAGTGAAGAATTAATGAAGAGGTTATGAATTGACAAAGAGAGACAATGTGCCTTAAATTTTGAGGATAAATATTTATTTAAATGAAGAGAGTTGAGAATTTAATATGACAGAATTGACGATTTGTTAAATCATAAATTTTTATAAAGATTGTAGTATGATTGAATGTCACTAACATTTGAGGAAATTAAGGAGATTATCATTATATTCATTGGCCTGTAAGTTATGAACTTATATTGAATGTGGTATTTGAAGATTTCATAAGTATTACATTATTTGATTTTGTATGGAAAAAGAAATCGAGAATTAAGATCACTAATGGGTTAGTGTTCGATTCTAAACTTTTTGGGATGAGGATTTAAATTTTATAAACATGCATCAATTGGATTTAAATTAGAGGAGTAAGATGATTAAATGGGTTAGTGTTTGAATACAAACTTTTTGGATGAGATTTTAATTTTATAAATCTACATTGAATGGATTTAAAATTAGATGATTGAATATTAAGTTTTGTAATTAGTGATTAGCAAAAAAAAAATTGAGGAGATTTTGATAAGAATGGGATTTGCTTTTTAATTTTGAAGATTTGCGGGAATATGATACTTATAGAATTTTGAAAGAAAATTTGTGAAATAGCAATATGAATTTACTTCATGATTATGTGAATTGATGAATTTAAAATTTTGATGGAAAATAAATAAATAGATACGACTGTTGAGGATCTTAAATTTCGAGGACAAAATTCTTTTAAGGAGGGTAGACTTGTCACCCCTACATTTCATATTAGGAGTACTTTCGTCTTTTCATGATTAATGTATAAATGATTGAATAATATTTAATTATATTTAAATACCGTAATTTTATTTTATTGTTGTGCCTTACCATTGCTTCGATATTTGGAGCACTACCCTAGCCATTGCCTTCCAACAAATTTTACAATCTTGTCCTAGACATGCCTGCCTTCTTTTTTGGCCTTTGTGTAACTTATAATTATGTTCTCTTGCGCTTCATTTAGCCGCACAATATTTGTCGCAGATTTTTATTTTAATTCTTAATAAATCCAATTTTGTATCCTTGTGCGTTCCAATCGAAATTGGAGACACAATCTTGACATATTTTGAGCAACCCAAATTAGGGTAATATTCTATTCTGAGTCTATTTCATTTAGGATACTGTGTCCCACTTAATTTTAGCCCTTTGTACTTCTAATTAATTTTAGAACACCAATTGTATTAATTTTAATTAAATTAAACCTAAACCTAATTTTGTGCAATTTTCTAATTGTTGGACACTTTTATGCAAAAGTGCATTAAGGTGTTCATCCCGTTGGACACGACACGTGAATAAACCCATTCTTCCTTCATGTGTATTTTTCTATGATTTATGGGAGTGTATAATTTAACATCAACCTTCTTAAGACCATGGCCCTCCACACCTTGAACCAATTAAACCCTAGCCCTTCATTTGGAACCCATTTGAATCATGGCCCTTGAAATCATACATGAGAAGCCCAATTCCAAGAGGGGTTGACCAGTCAAACCAATTTTAGGTCAAATCAAACCCCTACTTGTATAAATATTCTCTTTCCTTATTTTTCCTTTTCTTTCTATTCCAACCCATGCCTCAACCGACATTCACCACCTTCTTCCTCCTATTCTTCTCCTCCCTCCTTCCTCGTCGGAGTCCAGTCCCGCCGGAGCCCAGCCGCCTTGACCGAGCAGTCCCCACCGTTCTTCACTCCCACCGGATCCCTCCTTCCAACGTCTTGTCCTCGCCGACCGACTGCCCCGCTGTACTTTTCCCGCTCACCTGAGTCTTCCCCGACCTGCTACCCCTCCGCCGGAGAAGCACCCCCAGACTCGTCTACCGGAGACTTCCCTCCGCCTGAGCAGCAGCCGACCCACTGCCCCGTCCTATGCCTGACAGATGCGTACGCATCCCTGCTGCACATGACTGAACACTGTCACCTCGACCTCGAGCCGGCCATCTCACCGACCAACCTGCCGAGCACGACCACCCAAGCCGGCCAACCTCCTTTTCCACGACCACCATTGTCACCTGAACCCCAACCACCACTCTACATCGACAACTCACAGCGCCTCCACCATACCGTCCCCGTTCACCACGACCCCGCATATTCCCTCGCCTGGACAGCCCCGGCCACCCCTGGTTGTGATCGTCACCATTACCATCACCATGACCTTCACCACCAACGTTGTTGTAAACACCATCGCCATCATCAATACCTTCACCATCATCATCGTCGCCGTAGTCGTAACCTACGTCATCGTCGTCACCATCATCGTCTTCGCCGCACTCGTGCACGTGCATTCCAAAGCCAAGGTGAAGAGCATTCTTTATTTGTGTACGGATACGTACGCGTATATGCGTATTGTATATATATAGTATAAATTCAATTAGTGTATTAGTATTAGTATATATTAATATTAATGCTGGTATATATATATATATATATATATGTATATATATATATATATGTATATATATATATATATGTATATATATATATATATATATCTATATCTATATCTATATCTATATCTATGTATATATATATATAGTATATTTCTCAAATTAGTATATATATACTTATGTATATGTATTGTAGACGTATGCCCTAGTATACGTTTAAAACGAATACAATTGATTGGTATGTTTAATATATATACATAGTATAAATTCATTAGTGTATATACATATATTATATATGTAATTAATTGGTATACATATATATTGTATATGTATTTAATTTGGTGTATATATATATTGTAAGTATTAATGGTAGTTAATAATAATATAATTATATATGTACTAGGTGACCAGAGCGTAATTACGGATACCCCGAAGCTATCTTGACCTGTGACCATGTAACATGTTAGCAGACTGCCATATGTACACAGACGTACTGGCAAGACCCGTATCATTGACTGTCTGTCTTGCACAGTAATTACAGACGCGACACTCGTATAATTGATGCACACTTGACCTTAGTTGACCAGAGTCGTACCTAGCGTAGCCCTGAGTTCAGTGTATTTTTATTGTGTGTTAGTGTAATGTCTGATGCAATATTGTATTATGTGATATGTCTATAGGATTGTTGGATTGTTCAGACAAGACTTCGAAAATTAGGTTATTAGTATTGCCAGCAGCAGAACCCCAGGCGAGTACATACTCTGACAGTTTCCATTATGTTGATTATCTCTATAACTCTTGTTGTATAGCGTACATGACTCTGACACTGTTATTTATACGAGTTGGCATCATTGAGACCTGTCACGAGGAGTCATGATTTGGATTCCATCGTGCTAGCTGGGGAAAAATGAGAAAATATTAGTAGCTTATGTGATCATACCCAACCTTACATGCATCATAGCTCACCCATACCTCACGTCGGTGCAGCCTGACCATTACATGCCTCATCGCTGTTACATGTGGTTAGCCTGACTTTACAAGGATGATCGCTAATCAATGTAATGAGTCTTATCAGTCCCAAGTCGATCACATGATATGCTGATGTTTCACACACTTAGTTAGATGATTCTTGACATGCATCTCTAGTATATTGATCTAGCATCTCTACAAGTTTTAGTTATTGTTACATAGAGGACTTGTTTTCGGCATACTTGGAGATTGGATGTTATTAATTGCAGGTTAGATTATTTTATTATTATTTAGACTTGTCTTGTATTTCATTGGTTGTTTCGATATCTCATCGTGCTTTAGCTTATATGATTGAGTATATTCCATATTATATTGTAATATCTGTGCCTCCTTATGGAGTTGGATATTCATGTGAGATTGATTAGATAGTTACATGACCTAGACAGCGTTCTACCGCCGATGCTGCGGTGTAGGCTGGACATACCCACGCTCTCGTGCCCCTATACAAGGTGCAGGTCATGACAGGAGTCGCGATTGGAATCCATCGTGCTAGCTGGGGACGGAGAAATATTATTAGATTATGTGATCATACCCAACTCTACATGAATCATAGCTCACCCACACCTCACGTCGGTGCAGCCTGACCATTACTTGCCTCATAGCCTGTTATATATGATTAGCCTGACTATTTCTCGCATCATAGCTAACTGGATGGTTAGCCTGACCTTACATGAATCATAGCTAATCATACATAGCAAGCCTGATCAGTCCCAAGCCGATCACATGATATGCTGATATTTCACACACTTAGCTAGTTAGTCTATACATGTATTTCTAGTTATTGATCTAGCATTTCCTTATATTCTAGTTATTATTCTAGCATTTACTTATATTCCAGTTCATTGTTCTAGCATGTACTTGTATTTTTGTTCATTGCTAGTTGTACCATTGATGATGATATATGCTCCAGTATTTCTATTTCTAGTATTTTATTATCTCCAGTATTTCTTATTGCCAGTATTTATATTCATCTTGTATTTTTTTACACTGTATTATAGTTTTTGTCAATATACTTGGAACTGCTGTTAGTGCTTGTACTTCGCTCTAATCCTGACTGGATATTTTTTCCAGAGGATTTTGAGGACTTCTGTCCTACACACTATGGACAAGGTATAGATGGAGACTACATACCAGAGATCTTAGAGGAGTCCCTTCCTTTAGAGGAGACACTACCTGCAGCTAATTAGACAGCATTTATTTTATGCATTTAAGATTTATTTTGAGTTTATGTCGAGACTTATGTTGAGTTTAATTTGAGACTTGTGGAGACTATTTATGTAGGACAGCTAGACTTTAGATTTATCGTTGTATTTGTGTAGTTGTGTTTGACTTATGTCAGTACTCCTTATCTTTTTATCTCATCGTGCCATTTATTTCCTATAGTTATTGTGATCGAGCATATATTATGAATTGTTGATCAATGTATTATTCATTGTCCTCCCTATGGAGTTGAGATCATTGACAGGTTATGAGTTATGTTTAGTAGTATTGAGACCTAGACAGCGTTCTACCACTGATGCTACGACGTAGGCTAGACGTACCCACGGCTCATGCCTAAATTTCGATTGTGGGTCATGACACCTTCTTTGATGATATCGTATCATATTCAAAATTGATTCCATATTTCAATCTATCTTCAGGATGTCGCCGAAGACACATTTCCAGCGATCAGGTGTCGCGACAGCACGATCAGTCAAATTATCACCCATGAGGGCAGCACCCTCAGACGATGGTCCAGCCCCTACATTCAGGGGGTTAGCTTCACCGATCCAGGTGGGCATATCTACAACAGCTTTCGGAGGTGCTCCACCTCCAGTACCGAGGACAGGGCAGACAGTTTTCGAGTATCTTCTATCTCTACCACCTACAGTTAATCAGATATAGATATTTGTCTCTTCCAGCAGATGATAGAGGCACAGCAGCATCAGTCAGAGGTCCTACGACAGAGCATGGAGAATGCTCACCAGATCGCTCTTGCAGTAGTTGAGAGAGCTACTACAGTCCAGCCATAAACGGTACCACCTTAGTTTATTCCTCCAGGTACCATCATAGACTTCAAGGGGATGGGCCCAAAGGACTTCAGAGGCATAGAGGGGATTCTCTATGCGGATGATTGGATCGAGGACATCGAGAAGAACCTACGGCTGGCACAGATTCCAGAGATGCTACAGATAGAAATAGCGGTGTGTATGATGTTCGACATTACTTTGACATGGTTCCGGACAGACTGCAGGATTATAGTACCAGGACTTACTTGGGAAGCCTTTAAAGAGCTTTTCAAGGAGAAGTTCTTCCCACACGTGGCTCTTACATCTTTGGAGAGTCAGTTCCAGTACCTCATCCAGGGAGATATGTCAGTGGACTAGTATGCGGCAGAGTATTGCAGACTAGGTCGCTTCGTAGACGGTCAGAACCCTAGAGGCAGAGCAAGGAGGTTCAGAAAGGGCCTAAACCGGGAGGCCAAATTCCACACGAACAGAGATCCTACTGCCACCTTTGAGAAGATTCTCAAGCAGGCGTAGAGAGCAGAAGATGACTTAGAGCTTGGCTCTAAGAGGTCGAAGGACACGGGAGGATCCAGCACCAACATGGGTCCAACGAAGAGGCCTCACTTCTAACAGCAGCACCAGAGGCCTTACCAGCACCAGAGGCAGCAGTATCACGGGCCAGCTAGAGCGTCGGTACAGCAGATGCATCAGATCCAGAGGACAGTAGTTTCTTGCACTTTCTGTAGGAAGCAAGGATACGAATGGGACGCATGCAGGATAAGGCTAGGCCAATGCTTATTATGTGGATCGAAAGATAATCAGTTGAGGGCTTATCCCAAAGTCCTAACTCGTCCAGCTCAGGGTGGAGGACAGGCACAGAGGGCACCCGCTAGACCACCAGTGGGACAGCAGTAGAGAGGACCTCTTCCACCGCAGCAGCAGCAGCAGCAGTTTGCCTAGTATCAGCAGCAAAGAGGAGCGCAGCGATAGGGGCGAGCTTTTGCCTTGACTATCGAGGAGGAGGAGCCGGTTGGCGATGTCATCTCAGGTTCAGTTTATCTTGATTCCTTTCTAGCTCATGTTTTATTCGATTATGGTGCTTCTCATAGCTTTGTATCTGTATCTTTTGCTTTGAGGTATCGTCTTGAGTCTGAACAGTTGGCGAGGATTTGCAAGATCACGACCAGAGGTGGCATTATCCTGGTCAGTGATGTTTGTAAGTACCAGAGAGTTTATTTGGGAGGCCATGAGCTGAGCGTATGTTTACTCGTTATGACACTTCCGAGTTATGATATAGTACTCAGAATGGATTGGTTGAGTAGACATCATGCTAGTATCGATTATCGTAGAGGCAGAGTTTTATTTCAGACGCTAGGAGTGCCGGAGTTCGAGTTCGTCCGAGGAGTAGAGCAGAGCAAAGGCAATTTCTGTGGAGCTTTAGTATAAGAGCAGGATCTGCCACATCCATTGATTTTAGAGTTTGTGGATGTCTTTCCAGAGGAGTTGCCAGGGTTGCCATCGGATAGAGATATAGAATTCTTTATAGATTTAGTGTGAGGCGTAGAGCCGATATCTCTGCACGTCTATAGAGTAAACAATAGTGAACTAGTAGAGTTAAAGAAGCATCTGGATGATTGCAAGACAAGGGCTTTATCCATTCCAGTTCATTACCATGGGGTGCTCCAGTACTTTTTGTACCAAAGAAGGATGGGTCGGTACGTATATGTATCTACTACAGGATACTAAACAACCTCACTATCAAGAACAAATACCCGTTGTCGCAGATTGATGACTTCGTTGACCAGTTAAGCGAAGCAAAGGTATTCTCAAAGATAGACTTGAGGTCAGGGTACCACCAGGTAAAAGTGAATAGGGAAGACATCTCGAAGACAGCTTTCAGGACTCATTATGGGCAGTTCGAGTTCATGGTGATGCCGTTTGGGTTGACCAATGCCCCGGCAGTATTCATGAATTTGATGAACAAGGTGTTTTATCAGTACCTGGATCAATTTTTTGTAGACTTTATTGATAATATTTTGATATATTCGAAGACCCCAGAGGAGCATGAGCAGCACTTAAGGATAGTTCTGGAGACCCTCAGGAAGGAGAAGTTGTATGGCAAGTTATCAAAGTGTGAATTCTTCCTTAATAAGGATGAATTCCTTGGGCATATTATTACAGGAGATGGAATCTCGGTGGACCCGAAGAAGATCTCACCAGTTGAATCATGGTCTACCCCGAGTTCAGTAGCAGAGATCAGGAGTTTCCTTGATTGGCAGGCTACTACCGGAGGTTTGTTATGGACTTTTCGAGACTTGCAGAGCCGATGACTAGACTAACCAGTAAGGACATAGAATTCGTCTAGACTGAGGATTGTCAGTCAATATTTGAGGAGCTGAAGAGGAGATTGACTACAGCTCCAATCTTGACATTATTGTCAGGAGTAGGAGGATTTTCCATTTACAGTGATGCATCAAGGAAGGGTTTGGGTTATGTATTACAGCAGCATGGGAAGGTGATTGCCTATGCTTCCAGGTAATTAAGCCCGCATGAGAAGAACTATCCTACCCACGACTTGGAGTTGACAGCGGTTATCTTTGCTCTCAAATTATGGAAATACTACTTGTATAGAGAGAGAGTGGAGATCTTCACAGACCATAAGAGCTTGAAGTATGTGTTTACACAAAAAAAAGCTCAATATGAGGCAGTAGCGATGGTTGAAGATGATAAAAGACTTTGACATATCTTTACGGTACCATCCAGGGTAGGCCAACGTAGTCGCAGATGCCTTGAGCAGGTATCCCGTAGCTATGTACTTAACTAGAGACAGACATTTATTGGCCGATCTTGACAGTTTGGGCATTGAGATACTAGTTCCTGGAGTCGCAACATAGATGTGCGGACTTTAGGTATAGTCAGAATTGATGGACCGGGTTAGAGCCGAACAGTATGAGGAAGAGTCTCTGAGGAGCATCAGAGCACAGGTCCAGATGGGATTAGCAGATTACTTTATCATCGCAGATGATGGATCATTGCGATACGGTACCAGGTTATGTGTACCGAGAGGAGCATTATGCGAGGAGATTCTGCAAGAGGTGCATCATTATCAGTACTCTATGCATCCAGGTGCCAACAAGATGTATAGAGATATGAGGGAGCATGTATGGTGGTATGGCATAAAGCGGGAGGTAGCTAGCTTCGTATCCAGATGCTTAGTTTGCCAGCAGGTAAAAGCGGAGAGACAGAAGCCAGGTGGATTGCTTCAGCCTTTACCCATTCTGGAGTTAAAATAGGAACATGTGACCATGGATTTTGTATAAGGACTTCTGCGTTCTCCAGAAGACAAAGATGAGATTTGGGTCATCGTGGACAGGTTGACCAAATCAGCCCACTTTTTGCCATTTAAAGTGGGTACATCTACGGAGAAGCTTGTGGAGTGCGCCAGATTATTAGATTATACGGTGTTTTAGTGAGCATAGTCTCGGATCGGGATAGTCATTTTATGTCCCACTTTTGTAGGAGTTTTCAGGCTAGTTTGGGCACTCAGCTCAAGTTCAGTACTGCATATCACCCTTAGACTGACGGACAGTTGGAGAGGACTATTCAGACTCTCGTAGATATGCTACGCACATGTGTTTTAGATCTTAGAGGTTCTTGGGAGGATCACCTTCACTTGGTAGAGTTTTTATACAATAATAGATACCAAGCTAGCATCGAGATGTCACCATTCGAGGTATTGTATGGACGGAGATGCCGCACTCCGTTATCCTGGGATGATGTTGGTGAAAGAGCTTTATTTGGACCAGAGATGGTAGTGGATACAGCCGAGAAGGATAAGCTTATCAGGTACAGGCTTCGAGTGGCCCAGGACAGGCAGCGGCATTGGGCCGATAGCCACCGGAGACCTTTGGAGTTTGAGGTATAGCTTTTATTTTATTTTGCTTGTGATTGATTGTTACTTTGTTAAAGTGCTAAGGTTATGTTTCGTGCTAGGTTGGCCATCTGGTTTTCTTGAGAATTTCTTTGACATATGGCACGATTCAGTTCGTTGGAGGCGGCAAGCTTATTCCGTGATTCAATCGACCTTTCAGTATTCTTGAGAGGGTCAGTGCAGTTGCATACAGACTAGACATACCACCTGTATTTGAGGGAGTGTACAACATATTTCATGTGTCGCAGCTGAGATGGTACATGGTAGATCACAGTCATGTGTTGGATCACTCAGAGATAGAGGTGGTCCATACTCTTAGCTATCCAGAGCAGCCAGTAGAGATTCTGGATCGAAGAGAGAAGGTGCTAAGGAACCAGACAATTCCTTTCGTACACATCGCGTGGAGGCATCACTTACCAGTAGAGAGTACCTGGGAGTGAGAGACCGAGATGCGCGAGCGATATCCATATATGTTTGAGCCGTGAGGTATAATTCATTTATGTATTGTATTATTTGTTTTGGTAGTTAGTTTCTTCCTTAATTTTGAGGACAAAATTTTTTCTAAGGTGGGTAGGATTGTCACCCTCACATTTTTATTCAAGGGTAGCTTGGTAATTGACAAGGGTATTTTTAATTTTAGGATGTATTATATTTAAATATTATGTATGCATGATTATTTAATTATTGTGTTATTTATTAATTGCTTGTTGTAGATTTATTTTAGACTTGTGTAGTGGACCTACCCTATTTAATTAGATGCATGAACCAACATTTTAGATGAGTTTAGATTGAGCCCATGAATTAGGCCCATGGATTATGAGGTTGTATTAATTAGTGAAACCATTAGACTAGAACCTTCCCTCCCTAATTAATTTCTTTATGAGAGGCCCCAAGGGGTAAATGGGATATTTCACATTACTTGGAGAGGTGTATATGGCCGGCCACATTCTAGAGGAGAAAAAAATTATTTTACTTTATAATTCCCAATTCATTTTAGATCTAGTTCTTTCCTCTTTCAATTTCATTCATTCTCTCATCATTCCTCCACCAATTCTTCATAAATTTCTTTTCTATTCTTCATTGGAGGATTCTACATCAATGATCTACAAGAAGAAAGCAAGGAGCAAGGAGGAGGAGGCCAAGATCTAAAAGGAGAGGAGCTACTTTCTATTTGGAGACTTTTAATTAGGAATCTATCTTCCAATAGGTATATTTCTGTTTTTCTCCTTATAATAGAATCTAGATAGGAGATTTAACCATGAAAAACCAACCCACATGCATAGGAAACCCATAGGAATTGGTTTTAGGTTCATCGGAGACCGACGATGAAAGTTATGTGCAATTTGGTGTCAAATTTGGGAGAATTCCGAGATTGGCACATGTAGTATTGTCATATGGTCTAAGAGATCAAATTGACATATGATTGTTTGTTTGTGACTAGTTTCGAGTCCATAATTGGATACGTATAGGCCGTATCTCGTCAATTTGACAAAACGGGTTAATTTTGGGGGTTTTCCTCCGACACGGGGCCTTGTACATATTAAATTATGACACGAACATGTAGTTAATCTAATTTATATATGTATTATTCATAATTAGTGTATTAGACTTTCTAGTGTCTCCCGAGATGCGTTTGATTATGTGTTGGGGCCGTATCGCAAGCGTATCATAGAGTTAGTGTGATACGGGTGCGGTGCACTCCACGTGTTTGATATTTTGTCCTCTTTCCTATACGTATATATGTATTTATATATCTAGATGATATTTATGTAATATATATATGTATATAATATTGTATATAATTTTATGTAAATCTATATGTATGTATATATATATATGGTTGTATATATATGTGTGTATTAGTGTTTACTTATATATATGTATATATATTTGTGTTTATGTGTGTGAGAGTGTGTATATATATATATATATATATATATATATATATATATATATATATATATATATCTAGCTATAGGTTGTTGTGTTTGTATATACATATATAGAGTGAGGGACCTTGATACATATATATATATGTGTGTATCTATACATATATATAGCTAGTTATCTATGTGTGTGTGAGTTCTTATATGTATATATGAATACGTGTTGTGTATTTGTGTGTGAGAGGTGTGGCTGTGAGTGTGTGTTAGTGATGTTATGAGAGCAGTCAGTGCTCAGCAAGTAAGTGAAAAGAGGCTGGGCATCCATCAACAAGGAGCTCGGGTTGGGAGGCAACTGCAAGTGGCAAGTTTTAAGTGCAGGCGTCAATGCACAATACAGTACATTCGTGCACAGCATATGTGAAGCATTGTGCAAGATGAGAGGTCGGGCTGTACTAAAGGTAAGCATCACTTTATGCACAACAACATGCAAAAGAGGGAGCATCACTTGGGCTATGCACAGTAAGAGTGCAGCTGTGCAAGAGGGGAGCTCGTGCATTGGCTGTGCAGCACAGCAGCTCGTGGAAGAGGAGAGTACAAGGCTCAGCATTAAATGTCAAGAAGAAGGGGGACTCGGGTAGACTGCAGTTCACTGTGCAGTTTCTCACTACACAGTATCAGGCAATGTATCAGTCACTGTGCCCGAGCATAGTATCAGTTCTATGTTTCAGTAAGTATCAGTCAGTTTAAGGTATCCTCATGTCCAGTCAGTATAGTTTCACTTGGGTTTGGGTATTCAAGGTATTAGAGTTAGATAGTTATTAGCCTATTAGTAAGAGTTAGTTATTAGCTAGTAGTATTGTTAGTTGGATTATTGAGATATTGAATTAGCTAGTAGTATTATTAGTTGGGTTATTGAGTTATTGAGTTAGCTAGTAGTATTGTTAGTTGGGTTATTGAGATATTGAGTTAGCTAGTAGTAGTTAGTTTCTATATTATATAGATATATATATTATAGTGTTAGTTTATAGTTAGTATATTATCTTGGGGTATTATATATGTGTATTAGCTATATATTAGTATTTTGGATTACCTTGGGATACCAAGGTATTGGGTCGATACCCATGGTATTGAGTTTGGGTATCGAGATAAGTGTGATACGCATTGGTGCAAGGCCAAGGTATCGTATTTTCATTGTTTTGATATAGTATTAAGTATATTGACTTGTATATATATCTAAAAATACTATTTTCATATAATTAAACTTACGTATATTAGGATACGGCCTTTTGAGTATCTTTTAGTTTCTTAGATTAGCTTGTATAGCTTAGTTTCATAGTGTATCGACTTAAAAACCTAGTGTTAGACTCTTTCAACCAAGATTTTATTGGTTTGACCTAGAATTGGCTTATTAACCTAGAAATACATCATCTTAACTGATTTTTATTCTTGAACCTTATATTGATGCAATATACCATATATAGGTTATATGACACCAGCTTGGGCATCGAAAGATACACCTTGCTCAGGACTTCAGGCTAGTATATTTCTCTGATAGTTTTCAATTCATAATATTGTATATATGTATGTTCTAGAATTGTATACTTGATCCCAACACAGTAATTTCATGGACTTGTACTACATGGATCCTATCAGGAGATGTTATCCCCTTCCATGTTCAGCGGGTACTCGTGTATATGTATCTCATCGTGTATATTGGATATTGATTATATTTTACGTTCATATACTGCTCGTGGTTAGTGTACTTATTCGTGTACACCCACCGCTCGTGTTCGGTGGTTATGATATTCCTGTACATCCACTGCTCGTGTTCAGTGGTTATATTTCATGTTCGTAGCATGTCGTGATTGGATCCATCGGTATTAGTTGGGGGTGGAAGAGTAGAAGTTAATTATGTAATAAAAGCCCCATTGTTACATCGTGTACATTCTGGTTACATACCTCACTTATAATCGTCTTACCTGATCATGTTCACCCAACCTGATCACATAATGAACTTGTATTCTGAGGCACATTAGTTTAAATTGCAGTTACTTCATTATATTACAGATATTCATATTGTTGTTCTATATTCTCGTACATTACCTGTATATCTATTGTTCATTCATTTATTTGTTTAGTGATCTTGTATTTCATTTCTATTATCTGTTTTATACGCTCGATTATGTTATTGGAACTACTTTCAGGGGTATGTACTTTGCTCCAATCCTGACTGGATATTTTTTTCCAGATAACTGGCTTCTAGAGCAGTGTCCCATATTCTACGGGCCGCAGGATGGCATACCTATAGAGAAAACTCCTATAGACTAGGAGGACTTAGTTGCAGAGCCCGAGGAGGTCTAGCTTATTTATGTTTGATTGTATTAGACTATTCTTTTGTTGAGATTCATAACTTGTATATTATTTCAGATTGTGGATTATATTCTTATTCTTTCCTTCGCTATTCCATTCATGCATTATTCTTCCTTAGTTTGTTTTGTGATTGAGATTAGTTATACTTGTAAGATACCCTATTGCTCCTCCATTTGGAGTTGAGATAATTGACATATACCATATTATATTGTTGAGAAGTTAGATAGTTAAAAATAACTCAGACAGTATTCTACCACCAATTCTGTGGCGTAGGCTGGGCGTAACCACGTACTCGTGCCTGATTATCCGAGTGCGTATCGTGACATACACACTTCATGATTGCATTTTTAATTTATAGATGTATGGTTTGAATTCCTGTAAATAATTTCTTTATTTCTATCTGGCATTCAATGCTCTTAATTATTTCAAAATTTAATATGATAGCTGTTTCTCTTTGAAAAAATCTATTATTTGTATACATATATAAAATTTGTATCTCCACACACACACACACACACACACACACATATATATGATACTTTGTTTGATACTTCATATCCTTGATTATTATATCAATAAAACTTTTATTTCATATCAAAGATTTTTTATTTCATAAATCATAGATTAAGATCTTGATTCATAATTTATTTACTTCTAAATTATTTTAAACCAGAAGGAAACTTAGTATACCTAATGGACTTTTCTTGATCTGGGGGACAGAACTCAGACCAAGTTCGATCCCTAACCGATTTTGGAATAAACTTGGTCTATTTGTTTCTAGAAAGACAGTATATTTTGGTTTCCTCTGTTAAAATCCATCACCTCCTTTCTTCCTCCCCATCCGAACATAGAAGTCCCTCTATCCATTTTCAAAAACACGAACCCTAGTTTTTGGCTTTCCTTCTACAAGGAACCATATCTCAAACTTTTGAATCCGGGTTCTTCTCAAGTTTCTCCACACTTCTATCAAATTATAGAAGGTATAACTCTACCCTCCTATCCTATTTCATGGCTCCTAAACTATTTGGGAAAAAAAAACTTAGTGAAGACTCCTCTTCTCATCTTCCTCATAAGGATGTCCAATACTAGTTGTTTTCTCCTTCTATGCCCAATCTGGGTGAATATGATAATTTTATTATCACATCTCTTGATAATTATAATGCGTCATTTGATGACTTTGTGAAAAGGAATATTTATTTGGGAAATTCGATCAATTTTACTATATTCCATGAGTACAAAATCTTGTTCATTAATTTTCAATTTCATGAACTTATTTCTACAAGAAAATCCATCTATCTCACTGCAATTAGAATATTCTATTATAATTTATCTAATGATAAAGGCACTATTACCTCAAGGGTAGGCATAATCGATATTGAGTTTGATGCTGAAGAATTAGGCAAAATCCTTAACATTCCGAATGAGAATGAGGCCTTAGTTAGCATCACTAAACTCAATTTCGAGAATGGCATAACCCTTGACTATTTCAATGATATATTGTGTGCTCCTCATCTCTATCACTCCAAAAAGTTCTATGTTCATTATCTGAACAAATACTACTATGAACTTTACTGGATTATCTATTCAGCCATTCTACCTAAGAAATCCTCGACTGATGTGGTTTCTTATCTTGAGATGTCAGCATTATATTATTTTAACGTCTATATCCCTTTCAGTCTTTCCAAGACCACTATTAATCAAATGGTCAACTACCGCAGGTCTGGGTGTCGACTCCTTTATGTAATGTACTTGCCTATCATCTTTCATTATTTTCTTACTCCAATGGAGGAGCCCACATATCATCTTTCATTGTATTTCACTTAGCTGGTTAGTTCACCCATTAGTTCTCACAGTATTTACTTTATGGCATATATTTTTGTATCTTATTACGTCCCTCTGAGGACCTGGTTCCCTTTGAGGTTATTTGTGCAGTTTGCAGGATATTTGATCTAGTAGAGTATGGACATCATTGCAGGTATCTTTATATTTCTAGCTATTACAGTCATGTATTACTTTCTATTTTAATTCTGCTTTTATAGCCTAGTGTTTATAGGCCTATGTTGTTCTTTTGGTTTATTCGAACGGATGTATTATTGGGCTGCAGACTGATAATACATATAGTTCTTTCTTGAGATTATTCACCATGGAATGAATTTAGTTTTTAGTTGTTGCATATTAGAAATAGTTGTTGCATATTAGAAATAGATTTTTTATGGGATCACTTGACCATGGACAGTGTAAGTGCGCTTCGTCGGGTCCATTAAATTCGAAAGCCCTACGGAGTCGTACCAGTTATCCATTACCACATGTTTGGTCCCACGTGTTTTGGGACTGGGGTATGACATGGTTTTAGTGGTGGCCCATACAGGTCAGAGCATATCGTTTCGGTTACGTTACTGTACCGAACGACCCTATAACTTAGGATTACTATTGAATAAGATCTCAATCCATAACAGACCTAAAAAACTCCTCTTGTATTCGATTGTCACCATTCGACTTCATTACTGTATTCATTTATTTTCTGATGACATCACTATTATTGTTTCTCATCTTCCTTATTTTGGGAAGATAAATGCTCGCATACGGTGATTCCTCCAGGAGCAGGTCCTCGTCAAGACGAAGAAGGCGTAATTGATTGGATGTTTGAGTAGATGGTTAACCATGGTAGAGAAGATCAATAACTTCTTTCTTGTTATTAGAGTTAGTATAGACTGTTGGCGTAAGAATTAGACGTAGAAGTAGAGACTTAAAACTAGACCCTACCCTTACTTAAGGTAGCCGTGATTGGTAAGTATTAGAAGCTAGAAAGGTTGTTTGATTCCAAGACTATAGAATAATTTGGAGAAGACATAGCTAGATATTAGGGTTAGTTGTAACCTCATGTTAATGATACAAGGAATTAATTGTAGTCTTATGGTAGTATTACAAGGAGTGACATTATGGACTTGACCGGACAGAATGTTAGACTCACATCTAGAAGAAGATTATTAGATACTAATAGAAATTGTCACACCCCAGTCCCAAAATACGTAGGACCAGGATACGTAACTATGCCAGCCGCCCGTATATATGGCAACTCCAATATATGAAAACCATATATACGTGCGTACGCTGTATATGAACAATAAATTCACAAGTGGTAAAACTAATCACAAGTCATAGGGTAATATCTAAATCTCATCCACAGAATAACAAATATACATGAATAACTAATAACCAAGTAACTAGATCTCAATAACAAATATCTAAAGAATGACAGTCGGATGGAAACAATTCCACTGCCGAAATAGAATATAAAAGGAACCAGATACACACCATATAAGAACAACATCTGACAATCACGAGGCTCGAAGAGAAGATCTCCTCGGAAAATAAGTAGCCTGTCCGGATCTGCGCTCCCACGAATACTCAGGAACATCTACACCTGGAAAGGGACCAGGTCTTCAGAGGGACATAACAAGATACATAGAAGCATGCCATAATGTAAATACTGAATAAAATCAATGGGGTGTGCTAACCATCTAAGTGAATGCAATTTAAAGACCTTGTAGTATGCATGGGAATGTGTGGCCTGACATATGCTGACGTAATTCACCAATCGTCAGGACTGGCTAGTATATGTGTCATATGTCCCCTGACTCAAGGGCACTCTGCAATCGACCATCTCCGAGGAGCAAGGTACGAAGGATAAAAGACTCAGGGGAGGGGGTGTCCCATACGCCTACTAGATATCTTTCCCGCCCAATATAGATGTACAAGTCGTGAAAACGACATGGACATCTCATATAATGATGCAAGTCTCCATAGAAATAACAACTAAGCTAAATACCGTTACACGTGTTGCTCACATCGATGGCCAGTCGAGTATGAGGCACGCGTCCCTACATGAACTCACTCTGTGACGTGTACTGATACGTGTCAAGGCCTGGGAAGTCATACCAATAACTTCACAACTTTTAGGTGGGTCTACTAGACACTAGGTCAGACACAAGTCCTAACGTCAACGCCTTCGTTGACTGCACCCGAGTTTTCTCGGACGCGCACATTTATATAATATCAAGATAAATAAACATGTAACTATCAATAACTGAATTTAAACAGTATAACAAGGCAAGGTATACTTGCCTGGCAGGAGAGCTGCAAATATAATGTCCAGATGTCAAATACCAAGTGTCACAAACTATGGCCTCAGGATAAATGTCTCCGGATACTGAAATAAACATCACTAACAGTCTCAAAAAATATCAAATAGCTAGAAACGTCTATCCTTAAGTCCAATTTGGACACAGGGGCGAAAATGACAGTTTCTGGTCAAAGCGGGGTCCACATGTGGGCCGCTTTGCACCGAAAAATGTGTCAGGATCAAAGGTCTCCAAATTCGCCAAACTTAGTGTCAACAAGTCAGGAACGATGATACGAACCCAACCGAACTTCCAGAATTGGATTCCGATGAGCCGGTCACAAAATCGCCCGTCAAGTGGAGCCTATGGGGCCCACGATACGGGATTTTGTCAACGTTCTCAGAATCGAACCAAACTTGGATCACAGGACCAGTGTATTGCTACGAGTCTGATGGCGTAAGTTTTGTCTCGATCCGACGTGTGTACACAAAGTTGCAGCGTCTTCCAGAACAGGCGGATACGGGACGTTGTCGGCGGATACGCCTTGATTCCGGTGTGCACGCATATCCAAATCAACTTCTGCGAAACCCCGCACGTCCGTATCAACGGCGCGCACGTTTCGGTAAAGGCCGCGTGCGACCAAGTCGTCTCGTTTGGCGGGGCATACTCAGTTCCGGGATGAATCGGGTCATTGTTTTTCCTATTTTTGGATCGCGTGCCGCGATCGCCACAGGACGCGATACACCGAGCGGGTTGCACGGGCACCGAGAGGGTCACATAGCCTACGTGTCACAACTGACAGAATTAAAAACGGAACTATGAGGAGATAGAACGGGTTACCTGAACAGGGCTCCGTGGAATAAATTTCCCGTGTCCGGGAAGAGATGCGACACGACGTTGATCGTGTCCAGGCTTTAAAATGCTGTTGTGCCCGGTTTGAGTCCAGTGGAGACTCGTCGGGGCTTCGCCGGAGGTGCTCAGGCGGAGCTCATCGGTCAGCGGGGCGTCCGGGTAGGGTACGGCGAGGCGGCTGGGAGAGGGAAGACTGTTGTGTCGAGCCGGGGTGGCTGTGCACAGGGTCGGGTGGAGCGGAGCTGGCCGGTTGGGATAGTTGAAGGCGGTGGTGGTGGTGTTCCGGCGGGGCCAGAGCTGCACAGGGGGTCGGGGTGGTCTGGAGCCGCTGCGGGATGGGGAATCGCCCAGTCGGCCAGTCGGGGGAGGTGGCTCGGAGTCGGGGCGGAGGAGAAGTCAGGGAGGAGGTCGGGTGGAGTGGAGGAGGAGGAGGAGTGGGTCGAGGTGGCGGTGGCGGACTGTCGTCGTCGTGGAGGCCGGCTAAGGCGGAGCTCATGGTGAAGAGGAGGAGGAGGAGTGATTGGGGTGCCGCTTCGGCCATGGGGAGGCCGAGCAGGGCGGAGAGGGGTGACAGGGTGGATAGGAGGTGGTGGTGGCGTTGGTGCTGGTGGTGGAGGATGGTGGTGGCGGCGGGCTGTGATGGGGGTGGCGGTGGAGATGGGGGCCGGAGGAGATGGAGGCTGAGGAGAGAGGAGGAAGTCGAGGTGGTGATGATGATGGTTGTGGGTGGTGGTGACCGATGATGGTGGTGGCGGCGGAGGGAAGAGGGCTGCGGAGGTCGGGGTCGGGGTGGCTGTGCACTGGGGGTCGGGATGGAGATGATGGGCGGAGGAGAAAGGGGGATGGCGGTGGAGCTCAGCGGCGGGGGGGGGTGGCTCGCCGCGGGGTGGGGGGTCGGCTCCGACGAGGGGGCTCGCCGCTCCGGCGAGGGGGGGGGGGTCGGCTGCGGCCTGGGTAGGGATTTAGGATTTTTCTTTTTCTTTTTCTTTTCTTTTATAGAATAATGAATTATTTTAATAAGTAAAATATCTAGAGATATTTTACAAGATATTTTGTATATATTTTCAGGATGTTTTCGGGATATTTTCGGGTGGGTCCCGTCTACAAATGGACGGTGCAGGTTCACCGGCCAATGAGGGGGTGACACCTCGTACTGTAATTTACAGAAAGGTCCCTAAAATTTCATAAATTGCGCAGAGATCATATTTTGGGAAATTGCGCAATTACAAAATTATCTGGGAAAAATATCCGATTCCTGAAATTGCTAAAATGCACAGAACTGAGGGAAAAGCTGTGTGAGGGTCCTGGGGGGGGTGGGGGTGAGTCTGGGCAGGGACTGGGCCTGGTTTTCTTGGGTGATACGGCCATCGTATTTAATTAATTAATAAATACTACGCACGGTGTTCTCTAATTATTTAGAGGCAGGTAGGGCCATAATTTTCTTGCGGTGTCAATACACTAAATGTAGTATACTCAGTGTAAAAAAATAACATATTTTTGTCTGGGAAAAACAGGTGCATATTGGGCCTCTAATGTCTGTTGGAACAGGGATGGGTACAGGTCTGGGAATTTAAATACGTACATTTGCAACGAGATTTGTGCGTCTCATACGAGGCTCAAAACTGAGTATCTGGGAGTTGCACAAAGTGCAGGATAGTAGACTGACATGTCTAGGAGAGGTATGTGAACTTCGTTCGGGGATAACAATCAAGGTAAAGCTCCAAATAATTCGGTGATGGACATGTACACCAGTCAATAGGATATGTAAGCAAAATAAATTAAACTATTGCCACAAATCCTAAATTGTGAAAAATATTCCTAAAATACTGGAATCTGGTCGAGGGGGTTTACAGAAATAGTATATGAATTAGCACTTTGGGTAGCAAACCATAGTGGTTAATCTCTAGTTGCCTTTTGACCTACAGTACCAGACCTAGAAATTGTTTCACCCTTTAGATAACGATGATTATATGACTAAGCTAAAACAGATAGGTAGATAGCAAGACATAGATTGCTAGACCCAACATTCAGATGATGAGATAATTTGAGTACTATGATGTAGCTTTCAAATTAGATTAGATGTACTAGACTTATTTAGGTTGTCAGTGTCTATTAGGCTCATATTTTTACCATTAATAACTCGATTAGTTGAGCTAGTATCTGAAATAGAGAAATTAGATTAAAGGATTAGAGTATCGACAGATGTTATACCTTGAGTTTGATATCGTGAACTACCTATAATGGATTGCCAGTAATAAATAAGATGGTACCCACATAGTTGGATGAAGGGTACGCATAGAGTAAACTAAGAGAAACCTCAGGTTCGAGGTAAAAAGTTAGACTGGCAACAAGATAAGATTCACGACAAGTACCTGACCTCGAGTTTCTTTTTAAATTTAGAAAAGGAACTGAACCAGAGACGAAGACGTTGGCTCGAGATGATGACAGACTTTGAGATTGAGCTACAGTACCATTCGGGAAAAGACAATATAGTAGCTGACACATTAAGCAGGAGGCCTATGGCATTCTTTTTGACTACCCAGCAACACATGTTGAGAGATCTAGAGCAGTTGAGTATAGAGGTCATTATGCCCAGAGCAGATAGCCAGTTGTCGAGTTTTCAGGTACAATTGACATTGGTTGAGAAGATCAAGGCTGTCTTGCCAACAGATGCCAGATTTCAGAGACTTCGATAGAGGACATAGGCTAGAATACAGACAGGATTGCGCATACATGAGGACAAGAGTTTGACATGGGGAGATCATTTTTATGTTCTGAATGGAGAACTTCGTCAGGAGCTGATACCGGAGGCTCACAGTTCAGCATAATCTATTCATCTATGAGGCACAAAGATATACAGAGACTTGAGGCAGCACTATTCGTAGCATAAAATAAAGAAAGAGATAGCCGCTTTGTGTCAAAGTGCCTGGTTTATCAGCAGGTCAAGGTTGAACATCAGAGGTCCGTAGGTTTACTTAAACCCACTCCCGATACCTGAGTGAAAATGGGAGCATATCACTATGGACTTCGTTACGGGTTTTCGAGGAGTCCAATTAGTCGTAATGCCATATGGGTGATTATGGATCGACTCACCAAGACCGTTCACTTTTTACCTTTCAGAGTTGGACAGTATACAGAGGTCTTAATTCAAGGAGCTAAATGTAGGTTTAGATCACACGCCGACTCATTGGTCAATTTGTTGATGATTACCACTAGACTCTTAGATTATATATTGATACATGAGTATGGGGTATAAATGGAAGATAGAAGTCTGACAAGAATGGTAGCTGAATATTATGGATTACACATAAACTACTTAGGGATAGAGATTTAGACTTTTTACCAATAGGATATGATCTTGCTAAACCTAATCCTTAGTAGTAGGTGGTTATATGGGAATATGTTTTCAATTTACCATGGCCGATGGATTTTTAGATTTTAGGATTGGTATTCTTATTATTATTGATTGTATTTTATTCTAGGGTATTTAGACGGATTGAATAGATAATTATTACAAAAATTTAATATATTCTTAGTACGATGTATTGAGTAGAGACTTATGTTGTATTTTATTACATATATTTCTCCTAGAAATTGTTCGAGTGAGCTTCTAGACTAGTATGACTGACTGATTAAACTTGTTGCTGCTTGGACTGATTATAAGAAGTTAGGTTACATAATTCCATTGTGGATACTATAAGATGATGACGTTATACCTAGGAAAGAATGTTGAGATATTAACCGTCCTAGTTACAGAAAAAGATTAGGACAGTGTTTGAGGTACGGATCGAACAAACATCAGGTTCAGAAGTATTCCCAATATGTCAATAGAGTCCAATAGATAGTGCAAAGGCCAACTCCACCGGTCCTAGGTATGTCCGTAGCGTTGCTTAATAAATTATAGCTTATTATGTGTTTATTTTAATTTTGAGGAAGAAATTCTTATAAGTTGGGTAGATTATAAACCCACTCGAATTTTAGGTCTACTTAACTTAGATCGAGAGACTAGGGCTAGTTTAAAGCCAATTGGAACTTAAATCATAGTATTTTAGATTATTGTGCAATATTCGTACCATTTTGTGCACCTTACCGTTGCTTCGATATTTGGAGCGCTAAAACTAGCATTTGCTTTCGAATATTTTACACACATTTCCAAGACGTGCCAGCCTTTCATTCGGACCCTTGTGTAACTCATAAATACCCTCTCTTGTGCTTCATTTTAGTCGCACAATATTGGTTACAAATGTCCGTTCTTAAATTCAAATAAATTCAACTTTGCATCCTTGTCTGTTTCAATCAAAATTGGAGACCCAACCTTAACCCATTTTGTCCAACCCAATTAATGATGATATTCCATTCTAATCCTGCTACATCCATGACACTTGTGTTCCACCCAAATTTAATCCCATGTACTTCCAATTCATTAAAGAGCACAAATTATACTAATTTTAATTAAATTAATGTAAGGGCCCAACCTAACCCAAAACTAGACCCAACCTAGCCATCTATACCCTACATTCTTTTATGTAAACAAGACCCCCACCTCAAGGAGACCTAGTCGACCTAATTTTAGAGGACATGCCCCCCCCTTTCTCTCTCTCCTATATAAATTCAACTTTTTCTCTCTCCAAACCCTAAAAACCAAAACCTAGAAACTACCCCAACCGAAATCCTAGCTCTTCCCAACCGGCCGTCCTTCCTTTCCCAACAATATCTGCTCAGCCCCACCGCCCCAGTCACCGTCCCCACCATCAAACCACCGACCTCCGACCTTCCTTCCCTCGACGTCAACCCGCCACCAGCAGCCAGCCTCCTCCTCCTTTTCCGTTCATCTCTATCTCCATCACCATCAATAATTCAACACCATCACCACCCCCAACCCGGTTCCCCTTCTTCCCCAGTCACCTCCACCGCCACCAGCAGCCAGCCTCCTCCTCCTTTTCCTTTCATCTCCATCTCCATCACCAACACCACCATCATCAACACCCGCCACCACCCGACTCCCTTCTCCCCCGGTCACCCCTCACCACCACCACCGGTCCCCCACGACCAATCTGCTACCCTAGCACCCCCACGACCCGCTGCATTGGTCGCTGTTGCTGCCGAGGCTACTATTGCTTCTGTTTTATCGTGCAATGACCGGAGCTCCGCCCCCTCACAGGAGAACAAACTGCCGACGAGCACAGACCCCCTCCCCCCCCCCCCCCCCCGCTCGGCCATGACTAGTTACATGCTTAATTCATCCTTTGTCATCATGAATCGAGGCATCGAGGCGTCGACGTATCGTTTAACGGATACGAGTAATGTAAATCCCTAAGTATAATATATGGGTGTGTGTGTATGTTAAATTATTAATTAATGTTAAGTAATTACTCAAGTAAAAATGATTAATAATGTAAACACCGTGTTAACCTAGAAGCCTAGACATTGACCTAGTACAATATAACATGATAATTAGGACTGGTACTTTTGCACTATATGTAATTAGTTTCGTAACGAATTCTTAGTATTTTGTTGTCCTGATCTACACGATAACTGAGGATATGATACGTGTACGTCTTAGCTCCGTGCACACGCGACCCTGTTAGTTGACCAGTTGTGACCCCTTACATCAGTTCCTAAGAGCAGCATAATATTCCCTGTACGTACTATTATAGTGACTGATGATCATATTATTATATATATTATATGTATAGGGTCGCTGGACCATTCAGGCAAGACTTCAGGAGCAGGTTATTGGCACTCGCAGCTTGAGAACCCAGGCAAGTATACCTTGCCTTGTTGTACTGTTTAAATTCAGTTATTATTTAGTTGTATATTTATTTATTTTAATATTATATAACTGTGCGCGTCCGAGAAAGACTCGGATACAGTCAACAAAGGCGTTGACGTTAGGACTTGTGTCTGACCTAGTATCTAGTGGACGCACCTAAAATCGTTGAGTTATCAGTATGACTCCCCAGGCCTTGACACATTTCTTACACGGGTTATGAGTCTCATATAGGATACGGACTTGCGTATTTGGTTAGCCACCAGTACGTATAGGTCGTGCGACGGATAGGGTATAACTGCTAATAGTGATGCATGTTAGAAGACTTAGCAGTTATTAGAAGTCTAGGAACATAGACTATTGTAGTACGGTGGTCCAATCCTTGTCCTTGTTTGGTTGTAAGGTTGGGCTATTATTCTAACGATAGGCTATGAGTCAAAATTACGACGCCGATATTTGCACTCCGTCTCGACGTAGTAGCTAAAGCGTATTGTGTATACAACATGCATAGAGCATTGCGCGGGAAGGACGACGAGTAGGCGTATGGGACACCCACTTCCTTTATTTAGATTCCACGTTCGACGGAACGATATGGACGTTATACTATTCAAATCCCATGTTCTACGGAGCGATATGGATGTTATACTATTCAGATTCCATGTTCTACAGAGCGATATGGATGTTATACTATATAGATTCTACGTTCTCCGGAACGATGGATGTTACACGTACAGATGCTACAATCTTCGGAGCTGTACGTTATTATATTGCAGAGTCCCCTTGTTATGGGGGCATATGTGGCATATACTAGCCAGTCGCGACGATTGGTGAATTACGTCAGCATATGTCTACTCTACACTTCCTATATGCACTAAGTTGTCCTCAAATTATATTTCACTTAGCTGGTTAGTTCACCCTTGAGTTTTCACAGTATTTACTTTATGGCATATATTTTTGTATCTTGTTACGTCCCTCTGAGGACCTGGTTCTCTTCCGGGTTATTTGTGCAGTTTGCAGGATACTTAATCTAGTGGAGTATGGACATCATTGCAGGTATCTTTATATTTCCAGCTATTACAGTCATGTATTACTTTCCATTTTGATTCTGCTTTTATAGCCTAGTGTTTATAGGCCTATGTTGTTCTTTTGGTCTATTCGAACGGATGTATTATTGGGCTACACACTGATGATGCGTATCGTTCTTTTTTGAGATTATTCACCATGGATTGAGATTTAGTTTTTAGTTGTTGCATGTTAGAAATAGATTCTTTATTGGATAACTTGACCATGGACAGTGTAAGTGCGCTTTGTCGGGTCCATAAATTGGAAAGCCCTACGGAATCGTACCAGCTGGCCATTGCCATGTGTCTGGTCTCACGTATTTTGGGACTAGGGCGTGACACAAGGTTATCATTCGCATTCACTGAGAAGAATAATTCTTATTTTCTAGAGGCGAGATAGAGTCTTCATCACCAATCTTGAGGATGGCATTGGCAGAAGAAGTGCAATTGCCCAGAGTAGTCAGTGAATTACCAGATGTATTCCTATAAGAACTTTTAAGCATGCCACCATATTGAGAGATCAAGTTTACCATTTACTTGATTCTTAGAACAGCACCAGTATCAGAGAAAGTCTATGTCATGCCCCGATCTCGAAGATCCCGACAATGCCCCCGCCGTGCGCGAATTATCGTGCCTCAGTGCTCCCGCAGGGCGTGTATTGTCATTTGCCGTCGGGATGTGATATCGTGCGAGCCTGGGGTTGCGCCCACATAAGGCAACATCCTTAAATTTGTGGCTAGCCTCGAATCGAGTAAGCAGCGGAGGGACAGTGTTGCAAGCATTTATCCATTTGAGTATACGTGGCAAATTGAGGCATAAGGTTCTTTGAATACAATGGCATCATTCCATACATTATATCCCTCTATACAAAAGCATCTCAAAGCAATCGATATGGCTCAAGGTATCGAAACCAAATTTTTCGGTCTTGGGGATGAGTCGAGCCTATCACTTCCTCAGACGATCCAGCACCTACGAACAAGTAAATTGTTGGTGGATCAGCACTTTGGAGAAAGTACTGGTGAGTCTAAAATCAACTAAACAGAAACAACATTCACTAAAACCAACAATAAGTAATCGTGTGATAAAATATTACATTACTAGTGATCTTTCTAGTTTTACCTATGTTTATTACATGCAGCACAGGAACAGAGTCATATTACTTCTTTTGGAAACATCTTTACAGAGTTCATGTTTGATTCATTCAAGCACACAAGAAAAGCCGATTATTCGATTATTTGACTATCAGGGTGTGCGCAACATGTCTCGTGAGCTATACCCAAAGACTCTAAGGAACAATGCACCATCTAGGAACTATCCTCTATCTAGCCAACACGATAAACTATCTATATACTTTTTGGTCCTCGAGAAACTCAGGATCAGTAGCGGTAATCCAGCTAACCAATGACTCCTTTATCTGATGCTATTAGCAGCTGTGACTCATGGTTCCTCTTCACTATCGTTGTAGAAACCATGACCAAGGTTTAGCTCTTCACCAATAGCCATTGTCCGACTGTGCGAATGAATGAAATACTATCAGATAAACTCTAGGATACAGACGAGTTAAACAAGCAGACCATCTATCTCTGTGCGGACAGGCCACCCTCTCTGAACAAGTTCAAGCACGATGTGGTTCTATCAAAACATAAGCGATCTGGAAGCATGTTCAAGCACTCTCTTACTCTTTAGACAAGCATTTCAAGTTCTCTTAGTTAAGCAGACAGGTTCATTTCAATGACAAGCTATGTGAGTTCTCTTATTAAGTATGCAGAGTCAGGTTCTATCATACTTCTTATGAAACTATCTTCTTAGAACAAGCATTCAAAAACTCAAATTCATTATTAAGGCGTGCAAGAATCAGAGAATAAAGTTCTGTCCACTCACCTTGATCAGTCATCTCCTGCTTCAATAAGGAGCTCTTAAGGAAGATATATGTTTTAATAAAACCACATCGTGCTTGAACTTGATCAGAGACGACGGCCTGTCCGCACAGAGATAGATGGTCTGCTTGTTCAACTCGTCTGCATCATAGAGTTTATCTGATAGTATTTTATGCATTCGCATTGGTCGGACAATGGCTATTGGCGAAGAGCTGAACCTTGGTCACGACTGCTACAACGATAGTGAAAAGCAACAATGAGTCATAGCTGCTAATAGCATCAGATAAAGCAGTCATTGGTTAGTTGGATTACCACTACCGATCCTGAGTTTCTCGGGAATCGAAAAGCATATAGATAGTTCATCGTATTGGCTTGATAGAGGATAGTTCCTAGATGGTGCATTACCCCTTAGAGTCTTTTGGTATAGCTCACGAGACACGCTGTGCACACCCTGATAGTAGAATAATCGAACAATTGGCTTGCCTTGTGTGCTTGAATGAATGAAACATGAACTCTATTTTTAAAGATGTTTCCAAAAGAAGTAATATGACTTTGTTCCTGTGCTGCATGTAACGAACATAGGTAAAACTAGAAAGATTACTAGTAATGTAATATTTTATCACATGATTACTTAGTGTTGGTTTTAGTGAATGTTGTTTCTATTCAGTTGATTTTAGACTCACCAGTACTTTCTCCAAAGTGCTGACTTACTAACAGTTTACTTGTTCGTAGCTGCTCGATCATCCGAGGAAGTGATAGGCATGCCTCATCCCCAAGACCCAAAAATCTTGTTGCGATGCCTTAACCCGTATTGATTGCTTTGAGCTGCTTTTGTATAAAGGGATACAATGTATGGAATAATACCATTATATTCAGAGAATCTTGTGCCTCGATTTGCCTCATATACTCAGATGGATAAATGCTTACAACATTGTCCCTCCGCTGATTACTCGATTCGATGATAGCCACAACTTTAACGATATTGCCTTATGCGGGCACAACCCCAGGCTCGCACGATATCACGTCCTGATAGCAAACGACAATACACTCCCCGTGGGAGCGTCGAGGTGCGGTGATTCGCGCCTAGTGGGGACGGCCGATTAGCCTACGGGAGATCGGGGTGTGACATAATGGTATTAGAGCTTGGCTATATGCCTTTGGACTTCATTTTAATTTTCTTAGTTTCAAAAGCTCGTTCGTGGGTTATGTGCACGCTATCTCTCGATGTCCCAACGAAATGTTCCAACAATGAGTCTAATACTTTCAAAAAGTTGCATGTAAATGATATGATTGCTTGTATAAAATTTTAGTGCTAATGCCTTTGTGTCGACCTGTGCTAGACTCTTTGGGAATAGACCCGTGCTAGATTTACATGATATGTGCGAATCCAATGCCTATACGTGATACCCAACTGGTTAGTGTACGAAATCGAATATTGTCCCGAATGGTTCGCTATGCACATAGCCTTTTGGATAAGTTGTATTGAGTATCGCGCGTCAAGACCCTTTGGTGCAACCTAGTTGCAACGAGATGGGATATCGTTCAGGAAAGAGACAAGTCAGAATTAGAATGGCAACCGATTGAACCATTATTAGATTATCTCTTAAGAGAACATAGAGGATCATACTTGGATTTTGGGAAATAGCTCGAACGATAATTCGTGACGGAAGATACAAATCGATTGAGGATTTAATTGGATAACTCAATTCCGAGTGGTGTATGGATCATTTATAAATGTCCAAACAGATTTATTGGTCTCATGCGATAGTCGGATTGAACGATTGGAGAATGTCTTAAACAAATGATAAGGCTTATATCGATTAGGGATTCATGGAAATGGAAATCGATATCTTGATTAAGAAAACTTATTGGAAACTTGAGGATTGTGCAAGCGAATTCGGATTGAAACAAACGAACTCGATGAATGGAACGTATAAAAAGATGGAATAGACTTGGTCTTGAATATTTGAAACTTAGTTTCTTGAGGAATGGTAGAAGTAGACTATAGAATTACTGAACGGTAACTTAAATTTGGATAATTTTGCTAGACGAATAATAATCAATGCATGAACGGACATAACTTGGATGGATGATAAGGTGTCTTGATCGTTTCGATAAAAATCATAACGTTCAAACGTTATTGTCTTGTACGAGCGTAACTCTATGCTCGTACATGCGTCACATCCAGATTAGGACGATTATCCGGCTGGAGCGTTGATATAGTGATCTCACGTCCAACGAGGGTGATCAAACTTGCAGAATACTGGAGCGTGACAACTAATAGATCGTCTTGACTTTTGGTTCAACAGGATAAGACCAATTTGGGAAAACAATTGATCAAAAATGTTTCGAGGATAAGTTAGCCTAGAACCTGTGGTAAATCATGCTTGATGGTTTCGTGAATGAATACGTGAATCAGGTTGGACGACTTAGAGTTATAACTAAAGGTTTATAATTGAATCTTAGCTTGGTTGTCTAGACTTAGAATGGATAGGGATTCTATCAAAACATACTTGAAGAGATAGACTATGCAAATTACTAAGCTTGTTCAATAACTTGGATATATCATAGATTCTACTGAACGAATTCGAACCCCGTACAAACGAACGTGTTATTGAGAGTAGAATAATATATGCTCGATGTTTAGAAATCTGAGTAAAATGAGCTTGGGTAGAATACCTCATGTAAATGAACAATGGTTTGACCCTAGGAAATTAGGACGAGCATCGTGCGACAAATTTGCATGATGTATCGTGTGCTTGAACTTGAACCTATGACCTTGTGAGCTGACCTAGCAATTAGGAAGATGACCCTGTACCGAGTGAAAGAACCAGTGTGACTGACTTAGCATATTGCTTGAACAAGCTATAGAACTGGGGCAGCAAGACTTAGGGTTAGACTTGGAACGATAACGTGTGCTATGTTTGACCGAACGGATGGACGTTAGTCGATAAATCGAATAGATCGTGCTTAATGGTAGTGCAAAACTTGATTCGAGTTGGGATAAAAATGACTTGGAAAATTGGATTGACCTTGATGGAAGTATCCTTATTATTCATAAAAATGGGACCCTTGAGATTTTCGCAAGTAGCTTGTCCGATTTCACTATCTCTAAGTTTGGTTGAATGCATATGTTTGAGGGATGTCTTGAACATGTGCCCGATCCAAGACTCAATGAGATGTGAAACTCGAGTGCTAAGACTTTGCTATAGCTAAGTTGGTTGGCATGCTTATGTTTGAGGTGCACTTCAAATATGTGCACGATCCAGACTCGCGATATGTCAATCTCGATGCTAGTGCAAGTGAATATCTACATGAATAAGTATAACGACTTGTATAAGTTGCCTCAATCCTAGATCATTCACGATGGATTTTAGCGTACCCCGCGTTAAGCAATATATCCCGCGCTAAGGCACAATGAGACCGACTCAGCATATACGCAATACGGCATAAGGAGAGAGTAGGAAATTATGAACAAAATTGGATCTAGTGGTACTGATTGCTACGCCTGGAATAGATTCGATAATGCGATAGAAAGACCTGCGCTCAGGAAGTCTCGAGGACGAGACTTTTTCTAAGTGGTGTATAATGTAACGACCGGTTCCGCTCAAGCGAACTGCCGATTCAAACGACAAAAGTGCAACATCCCGACCCGCTTTGCTTCAGCGAGAATACTCTTTTGAGGCAAAAGAATTTCCAGACTTGGTTCTTCAGGTGTTCCGGCTTAGGCTTTCAGAGGCTCGCTCGGAGTAACGCTCGACCGAGGCGAATCATCGCTAAGGTGGGTGGCTATGATACACTTGTCTTTTTTTGCCAGCACACTTAAAATATGGATATTTTATGCTAGTCGCTAGGTGAATCACCCCCTGCATGCTAATAAGAATACAACGCACCTAGCTAAGAGAATAATCCCAACTTATATTGCTTGTGTTAGAACATGAAAATAAAACTTTACTCAAATTCAAACCCTCGCATGCTACATTTGCCTTGTGCAACTAGACTCGCTATGCCTCGAGTAAGAATGATATATGCATACTCAGTAGTGCAATGTTCACTTACTACACAGTACGACCCTAGATCATGTCGGTCGATAAGTCCTTTTACAGTTTTACTCCTTGGCTTACCTTCAGGCCCGAGCCGATGTAAATGCTTAAGTTTCAATGTAAATACATGCTTGCCTGCTATATGTTAACTTGTAATATTGCCTCGACTCAATATTTGACATACGAAACTTATGCCACAGTCAAGTAACACTAACTTGTATCGTGCATAGATCTAGTTAGCCAGGAGATTATCAAATAGCTTTTCTGTGCAATGTGAAGTATCCGGGACTGTTAGGTCGCTAAGGCAGACCCCGCACCAGGGGAATGCATCAAGGCAAGTTGTTCATTGATCAAGAATCTTGTCAAGTTTACATCTGAATGATAATCATATAAAGTTTATATTTGAACGAGAATCATGTGAAAGCAAGTCAAGAATTATAGCTCGTGGAGAAATTGCTCGGTTCAGAACAAAGAATCATGGATTATCATGTCAGGTTATAAATTTGGAAGACCAAGACTTGTATGTCACAGGACAACTTCTGCATAAGGGATTACAGCATCCCATTCTGCGGACGGTCGCTGGGCACTGGGGTCGATCCGGTCTAGACGAAACTATCGGTAGTCCTTTGCATCGAGCGAAATGTGTATACAATGCCCCATGTTCTTGCTTGCGCACCATTACGATATGAGACTACACCATCCAACTATGGCACCGTGCTAGTGACTTCTTGTTTATATAGATAAGTCATCCTCGCTTAGCGGTAACCCCCGTGCGAGTCATTGCATCACATATAGTGAAATAAAACCACATGAACGATCATGGATGTAAGATACTTGTATATATGGAACACTTTGACATCTTTTGCAAATGCTTATAATTCGTGTAAATCGTGCACCCGAAATATAATCTTGCACTGAAACACTTGTGTTTGCATATTCTATTGCCCCTGAATTCATTATATGTATGCTCATACTTAAATTAACTTGGTTTGCCTTGGACAGGAAAGGACAAATGTTAAGTTGGTAAGTCCCGCCGTGTTTTCTCTTATGTCACACGGCGCACTACCACACGAGTTAGGCTATTCAACATTACTATGAAACTGATCCTAGGCAAAACTAGAAAGATAACTTAATAGATGGTGCACGGAACCTATTGAACATGTTTGGATTTGTCAAGCGGGCGAGTAGCCTCCCCATCAGTGCATTCATGTACTGATAACCTACCAGATTATTTGCAGGGTGCGAAAGAACCTCGTTCAGTGCGAACGCCTCCTTCATGTGTGCTAAGGCGTGGAGTTCACTCTGGAGCCTTGGAGCGCTGCGTCCGGAACTGAAGCACATATACAAGACATAATGTTGGAACATCGTCTATACATTATTCTACAAATATAGCCCCTTGGCATATTTCTACTATTTCAGAGAGAGAGGCTTAACGGCTAGAAATCTCGTCCTAGCGCCACCTGTAACAATTATTCAATATCAATAAAGAGTTGCTTTACTTCTATACTTGTGTTATACAATGATTTCACTATCAATGACTCAGTAAACTTATTACCAATCGCATATACATTTTTATATTTCTACTGCACTCGGACAATCTGTGCAACTCTATGGCTTAGACCTATTACCGCCAGCATGAACCACGGCCTTGCACAGGAACGGATCTACGATCGTGCAGCATCACGCCTAGATGGGTCAAAGCAACAGTCCCGCGAGAGCGCTGGCGCAGTAATTCTCGTATAGCGGGGACGGCCGATTAGCTTGCGGGAGATCGGGGCATGATAGTCTACAGGATGGCCCCTTCAGAGTTAGAAGTCTTGTACCAAATAATTAAAGAATTGAGAGCCAAGGGATTAATTTATGCTAGTGGGTCGCCTTGGGGAGCCCCAATAATTCTTGTAAAGAAGAAGGATAGAACTTCCCATTTTTGTTTTGATTATTGTACCGTGAATACAGTAACCATCAAGAACAAGTATCCATTGCCTTGGATAGATGACTTGTTCGACCAGCTTAGTGGGGAGACAGTATTTTCCAAGATTTATTTGCGGTCAGGATATCATCAGATCATAGTTAGAGAGCAAGATATACCCAAGATGGCATTCAGATCAAGATATGACCACTGAAAGTTTCTAACGATGCCTTTTGGAGCAACTAATGCACCAGCAGTGTTTATGGATCTCATGAATCATATATTCGTGCCCAACTTAGACAAGTTCGTAATAGTGTTTATCGAAGATATCTTGGTGTACAGTCGAAGTAAAGCAGAACACGAGCAATATCTTCGCGCAGTTCTTCAAATTCTAGAGAGCATAAGCTATATGTAATGTTCAGCAAATATGAGTTCTGATTTGATCATATTTCATACTCGGGACACATTATTGCTAGAGGTAGAGTTGAGGTAGATCCTCAGAAGATAGAAATCGTTGATCCCCAGAAGATATAAGTCGTTGAGATATGGCCAGTACCTACAATAGTTACAGAAGTCCGTAGTTTCCTGGTATTAACAAGATATTATTCATAATTTGTGGTAGACTTTGCTAGAATTTCTACCCCTTTGATGCAGTTGACTCGTAAGGATGTACGCTTCGACAGGACAGATGAATGTCAGACCTCTTTCAAGAAACTCAAGCAAAAGTTGATCATGGTACCTATTTTGACACTTCCAGATGATGGGTTTACTGTATATTATGATGTGTCAGGCAAAGGATTAGGATGTGTACTCATGCAGCATGACAGAGATATAGCTTATGCATCTAGGCAGCTTCGAGAACATAAGAAAATTATCTAACGCATAATTTGGAGTTAACAATAGTAGTGTTAGCTCTCAAGCTTTGGAGACATTACATCTATGGAGATCGAGTAGGAATTTTTACCAATCATAAGAGCCTAAAATATGTGTTTACTCAGAAGGATATAAATATGAGGTAGAAAAGATGGCTAGAGTTGATAAAAAACTATGATCTTGACCATCAATATTATTTTGGGAAGGCCAATATCGTAGCCAATGCTTTGAGACGAAGGGCAGAAGTTTGTTTCCTTATGGCGTAGCAAGAAATATTGGAAGGTCTTCGAGAGATAGGCATAGAAGTGATACTTTCCAGTAAATTAGTATTAATTGCAGGTCTACAAGTTCAGTCCAGTATTACGGAGAGAATCAAGGTAGCACAGTTAATAGATGCCAAGCTTCAGTGACTCAGAGCAGAGTGTGAGGCAGGATGTAGAACGGAACTGAGTATTCATGGTGAGGGGACTCTCCATTATGGGAATTTCCTGTATACCAAATAGAGACATTTGTCGCAAGATTATGTCAGAGGCCCATAGTTCACAGTATTAAGGGCATCCTGAAGGAACGAAGATGTATCGTGATATTCGGCAAATTTTTGGTGGAACGGTATGAAGATAGAGATAGCTCGGTTTGTCTCTCAATGTTTAGTTTGCCAACAAGTTAAAGCTTACAATCAGAGACCAGTAGGACTTCTTCAACCTTTACCAATTTTGGAGTGAAGTGGGAGCACATTACCATAGATTTTGTGATCGGTCTTCCTAGATTCCCAGCAGATAGAGATATTATTTGGGTAATATTGGATCATCTCACGAAGGTTACTCACTTTCTTTCTTTTATAGTAGGCCAGACATCAAAGCAGTTACACAGATGTACTTGCGGTAGATTGTCAGGTTGTACGGAATACCAGTCAACATCGTATCAGATAGAGATTCCAGATTTACTTCTCACTTTTGGTAGATCCTTCAACAGAGTATGGGTACCCTTCTAAAGTTCAGTACAGCTTATCATCCATAGACAGATGGACAATCAGAGCGTACCATCCAGACTTTAGAAGATATGCTTCGATCTTGCACCCTTGACTTTAGAGATTCATAGGAAGATCATTTATACTTGTTAGAATTCTCTTAAAATAATAGTTTCCAGGCTAGTATCCAGATGGAACCCTTCGAGGCACTTTATGGCAGGAAGTGCAAATCATCATTAGCTTGGGATGATATGGGTAAGAGATAATTGCTTGGTCATAAGATGATAGCTCAGACAGTTGAGGTAGTCAAGCAAGTCTGAAAGAATCTTCAAGTAGCACAAGATCGCCACCGTCATTAGGCTGATTCACATCAGCGACCTCTTAATTTTTCTGTCGGCGACCATGTATTCTTTCGGATTTTGCCTTCCCAAGGAATCATTAGATTTTGTATACGGGGAAATCTTAGTCTAAGGTACATAGGTTCATTCGATATTCTCGAGCGAGTAGAAGATATTTTATATCGTCTCGCTCTTCTGTCGCTATCACATTTTCTAGGAAAGGATATTTTGGTAATTTCCTATTTAAATAAATATTGTGCATGGTAAATAATTATTTGTTGTATTATTTAATTATTGTTAGTTATTATTTAATTATTTTGGACTTATTTTAGTGGACCCAACTAGTTTAGTTTGGACCCATGGACCAACATGAATTAACTAGTTAGACTTGGCCCATTTAGAAAGCCCATAGTTAAGGAGATGGATTAAATTAATTAAATGATTAGACTAGAAGCTTCCTTCCTTAATTATTTCTTCATGAGAGGCCCCAAGGGGTACATTGGACATTTTACAATTGCATGGGGGAGGGGCTATGGCCGGCCTATTAATGAGGGGGAGAATTTCTCTCTCCTCTTATTTCATTCCAAATCTAGATCTAGAATTTTTCCACTACCAAATTCCCTCCATTCCCAATCCAATTCCCTACCAATTTTATTCCAAATTCTTCCCAATTCACCATTAGAGAAGAAGAAAGCAAGGATCTAGAAGAAGGAAGCAAGGATCTACAAAGAGGAGCAAGGATCTACAATTTGGAAGCAAGTTTATCTCAATTGGAGGTTTCATTGGGAATCCATCTCCCAATAGGTATAATTCAGATTTTTCCCATTTTAATAGCTTCTAAATCTGGAATTTAATCATGTAAAATCAACCTATATATATGTACTACCCATAGGACTTTGTTTTGTGTTCATAGGAGACCCATGGAGAAAGTTATGGTGCTTTTTGTGTCAATTTTGTTGGAATTCCGAATTTACATTTTGTTGTGTGTGTCAATTGATCCTATAGATCAATTGGACATGAGATTTGTGTTTGAGGCTAGTGTCGTGTCCATATTGGGATAATTGTGGTTCGTATCCCAACTATTTGGTGATACGTGTCATTTGGGGGTTTTCCTCCGACACGGGGCTTTGAACATGTCGTATTTTGACACGGACACATAGATCTACTTTTGACACTTTGATTTGTTCATAAATATTATTTGTGATTTGTTTGTGTCCTTCGGGGTGCATTTGGTTGTGTGTTGGACTCGTGTCGCATGCGTATCCTAGATCTAGTGGGATACGGTGAGATACTCTCCAATTGTGTGTATTTTGCATAGATCTAATTAATTATGGTTCAATTCTTTATTTATAATTAGTAAATATATATGGATATTATATATTTATTTTGTGTATTTATTATAGTAATTATTATAGCATAGATCTATATTTTGTGTGTGCTAATATAATGTACAATATAATATGTAGCTTTCTTGCATGCAAATATATATGTTACTACTTGTTAAATAATATAATTTATACATAAAATATTTTATAAAATATATTTATGTGTTTGATTGTGTAATTGTATTATTTATAATTATTATGAACTTATTGTATATTAATGTATATATTTTAGGTGTGCTTCTAGCCAAATAAAATATGTACATTAATATGTACATGAGTTTGTAACAATTGGTATTTAATTATAATTGTAGATGTGTATATATATAAGTATATAATTATTAGTTATTTAATTATATTGTATTGTGATTTTATTGTATATATATATATATATTGTTATATATATATATATATATATATATATATATATATATATATATATATATATATATATATATATATATTTTGATTGTTTTAGTAACAGTGAACTAATGACAGTAAAACTGTCATTAATTAGCCGATACAGCAGCCGCTGTAACTCTGTGCATTTAAATGCATTTAATGATAAATCTGTCATTAATTAGCAGTGGGCGGGTCTGAGCGGATTTTCTGCGACAGTCTTTCTGCGACGGTTTTAAACTGTCAGCGATCCAGTCGGCAGTAGGAATTGTATTCATTTTTTTCTGCGACAGTTTTTCGGTGACAGACGAAACTGTCACTATTAGCCGTTTTAATTAAATTGTATTCTTAGCTCACTGTTTTCAGTGACGCTTTGACAGATTTAATGTATATATTATATATTGTATTTGTATATATTTATATGTATATATATATGTGTTTTGTGAGGTATAATAATTGTTATAATATAGTATTTTAATTATATGAATATTGGGTTGTATATATATTTTTTTAAGGTATATATTAATTGTATTATTAGTATACTTTGTGTGAGTTTCTTTTGGAATCTAATTTGATTCCTAAATTATTGTATTTTATTTTTATATTATTTTATGGATGTTTTGTGAGGTTGACTTTGGGTTTGACCATGTTTGACTTTAGTGGACTTTAGAGTTGACCATAATTGACTTTTGCCTTAGAATTGAGTTATTGACCTAGAAGTTGTCTAGTTTGACTTGTTCTCTTTCCGGGACCTTGTTTTAATGTTGTATTCCATATCTAGGTCTTCGAGGCACCGAGTCAGACATTTGTGAGACTGTTCATTGGACTTCAGGCGAGTACATTCTCTGAGAGTTTCTCATTTATGATATCCTCTATGTTCGTTGTATCTAGTGTAGATTTACATGTTCTCTTGACACTATTGTTACACGGATTGGTATATCCGGATCTCGTCATGAGATGTTATTCCTTGGTATATGGTGTATATGGTGCAAGTATTGTTTCATTGGTTATCTTGTACATGTACAGACACCGATTTTCGGGAGGAGTCGCTCTCTTCTTGGGGAATCTCGTGCCATAACGTACCGTAGTTGGATCTATTATACCAGTCGGGGGTGGGGAGTATTTTAGTATAGATATGTGATCATACCCTCCTTGTGCATGTCTTATTCCTTGTGAGTGTTGATCATACACCGCACGTATAATCAGCCAGGCCATTATACTCTTGTGCAAGTTCCCAAGCCGATCACATGTTAAAGCTAGTACTCACACACTTAGTCATTAGTATTCTTGTTCCATCAGCATATTATTCATTATTGTATTTCTTTCCGGTACTTCCTTATTGTCTATACATTTCTTGTATCTATTTATGCATCTTGTTTATCCACAGCTATTTACTGTTACATAGTTTTTATCATTATTTGAGAACTGCTGTTAGGGTTGTACTCTGCTCCTTCCTGACTGGAAATATTTTTCCAGATGACAATGAGGAGTACCCTACCTACTATGGACCCCAGGATGTTGTGGGTTTAGATTCTGAGACCCTGGCTCAAGAGGGACTTATCCCAACTGAGACAGTTGACCCTGGAGTTGTAGCTTTATAGTTTTGTAGTATTCTTTTGTACTGGATTTGTCTCCAGCTTATTTCTGTTTTTCTTTAGACTCATTGATGTATTATTTTAGACTCATGAGTTGTATTGTGACTATTCTATTCTTTATCTGATTCGTGCTCATTCTATCTTAGTTCTGTGATTGAGTATTTTATCATTATTGGTGGTTCATTATATTAGATAGATTATCTAGACAGCGTTCTACCGCCGATTCTGCGGCGTAGGCTGGGCGTTGTTTCCGACTAGTACCCTTACACCGGGTGCGGGTCGTGACATATTTTTGGTGGTGGCCCATGCAGGTCAAGCTTCACAAGTATGTGATGCCGTGGTAGTGCGACAACTTAGTTATACTACTGCGAGCCTGCAATAGGATATAAGATATAGGATATAGGCTGAGATACTCAATCACATCTAGGAAAAAATTTTTGATTCAACTATTCTCCTTTGATATTGATACTTGATCCCTTAAACTGTCCTTTCCTTGATGTCTTACATCTTGTGCCATATTGATTCTTTCTTTCGCTTTGTCTCAGGATGCCGCCTAAGACTAGATCACAGCAAGGGAGAGCAGTTTCTGAGAGGTCTGCGACATCCCGAGGGCCTGCACCAGTCACTTCTCCGGTGATTGGAGTGTCAGCTGCTTTCGGAGGTCCACCACCTACTCAGAGGACTGTGCCAGCTGTATCTGAGGGGCTTCCACCTCCACCTCCTGTGCCAGCAGAGGCGTCACAGATGTTTACACTGTTTCGTGAGATGCTCGAGGCACAGAGGGCTCAGTCGGAGGCACATCAGAGGCAGACCGACGTTCTACGGCAGGGCATCGAGAGTGCTCATCAGCTTGCTCGTGCTGTAGTCGAGAGAGGAGTTCCGATCCAGCAACAGGTTGTTCCTCAAGTTGCTCAGCTTCGGCCAGGCAACATTCAGGACTTCAAGAAACTGGAGCCTAGGGTTTTCAAAGGGACGGAGGGCATCGTCTATGCTGATGATTGGCTCGAGGACATTGAGCGTCTTATGAGGGTGTCCTGTCTTTCTAAAGATCTGAAGGTTGAGGCGGTAGGACTTCAACTGTTCGACGTCGCTCATACTTGGTTCAGGAATGAGCCGGTTCTGGTTGGCGCAGGACAATCTTGGGAGGTATTTAAGGACCTTTTCAAGAAGAAGTTTTTTGCTCGGATAGACAGGCTTGACTTGGGGAGACAATTTGAGAGTCTCATTCAGGGGAGCATGTCTGGGGAGGAATACGCTGCAGAGTTCGGTAGGCTGAGCCGATTTGCAGAGTATCTGGTGAGGGAGCCGGAGGTTCGAGCTATTCGTTTTCGAGAGGGTCTAAACTGGGAAGTGAAGATTCTCATTCCGTCTTTTTATGAGACATACTCGGAGATACTTGCGGAGGCACGCAAGGTTGAGCGGGATCTGGGTTTGAAGACCAAGAGAGACCGTGATTCTTTTCTGGGGGCCAACGGCAGTGCAGTATCTGCCAAACGTCCTCATTTCCAGTCCAGATCTTTCCAGCAGCCACAGCAGAACCAGACTCCAGCTAGAGCACCTTTTCACCAGGCACCTCAACAGCAGAGACAGTTACAGCAAGCTCTATGCAACTTCTGCAAGAAGCCCGGCCACATCTAGGAAGTTTGCAGAAAGAGGCTAGGAGTTTGTTTGTATTGTGGTACTGAAGGGCATCAATTGAGGGAGTGTCCTCGTCGTGCAGTTCAGGGAGCAGCTCCAGCTCCGAGGGCACAGACGAGACCACCTGCAGCACAACCGAGGGGACCGCTTCCGACACAGCAGCAGCGTTTTGTCCAGCATCAGCAGGGAGGTGCTCGGCAGGGACGAGCGTTTGCTATGACCGTCGAAGAGGAGGAACCCACCGGAGATGTCATCGCAGGTTCTATTCTTCTTGATTCTATTCCAGCTTTAGCTTTGTTTGATAGTGGTGCTTCCCATAGTTTTGTATCTGTTTCTTTTGCTCTAAAGCATGGTTTGGTAGCTGAGTCTTTACTTAGGACTTGCAAGATCATGACCGGGGGAGGCATTATCCTGGTTAATGATATTTGCAAGGATCGGAGAGTTACTCTGGGAGGCCGGGAGTTGAGTGCGTGTCTACTTGTAATGCCACTTCCGAGCTACGATATTGTACTCGGGATGGATTGGTTGAGTAGGCACCGTGCTAGCATAGATTGTAGAGGAGGTAGAGTTTTGTTTGGTTCGCCAGGAGAGCCAGAGTTCGAGTTTGCTAGAGGAGCTGCAGAGCAGGGAGAAGGCATTATTTGTGGAGCTATGGTGGAAGACAAGGAGTTGCTGCATCCGTTGATAGCAGAATTCTTGGATGTGTTTCCTGAGGAATTGCCAGGATTGCCGCCAGATCGAGATGTTGAATTTTCTATAGACTTGGTGCCAGGTGCAGAACCAATTTCGCAGCATGTCTATAGAGTAAACAACAGCGAGCTGGTCGAGTTAAAGAAGCAGGTGGACGAATTACAGGATAAGGGGTTTATCAGATCGAGTTCTTCACCATAGGGAGCCCCGGTATTGTTTGTACCGAAGAAGGATGGATCGGTGCGTATGTGCATTGATTACAGGGCTTTGAATAATCTCACTATCAAGAATAAGTATCCTTTGCCACGGATTGATGATCTGTTTGATCAGTTGAGTGGTGCGAAGGTATTTTCTAAGATAGATTTGAGATCAGGCTACCATCAGGTGAAGGTGAAGCCGGAGGACATACCGAAGAATGCTTTTAGAACTCGGTATGGTCAGTACGAGTTTATGGTGATGCCGTTTGGTTTGACTAATGCACCGGCGGTATTTATGAACTTGATGTACAAGGTGTTCCACCAGTACCTTGACAAGTTCGTGGTGGTGTTCATCGACGACATACTCATATACTCGAAGACACCGGAGGAGCATGAGGAGCATTTGAGGATTGTGTTGGATGTACTGAGGAAGGAGAAGTTATATGGGAAGTTGTCCAAATGTGAGTTTTTCTTGGACAAGGTGGAATTCTTGGGGCATGTTGTGACTGGTGATGGTATTTCAGTGGATCCGAAGAAGATTTCAGCAGTGGAATCTTGGAAGACTCCGAGTTCGGTAGCAGAGATCAGGAGTTTCTTGGGATTGGCAGGCTACTACAGGAAGTTTGTGCAAGATTTTTCGAGGATTGCCGAGCCGATGACCAGACTCACAAGGAAGGATGTGGAGTTTGTTTGGATGGAGGATTGCCAGGTTGCTTTTGAGGAGTTGAAGAAGAGGTTGACGTCTGCTCCTATTTTGACATTGCCATCAGGGTCCGGAGGTTTCACTATTTATAGTGATGCATCGGGGAAGGGTTTAGGTTGTGTTCTTCAGCAGCATGGGAAACTGATTGCCTATGCATCCAGGCAATTGCGTCCTCATGAAAAGAACTATCCTACCCATGATTTGGAGTTGGCAGCCGTCATTTTTGCTCTAAAGTTGTAGAAACATTATTTGTACGGAGAGCGTGTGGAGATCTTCACAGACCACAAAAGCTTGAAGTACGTTTTCACACAGAAGGAGTTGAACATGAGGCAGCATCGGTGGTTGGAACTGATGAAGGATTTTGATATCTCTTTGCAATATCATCCTGGAAAAGCCGATGTAGTTGCCGATGCTTTGAGCAGGTATCCGGTAGCTATGTTCTTGACGCAGGATCGATATTTGTTGGAGGACTTGGAGAGCTTGGGCATTGAGGTGATTGTTCCTGGTGGTGCTATGCAGATGTGGGGATTGCAGATACATTCAGATTTGATGGATAGGATCAAGGCAGCACAGTATGATGATGTATCCTTGAGGAGTATCAGAGCTCAGGTGAGAGCAGGATTGGAGGATGATTTCACTATTGCAGAGGATAGATCTTTGAGGCATGGAGTTAGATTGTGTGTGCCTAGTGGGGAGTTGCGTGAGGAGGTGTTGCAGGAAGCGCATCGCTCTCAGTATTCCATACATTCAGGTGCTAACAAGATGTATCGGGATATGTGAGAGAGTGTGTGGTGGTATGGCATGAAGAGGGAAGTGGCACAGTTTGTATCCAGATGCTTAGTGTGCCAGCAGGTGAAAGCCGAGAGGCAGAGGCCAGGAGGTTTACTTCAGCCATTACCCATTCCAGAGTGGAAGTGGGAACACATTACTATGGATTTTGTGTCCGGACTTCCACGATCTCCAGGAGGGAAAGACGCGATTTGGGTCATTGTTGATAGGTTGACCAAGTCGGCCCACTTTTTGCCTTTCAAGGTGGGTTTATCTACGGAGAAGCTGGCAGAGATGTATGTGAGGCAGATCGTTAGGATACATGGAGTTCCCATTAGTATTGTCTCAGATCGGGATAGTCGTTTCACTTCTTATTTCTGGAGGAGTTTGCAGGGGAGTTTGGGCACTCAGCTCAAGTTCAGTACTGCATATCATCCCCAGACATATGGGCAGTCAGAGAGGACTATTCAGACTCTCGAGGATATGTTGCGCACTTGTGTACTAGATTTCGGGGGTTCTTGGGAGGACCATCTCCATTTGGTAGAGTTTGCTTACAACAACAGTTACCAGGCCAGTATAGAGATGTCACCTTTTGAAGCTCTATATGGTCGGAGGTGTCGTACTCCTTTGTCTTGGGACGATGTTGGAGAGAGAGTTTTGCTTGGGCCAGAGATGGTTGTGGATGCAGCAGAGAAGGTTCAGTTGATCAGAGACAGACTTCGAGTGGCGCAGGACAGACAGCGGCATTGGGCCGATAGCCATCGGAGACCTTTGGAGTTCGAGGTATAGTTTAGATTTTTGTTTGTTCTTGGTTGTTTGTTATAGATTAAGTTCTTAAGGTGGTGTTTTGTTCTAGGTGGGTGGTTTGGTGTTTCTGAGGATTTCTCCGACACGAGGCACGATTCGCTTCGGTGGAGGCGGAAAGCTTAGTCTGCGATTCATTGGACCTTTCACTATTCTAGAGAGGGTCGGTGCAGTTGCTTATAGACTAGACTTGCCACCTGCATTAGAGGGAGTGCATAATGTGTTTCATGTGTCGCAGTTGAGACGATATGTGGCAGATCCTAGTCATGTATTGGATCACTCAAAGAATCTTCAAGTAGCACAAGATCGCCACCGTCATTAGGCTGATTCACATCAGCGACCTCTTAATTTTTCTGTCGGCGACCATGTATTCCTTCGGATTTTGCCTTCCCAAGGAATCGTTAGATTTTGTATAAAGGGAAATCTTAGTCTAAGGTACATAGGTTCATTCGATATTCTCGAGCGAGTAGAAGATATTTTATATCGTCTCGCTCTTCTGTCACTACCACATTTTCTAGGAAAGGGTATTTTGGTAATTTCCTATTTAAATAAATATTGTGCATGGTAAATAATTATTTGTTGTATTATTTAATTATTGTTGGTTATTATTTAATTATTTTGGACTTATTTTAGTGGACCCAACTAGTTTAGTTTGGACCCATGGACCAACATGAATTAACTAGTTAGACTTGGCCCATTTAGAAAGCCCATAGTTAAGGAGATGGATTAAATTAATTAAATGATTAGACTAGAAGCTTTCTTCCTTAATTATTTCTTCATGAGAGGCCCCAAGGGGTACATTGGACATTTTACAATTGCTTGGGGGAGGGGCTATGGCCGGCCTATTAATGAGGGGGGGAAATTTCTCTCTCCTCTCATTTCATTCCAAATCTAAATCTAGAATTTTTCCACTACCAAATTCCCTCCATTCCCAATCCAATTTCCTACCAATTTTATTCTAAATTCTTCCCAATTCACCATTAGAGAAGAAAAAAGCAAGGATCTAGAAGAAGGAAGCAAGGATCTACAAAGAGGAGCAAAGATCTACAATTTGGAAGCAAGTTCATCTCAATTGGAGGTTTCATTGGGAATCCATCTCCCAATAGGTATAATTCAGATTTTTCCCATTTTAATAGCTTCTAAATCTGGAATTGAATCACGTAAAATTAACCTATATGTATGTACTACCCATAGGACTTTATTTTGTGTTCATAGGAGACTCATGGAGAAAGTTATGGTGCTTTTTGTGTCAATTTTGTTGGAATTCTGAATTTATATTTTGTTGTGTGTGTCAATTGATCCTATAGATCAATTGGACATGAGATTTGTGTTTGAGGCTAGTGTCATGTCCATATTGGGATAATTGTGGTTCGTATCCCAACTATTTGGTGATACGTGTCATTTGGGAGTTTTCCTCCGACACGGGGCTTTGAACATATCGTATTTTGACACGGACACATAGATCTACTTTTGACACTTTGATTTGTTCATAAATATTATTTGTGATTTGTTTGTGTCCTTCGGGGTGCATTTGGTTGTGTGTTGGACTCGTGTCGCATGCGTATCCTAGATCTAGTGGGATACGGTGAGATACTCTCCAATTGTATGTATTTTGCATAGATCTAATTAATTATGGTTCAATTCTTTATTTATAATTAGTAAATATATATGGATATTATATATTTATTTTGTGTATTTATTATAGTAATTATTGTAGCATAGATCTATATTTTGTGTGTGCTAATATAATGTACAATATAATATGTAGCTTTCTTGCATGCAAATATATATGTTACTACTTGTTAAATAATATAATTTATACATAAAATATTTTATAAAATATATTTATGTGTTTGATTGTGTAATTATATTATTTATAATTATTATGAACTTATTGTATATTAATGTATATATTTTAGGTGTGCTTCTAGCCATATAAAATATGTACATTAATATGTACATGAGTTTGTAACAATTGGTATTTAATTATAAGTGTAGATGTGTATATATATAAGTATATAATTATTAGTTATTTAATTATATTGTATTATGATTTTATTGTATATATATATTGTTATATATATATATATATATATATATATATATATATATATATATATATATATATATATATATATATATATATTTTGATTGTTTTAGTAACAGTGAATTAATGACAGTAAAACTGTCATTAATTAGCCGATACAGCAGCCGCTGTAACTCTGTGCATTTAAATGCATTTAATGACAAATCTGTCATTAATTAGCAGTGGGCGGGTCTGAGCGGATTTTCCGCGACAGTCTTTCTGCGACGGTTTTAAACTGTCAGCGATCCAGTCGGTAGTAGGAATTGTATTCAGTTTTTTCTGCGACAGTTTTTCGGTGACAGACGAAACTGTCACTATTAGCCGTTTTAATTAAATTGTATTCTTAGTTCACTGTTTTCAGTGACGCTTTGACAGATTTAATGTATATATTATATATTGTATTTGTATATATTTATATGTATATATATATGTGTTTTGTGAGGTATAATAATTTTTATAATATAGTATTTTAATTATATGAATATTGGGTTGTATATATATATTTTTAAGGTATATATTAATTGTATTATTAGTATACTTTGTGTGAGTTTCTTTTGGAATCTAATTTGATTCCTAAATTGTTGTATTTTATTTTTATATTATTTTATGGATGTTTTGTGAGGTTGACTTTGGGTTTGACCATGTTTGACTTTAGTGGACTTTAGAGTTGACCATAGTTGACTTTTGCCTTAGAATTGAGTTATTGACCTAGAAGTTGTCTAGTTTGACTTGTTCTCTTTCCGGGACCTTGTTTTAATGTTGTATTCCATATCTAGGTCTTCGAGGCACCGAGTCAGATATTTGTGAGACTGTTCATTGGACTTCAGGCGAGTACATTCTCTGATAGTTTCTCATTTATGATATCCTCTATGTTCGTTGTATCTAGTGTAGATTTACATGTTCTCTTGACACTATTGTTACACGGATTGGTATATCCGGATCTCGTCATGAGATGTTATTCCTTGGTATATGGTGTATATGGTGCAAGTATTGTTTCATTGGTTATCTTGTACATGTACAGACACCGATTTTCCGGAGGAGTCGCTCTCTTCTTGGGGAATCTCGTGCCATAATGTACCGTGGTTGGATCTATTATACCAGTCGGGGGTGGGGAGTATTTTAGTGTAGATATGTGATCATACCCTCCTTGTGCATGTCTTATTCCTTGTGAGTGTTGATCATACACCGCACGTATAATCAGCCAGGCCATTATACTCTTGTGCAAGTTCCCAAGCCGATCACATGTTAAAGCTAGTACTCACATACTTAGTCATTAGTATTCTTGTTCCATCAGCATATTGTTTATTATTGTATTTCTTTCCGGTACTTCCTTATTGTCTATACATTTCTTGTATCTATTTATGCATCTTGTTTATCCACAGCTATTTACTGTTACATAGTTTTTATCATTATTTGAGAACTGCTGTTAGGGTTGTACTCTGCTCCTTCCTGACTGGAAATATTTTTCCAAATGACACTGAGGAGTACCCTACCTACTATGGACCCCAGGATGTTGTGGGTTTAGATTCTGAGACCCTGGCTCAAGAGGGACTTATCCCAACTGAGACAGTTGACCCTGGAGTTGTAGCTTTATAGTTTTGTAGTATTCTTTTGTACTGGATTTGTCTCCAGCTTATTTCTGTTTTTCTTCAGACTCATTGATGTATTATTTTAGACTCATGAGTTGTATTGTGACTATTCTATTCTTTATCTGATTCGTGCTCATTCTATCTTAGTTCTGTGATTGAGTATTTTATCATTATTGGTGGTTCATTATATTAGATAGATTATCTAGACAGCGTTCTACCGCCGATTCTGCGGCGTAGGCTGGGCGTTGTTTTCGACTAGTACCCTTACACCGGGTGCGGATCGTGACATCTTCCGCCTTCGCTTTATGAGATACATAATATTATCCATTTATCCCAGTTATGACGATATATATCGGATGCAAGCTATATCCTAGATCATTCAAAATTGGTCGTTGGTACGGACCTTTCATATGAGGAAAGGCATGTATCCATTTGGACCGGAGAGAGAAGATTCTTAAGAACTGAACCATTCGTTTAGTCCGAGTTGCTTGGGGGCACCACTCGCCGGGTTAGTCGACTTGGAAGCGTGAGGATGATATCCGAGCTCGATACCATATTTGTTTGACTCATGAGTTATACTTGTTCGTATATTTTGTACCATGATCTTGTCTTCTAAATGCTTTCCTTGTTCTAGGATTGTGCTAGATTCATGTATGCCATTGTTTATCTTGATTACATATCCCCTGAGTTTTCTTGCTAGATCCTGTGCCTTATTAAAATTTCGAGGATAATTTTCTGAGGAGGAGAGAGTTGTGAGACTCGTCTCACTATTCTAGTATTTATACTCGATATAGGCATTTGATACATGTATAGCTTGCTTATAGTTTAATTTCTTACATTATGCTTTATGCCATTCATACATTGTCTAGGTTATTTTTTCAAGTTCTCCTTTAGTTTCATACTTTGGACCCTTGGTCCCTTGGTTTTTCTGTGAGAGGTTGTGATAAACCTGGGTGAGAGGCATGGATCATGATCCAATGGCCTAAAATAATCTTCTTGACTATAGAAGCAAAATTTCTCTTTCCTTCACTTTTCTTTGCTCTTCCTCTTTCCTCTTCTTCTCCAGGCACGAGCAGCCTAGGCCGGCCGTGAGCCCCTCCCCCTTGGTAGCAGTGATGGTAGTTGGTAGTGGTTTAGGCATGTACATCTTGCCAACCATGGAGAACTTGTACTTTTGAATTTATTTAATTTCTTTGAATTTTATTAGTGTAACTTGTGCTCTATGTGTTTCTCTACAAGTTTACTTCTTGGCATTTTCGGTTTTGAAATCTTGAATGGAGTAGATCTATATTTCTAAGTTAGGATTTTCATGGGTTCATAAAGTTTTTCTTAGTTTTGATCTAATAAAATTTAGTACTTTTCAAAACATGTTATTCTATGTGTTAGAGATTTTTATTTTAAGCATTTTGCCTTTTGAACCGCTTAATTTGGAGTTAAATTGAAGACTTTATGGCCGAAACAAGTACTAGAGCTTCGTTCTAGGACCTTTCTGGCAGGGACGATGAACAGTGTCGCACACAGTGTGCAACGCATGGATTTTTTACTACCGTCTGTGGCGTGTGCATCAGTGTCTCTTGCGCATAACTTCTTACAGCAAGTCGTGTGCCGCGCATAAAATTCTTGCCGCACGTAGTGCTCTGCGCATGGATTCCTTGTCGCACGCATGGATTCCTTGCGCATCAATCCTTATCGCACATCGATGCATCACGCGCATCCCGTATTTCCATGCGCAGTGCACCGCACATGAATTTTTAGCCGAGCGTCATGCGCTGCGCAGGGAAATTTGTTCTTGCGCAGTGTTCTGCGCGCATGATTACCCGAATGATTATTTTGCCTATTTTAAGCTATTTTTTAGCTAGAATCTTACAAAAATCAAAAAATAAAAGTTGTAAATCTGTCTTGCCTTTCCAATTTTTTTTGGATTACCATATTTAGAGTTTGCATGAGAAAGTTATGCCCAGTTTTCTAAAATATGTCAAAAATCTAGTTTTGTGCATTTTTGCAAGTTTTACGATTTTGCCCTGTATTGCTATATTCTTTGATTGTTTTGACTTTCTTAGTACCATGGTGCATGAGACCTTTTTAGTAGGAATTACTTATGGTATGTTCTTATTATTTGCTGGCTTGTCAATTATTTGGCATATTTTGAGAAGTATCAATAAATGCAAGTCTCCCTTAAAGGACTTTAAACTGACTGTGGCATTCACCTGAACATAGAATTCCTTAACATGGATTATATTTACACTATTAATCATAAAATCCTGACTCCAGATACATGACATGTACTGATACTCCCGATAGTGGCTCGACGAAGCGCACTCCTGACATGCAAGAAATTTTGAAATAAAATTACTTGAACGATTAAGATAACTTTTCGTGGTTGATTGTGTGTCCATGTCCTGAATGTACTTGTCAAGCTCATGTCCAGTCTTGCATCATGTTTAAGAAAAATTCCTGAGCACCATGGTCAGAAATTCTTGATAAATTGTTTAAGCTAATAACTAGAATAATAATCTAGAAAGCATCTAGAGAGATTTCTGGTTACATGCAATCCTAGTATCCCAGCGATACCAGATGAATTTAGAGCTCTCCGTCGTGAGAGGCACACTTCCAGCACGCCGTCGAGTATTACATTACCAAAAAATAAATATACCAGATAAATTTATATTATGTATCCTTTTATTTGGATAACCTGTATAGTTTGCAGGACATATGGTTGTAAGAAATCTCTACTTGTATGTGCTATTAATTAGGGCTGTGATAACCCCAGTTAGTTAATGATAGTAAGCCGTTGGACATGATTGGCCGTGATTGCTTGATTTCGATTCTAGTCTAGTCTCATTTTGATTTATTTATCAACAATTGATCTTGAGAACTATACTTGAAGTCTGACTCCCGATATTCCTGTTTAATACTCCAGAGCATGCTTAACTTTTTTACCTGCTGCACATAATTCCTATTGTTCTCATGTTATTTCTTATTGATTTTTCTGCCTGCTGGTTTTAGTTTCTAAGATGGCTCCCTTGTGGCACTTTGTTGTTTTAGGATTTGACCCCACTGGTTTTGTATGGCCAGATATTGGAGCAATATTGCAGGATCTCCTGTACTACCCTCTCCAAGATGGTGGACATAAGGAGCACCCGAGGACATGAGTGGGTTTCTCCTTTATCGCCCCTTTAATCTTTTATAATTATTCTTTTGAGGCATTTAGTCACCGAGAACGTGCTTAGCTCGTATTTTGGAACTTGACATTCTAGCCTACAGGCCTACATATAAAGCATATTCTAGACTATAGCTATAGTTGATCATGCAATATTGTACAGTTCCTCATTTTGGTAACTAGTTTCATGATCATCTGTGTATGTATAGTTTAGGATGCCTTACTATTATATGTTTTTGTGATCATACATCTTGTAACTTGTTTCTTGTTTGAGATTGAGACACCTAGGATTATCATGACCTAAGATTGACTGTTGGATTATAGAGTAAACCCTTACATGTCTAGACAGCCATGACCGTATCTCGGGGTATAGATTACTCTGGTATACGTAGCTAGCTTTGTCTACCCCCATTCTCCAGTATTCTGGTTCTTGGACATGACAGACTCTATCTACTGCTCCCTCTGGTGAACTAGTCCTTAGCCATGACCAGGTCATATTGAGTATGAATTTTGGGGACTTAGATGCTGTTATCCAAGTCCATATTGACAGGGGTTTCTCATCTGAGAAGCCAAACCTGATTCCCGGCCAGAGTGACTTGTACCTGTTAAGTCAAATGAATTTAGGAAAGGCCACTATTGGGCATCACTTGTCACGTCCCAGAACTAGAATAATGGAGAACGATGGCAGACCAAGCCAGCTACGTATACCAAAGTACTTTATAGCCCAAGATACGGTCATGGCTGTCTAGACATATGAGGGTTTACACTACAATCCATCAGGCAATCCTGGGTCAAGAATTCTAGTTGTCTCAATCTTAAGAAAGCAATATATTAAATAATATATGATCACCAAACATATAATAGTAAGGCATCCTAAAATATACATACACAGATGATCATGAAGCTAGTTACAAAATAAAGAACTAGCAAGAGTACAATATTACATGACCAGCTCTAGATATAGTCTAGAATATGCTTTACATGTAGGTCCGCATGATAGAATATCAAGTCCCAAAACATGAGCTAAACGCATACTCGGTAGCTAAACACCTCAAAAGAATAATGTACAAGATCAAGAGGGTGGGGAAGAAAAAAAAACCACTTACATCCTCGGGTGCTCCTCGTGTTCACCATTTTTAGGGGGGAAGTAAAAAAGATCCTACAATCCTGCTCCAAAATATGGCCATACAAAACAAGTAGGGTCTAGCAAGTACCACAAAGGAGCCAAACTTATGAACTAAAACTAACATGTAGACAAATCAGTTAGAAATAGCAGGTAAGGTAACAGTTAAACAAGTGTACGGATAAAATAATAGTTAAGCAATTCAGGAGTAATTAAACAAGGGTATCTTAAATAAGTACTCTGGTTGCCATCTTCGGATCAGCTGTTAATAAAATTAGGACAGGACTAGACTAAACTGAAATCAAGCGATCATGGCCAATCATGTCCTATGGCTTAGTATTATTAGCTAACTAGGGTTATCACAATCATAGTTACTAACACATACAGTTTGAGATTCCTTATAGCCACATGCCCTACATACTATCTAGGTTATCCAAACAAACAGGTACATAGTATAGATATATCAGGTATAATCATTTCTTATCTTTTTTGGAAGTACAACACTCGATGGTGTACTAGAAGTGTGTCCCTCGTGACAGAGAGCTCCAAATCCATCATGTATCTTTGGGATACCCGAATTGCATGTATCCAGGAATTCTCTCTAGATGCTTTCTAAATTATTATTCTAGTTATTAGCCTGGACCATTATCAACGATTCTCGATCGTGGTGCTCAGGAATCTGCCTTAGACATGATATAAAATAGGACAATAACTTGACGGGTATAATCCAAATCAACCACGGGTATATGGGTCATATAATACAGGTACTACTAATTACCTTGATCAGGACAGTTACATGAATTCTCATGTTAGGAGTGTTCTACGTTGAGTCACTATCAGGATTTATTAGGATCAGGAGTATCAAGATTATCAATACAATATCAGGATTATCGGTACAGGGTCAGGATTATCAGTACAAGATTAGGATTATCATTATTATCAATTCAATGTCAAGATTCAGGAGTTTATTTATAATGTACAATCACTATATCAGGTCAAGAAATTAGGATCAATATCAAGAATGTCATGCTCAGGAAATAACCAGGATTAACTAAAATAAAAGTGATTAAAGAGAACTAGAGAATCATCAAGAGTTAAGCATGTTAAAGAGAATACTGGCATGCAAGCACATTGTCATGACTCGTACCCAGATATTCGGGCACGAGTAGATGGTTACGCCCAGCCTACGCCACAAAATCGGTGGTAGAACACTGTCTGGGTCATTTCTAACTATCTAACATCTCAATAATGTAATATGGTACATGTCAATCATCTCAACTCCAAACACAGGAGCAATATGGTATCTCATATGAAATACTGGCATGCAAGCACATTTTCATGACCCGCACCCAGATATTCGGGCACAAGTACGTGATTACGCCCAGCCTACGCCACAAAATTGGCTGTAGAACATTGTCTGGGACATTTCTAACTATCTAACATCTCAACAATGTAATATGGTACATGTCAATCATCTTAACTCCAAACAAAGGAGCAATATGGTATCTCACATGAAAAACTAATCTCAATCACAAAATAAACTAAGGAAGAATAATGCACGAATGGAATAGCGAAGAAAAGAATAAGATCCAATCCACAATCTGAAATAATACACAAACTGTGAATCCACCAAAAGAATAGTCTAACATAAACCAATACAAATAAACTAGACCTCATCGGGCTCTGCAACTAAGTCCTCATGGTCAATAGGAGTATCCTCTCAAGGTACGTTGTCCTGCGGACCGTAGAATATGGGACACTGCTCTATAAACCAGTCATCTGGAAAAATATATCCAGTCAGGATTGGAGCGAAGTACATACCGCTGAAAGCAGTTTCAATAGCATAATCGAGCATATAAACAGATAATTGAAATAAAATACAAGATCACTAAACATATGAATGAATAAAAAATAGATATACAAGTACTATACGAGAATATAGAACAACAATATTAATATCAGCAATATGATGAAATAACTGCAATCTAAACTAGTTAATGTGCCTCAGAATACAAGTTTATTATGTGATCGGGTTGGGTGAACATGATCAGGTAAGATGATTACAAGTGAGGTATGTAACCAGAATGTACACGATATAATAATGGGGCTTTGATCACATAATCATCTCCTACTCTACCACCCCCAACTAATATCGATGGATCCAATCATGATACGCTACGAACACGAAAATATAACCACTGAACACGAGCAGTGAGTGTACACGAATATCATAACCACTGAACACGAGCGGTGGGTGTACACGAATAAGCACAATGAATACGAGCAGTGTATGAACACGAAATATAATCAATACCCAATATACACGATGAGATACAATATACACGAGTACCCGTTGAACACGGTAGAGGATAACATCTCCTGACGGGATCCATATAGTACCAGTCCATAAAATTACTGTGTCGGGATCAATATATACAATTCTAGAATATGCATATATACAATATTATGAATTGAAAACTATCAAAGAAATATACTCGCCTGAAGTCCTGAGCAAGGTGTGTCTCTCGATGCCCAAACTGGTGTCACACAGACCTATATATGGTATGTTGCATCAATACAAGATTCAAGAATGAAAATAAATTAAGTTGATGCAATTCTAAGTCCATAAGCCATTTCTAGGTCAAACCAATAAAATCTAGGTTGCAAGAGTCTAACACTAAGTCATTAAGTCGATACACTATGAAACTATGCTATACTATCTAAGTTAAGAAACAATAAGGCACTCAAAGAGCCGTATCCCAAGATATGCAAGTTTTCACATATGAAAATAGTGTCTTATATATTTATATAAGTCATATATTATAATATTATATCCAATCAATTGAAATAGGATACATTGGCCTTGCACCAATGCGTATCGCACCTATCTCGATAACCAAACTCAATACCTTGGGTATCGGCCCAATACCTTGGTATCTCGAGGTAACCCAACTCTAACATATAAATAATATCTACATATAACCAAGCTAATACTAACTATATAAACTACACTATAATATATATAAATCAAGTATCACACTAACTATCTAATATACCTTACCTATTAGCAATATATATATATATATATATATATATATATATATATATATATATATATATATATATATATATATATATATATATAGGCTAACTACTAACAATGACAACCATTACAAGTATATATATATAACTAACTCTTAACAAAATATGCATACAAAGATAACTATTTACTAACATATATATATATACACTAACATATCTATATAGATACTAGCTACTACTAGCTAACTTAATAGTTCAACTAACAACTATAATAATACTACATTGAAACACTAACTAAAACAACTAACTATACCTTGCTAAACCAAACCTCAATACCCAAACCCAAGACTGAAACTAACCTACTAAAACTGATACAAAGGACACTGATATTGATACAGGTACTGAACTAAACTGAGGAAGGCTGATACTGCTACCTGTGCTCCTTCAAGTGTTGGGCAGTTGCTGCTCTGACCTCTGAAATGTTGTCCACAACTATACACAGCACTGATGTGCATCACTGGCACCGAGCTCTGTTGTGCATCATTGGCACCGAGTTGCTCTGATGTGCATCATTGGCACCGAGCCCTCTGCTATGCATCATTGGCACCGAGCTCTGTTGTGCAACATTGTCTTCTGCCACCTCCCTCTTGCCACTGTGTACTTAGTGCATGAGTTCCATGCTAAAACTGTCAGCTGCAGTGAAGCTCCTCTGTTGCACTAGAAAAAACTGTACTATTGTGCTCGAGCAGCCCTTCCCCATGCCCCGAGGCAACTGGTCTACACTGAACTCCCTGCTGAGCTGCTCACTTCGCTGACACACCCAAACTCATAATATTTATACATAGCTCACTCTCACTAACACAACCATAAACACCAATACATATATACCATCACACACACACACACACACACACACACACATATATATATATATATATATATATATATATATATATATATATATATATATTATATATATAACCATATACATTAGTATATATATACATACACTAAGATATATATATATATATATATATATATATATATAATTATCATCTAGATATATAAATACACATATACGTATAGAATTAAAGGCAAAACACCAAACACATGGAGTGCACCGCACCCATATCACACTAGTTCTATGATACGCTTGCGATACGGCTTCAACACAACCAAACGTATTTCGGAGGACACGAACAAGTCTAAAATACAAATTATGAACAATACATATAGTAATTAGAGTATCTACGTGTCTGTGTCATAATGTGATATGCACAAGGCCCCGTGTCGGAGAAAAACTCCCAAAATTAATCTGTTTCGTCAAATTGAAGAGATACGGCCTACAAGTATCCAAATGTGGACACGACACTAGTCACAAACAAGCAATCAAATATTATTTAGATCTATTAGATCAAATGACAACCACTACATGTGCCAATCTCGGAATTCCCCTAAAATTGATACCAAAATGGATATAACTTCCACCGTTGGTCTCCGATGAATCTAAAACTAATTGCTATGGGTAGCCTATGCATGTGGGTTGATTTCTCATGGTTAAATCTCAGATCTAGAGTCTATTAGAAGGGGAAAGACTAAAATTTACCTAATGGGAGATGAATTCCCAATAAAAAATCTCCAAATATAAAGTAGCTCCTCTCCTTGTAGATCTTAACCTCATCCTCCTTGCTTCTTGCTTCCTTCTTATAAATCCTTGATGTATAAGCTTCAATGAAGAATAGGAAAGGAAATTTATGAAGAATTGGTGGAGGAATGATGAGGGAATGGAGGGAATTGGAAGAGGGAAATTGTAGATCTAAGAATTTGGAATAAATTAAAAATGAGAGAGAACTCTCTCTCCTCCTCTATGGGCCGGCCATGTAACCCCCTCTCCAAGCAATATAAAATATCATAAATATCCCTTGGGGCCTCTCATGAAGAAATTAATTAGGGAGGGAAGGTTCTAGTCTAATGTTTTCACTAATTAATCATCCCCTAATCCATGGGCATAATTTAATGGGCTCAATCTAAATTAATCTAAATGTTGGGTTCAAGCAAATAATAAATGGATTAGGTCCACTACACAAGAATAAAATAAAATTACAACTAGCAATAAATAAGTAATAAACTAATTAAATAATCATGTATGCATAATATTATATAAATAATCTTAAAATAAATATTATCCATTGTCAATTACCAAACTACCCTTGAATGAAAAAGTGAGGATAAAAATCCTACCCACCTTAGAAAAAATTTATCCTCAAAATTAAGGAAGAAACTATCTACCAAAAGCAAACAATACAATACAAGAAAGAATTATATCTCACGGCTCAAACAGATATGGATATCGCTCGCGCATCTCGGCCTCTCGCTCCCAGGTACTCTCTCCTGGTGAGTGATGCCTCCATGCGATGCACACCAAAGGAATTATCTGGTTCCTCAGCACCTTCTCTCTCCGATCCAGAATCTCCACTGGCTGTTCTGGATAGCTAAGAGTAGGGCCCACCTCTATCTCCGAGTGATCCAACACATGACTGGAATCTGACACGTACCATCTCAGTTGCGATACATAAAACACGTTGTGCACTCTCTCCAATGCAGGTGGTAAGTCTAGTCTGCATGCAACTGCACCGACCCTCTCAAGAATACTGAAAGGTCCGATGAATCATGGACTAAGCTTGCCGCCTCCACCAAAACGAATTATGCCACGTGTCAGAGAAATTCTCAAGAAAACCAGACCGCCAACCTAGCATAAAACACAACCTTAGCACTTTAACAAACAGTAATCAAACACAAGCAAAACAAAAGTAAAGCTATACCTCAAACTCCAAAGGTCTCCGGTAGCTATCGGTCCAATGCCGCTACCTGTCCTACGCCACTCGATGTTTGTCCCTGATAAGCTTCACCTTCTCTGCTGCATCCACTACCATCTCTGGTCCCAATAAAGCTCTGTTACCAACAACATCCGAGGATAACGAAGTGTGGCACCTTCGTCCATACAACGCCTCTAATGGTGACATATCGATGTTGGCTTGGTAGCTATTATTGTATGAAAACTCTTCCAAGTGAAGGTGATCCTCCCAAGAACCTCCAAGATCTAAAATACAGGTGTATAGCATGTCCTCGAGAGTCTGAATAGTCCTCTCAGACTGTCCGTCCATCTGAGGGTGATAAGCGGTACTGAACTTGAGCTGAGTGCCCAAGCTAGCCTACAAACTCCTCCATAAATAGGACGTGAAGCAACTATCCTGATCCGAGACTATGCTTACTGGAATATCATACAATCTGACAATCTGGCGCACATACATATCAGCAAGCTTCTCCGTAGATGTACCTACTTTAAATGGTAGAAAGTGGGCTAATTTGGTCAACCTGTCCATGATGACCAAATTGCATCTTTGTCTCATGGAGAATGCAAAAGTCCCGATACAAAATTCATGGTCACATGCTCGCATTTCCACTCCGAAATAGATAAATACTGAAGTAATCCACCTGGCCTCTATCTCTCTGCTTTGACCTGCTGGCAAACAGAGCATCTAGACACGAAGCTAGCTACCTCTCACTTCATGCCATATAACCATACATGCTCCCTCATGTCTCTATACGTCTTATTGGCACCAGGATGCATAGAGTATTGAGAATGATGCACCTCCTATAGAATCTCCTCGTGCAATGCTCCTCTCGGTATGCACAATCTGGTACCGTGTCGCAATGATCCATCATTTGCGGCGATAAAGTCCTCTGCCAGTACGACCTAAACATGTACTCTGATGCTCCTCAGAGACTCATCCTCATATTGTCCAGCTCTGACCCGGTCCATCAGTTCTGACTGAACCTGATGTCCCAATATCTATGCTGTGACTCCAGAAACTAGTACCTCAATGCCCAAACTATCAAGATATGCTAATAAATGTCTGTCTCTAGTCAAGCACATAGCTACCGGATACCTGCTCAAAGCATCCACGACTATGTTGGCCTTCCCTGGATGGTACTGCAAAGATATGTCGGAGTCTTTCATCAGCTCCAACCATCGTCGCTGCCTCATGTTGAGCTCTTTCTGTATAAATACATACTTCAAGCTCTTATGGTCTGTAAAGATCTTTACTCTCTCTCCATATAAATAGTATTTCCATAATTTGAGAGCAAAGATAATCGCTACCAACTCCAAATCATGGGTAGGGTAGTTCTTCTCATACAGGCATAATTGCCTAGAAGCATAGGCAATCACCTTCCCGTACTGCTGTAACACACAACCCAAACCCTTCCCTGATGCATCACTGTAAATAAAAAATCTTCCTGTTCCTGATGGTAGTGTCAAGATGGGAGCTGTCATCAATCTCCTTTTTAGCTCCTCAAATACTGACTGACAATCCTCAGTCCAGATGAACTCTGCGTCCTTCATAGTTAGCATAGTTATCGGCTCTGCAAGTTTGGAAAAGTCCTGAATAAACCTCCGGTAGTAGTCTGCTAATCCAAGGAAGCTCCTGATCTTTGCTATTAAACTCGGGGTAGACCACTATTCAATTACTGAGATCTTCTTCGGGTCCACCGAGATTTTATCTCCTGTAATGACATGCCCAAGGAATTCAACCTTATCAAGGAAGAATTCGTACTTCGATAACTTGTCATACAGCTTATCCTTCCTGAGGGTCTCCAGAACAATCCTCAAGTGCTGCTCATGCTCCTCTGGGGTCTTCGAATATATCAGAATATCATCAATGAAGACTACAATAAACTGGTCCAGGTACTGATAAAACACCTTGTTTATTAGGTTCATGAACACTGTCGGGGCATTGGTTAACCCAAACGGTATTACCAAGAACTTGAACTGCCCATAACGAGTCCTGAAAGCTGTCTTCGGGATGTCTTTCCTCTTTACTTTTACCTGGTGGTACCCTGACCTCAAGTCTATCTTGGAGAATACCTTCGCTCAGATCAACTGGTCAAACAAGTCATCTATCCGCGACAATGGGTATTTCTTCTTGATAGTGAGTTTATTAAGTGCCCTGTAGTCGATACACATACGTACCGACCCATCCTTCTTTGGTACAAAAAGTACTGGAGCACTCTATGGTGATAAATTGAAACGGATAAAGCCATTATCTTAAAACTCATCCACCTGCTTCTTCAACTCTACCAGTTCAATGTTGTTGACTATATAGACGTGCTGAGAGATCGGCTCTGCGCCTGGCACCAAATCTATAGAGAATTCTATATCTCTTTTTTGCGGCAACCCCGGCAACTCCTCTGGAAAGACATACCAGAACTCTGTAATCAACGGATATGGAGGCTACTGCTCTTCTACCAAAGCTCCACAGAAATTGCCTTCGCTCTGCTCTGCTCCTCGGATGAACTCGAACTCCGGCTCTCCTGGTGTCTAAAATAAAACTTTGCCTCCATGATAATCAATACTAGTGTATTAACCAATCCATCCTGGGTACTATATCATAACTCGGAAGTGGTATTATATGTAAACATATGCTCAGCTCATGACCTTCCAAATAAACTCTCTGGTCATACAAACATTATTGACCAGAATGATGCCACCCACAGTCATGATCTTGCAAGTCCACGCCAACGGTTCAGACTCAAGACGATGCCTCAAAGCAAAAGATACAGATACAAAGCTATATGAAGCACTAGAATTGAACAAAACATGAGCTGGAAAGGAATCGAGATAAACTAAACCTGAGATAACATCGCCAACCGGCTCCTCCTCCTCGACAGTCAAGGCAAAAGCTCGCCCATGTCGCTATGCTCCTCTCTGTTGCTAATACTAGGCAAACTGCTGCTGCTGCGATGGAAGAGATCCTCTCTACTGTTGTCCCGCTGGTGGTCTAGCGGGTACCCTCTGTGCCTATCCTCCACCCTAAGCTGGACGAGCTGGGACTTTGGGACAAGCCCACAACTGATGATCTCTCGATCCACAGAATAAGCATTGGCCTTGCCTCATCCTGCATGCGTCCAATCTGTGTTCTTGCATCTTAAAGAAAGTGCAAGGAACTACTGCCCTTTGAATCTGATGCATCTGCTGAGCCGATGCTCAAGCTGACCCGTAATACTGCTGCCTCTGGTGTTGGTAAGTTCTCTGGTGCTGCTGCTGGAAGTGAGGCATCTTTGCTGGACCCATGTAGTTGCTGGATCCTCTGGTGTCCTTCGACCTCTTAGAGCCAAACTCTAAGTCATCCTCTGCTCTCTGCGCCTGCTTGAGTATCTCATCGAAGGTGGCAGTAAGATCTCCGTTGGTGTAGGGTTTGACTTCTCGGTTCAGTCCCTTCCTGAACTTCCTTACTCTGCCTCTAGGGTTCTGACCCTCCATGAAGTGACCTAGACGGTAATACTCTGCTGCATACTCGTCCACTGACATACCTCCCTGGACGAGGTACTGGAATTGGCTCTCCAAGGATGTAAGAGCTATGTTTGGGAAGAACTTCTTCTTGAAAAGATCTTTGAAGGCTTCCCAAGAGAGTCCTGGTACTACAATCCTCGGGTCTGTCTGGAACCATGTCAAAGCAATATCGAATATTATACACCCTGATGCCTCTATCTTTAGCATCTCTAGAATCTACACCAGCCGCAGGTTCCACCCGATGTCCTCGATCCACTCGTCCATATAGATTATCCCCTTTATGCCCCTGAAGTCCTTTGAGCCAATCCTCTTGAAGTCTATGATGGTACTTTGCCTTGGCTGATACGGAATAAATTAAGCTGGTATTGTCTGTGGCTAGACTATAGTAGCTCTCTCAACTACTGTAAGTACGATCTGGTAAGCATTCTCCATGCTCTGTCACAGGACCTCGTGTTGTCGCTGTTGTGCCTCCATCATCTGCTAGAAGAGCGTGAACATCTACGTCTGATCAACTACAGGTGGTGGAGGTGGAAGATCCTCGAAAGCTGTCTGTCCTCTCCTCAGTACTGGAGGTGGATCACCTCCGAAAGCTGCTGTCGATACGCCCACCTGGACCAGAGAAGTTGACCACCTGAACGTAGGTGCTCGACCATCGTTTGAGGGTGTTGCCCTCATGGGTGATGAAGTGACTGATCATGCTGTTGCGGCACCTGATCGCTGGGAACGTGTCTTCGGCGGCATCCTGAAGATAGATTGAAATACGGAATCAATATTGAATATGATACGATACATCAAAGAAGAACATAAATTATTCAAAGTAAAGCAATATTCAATAGATAAGGATTTGTAAAAATAGATATTGGAATTTTCTTAGGAGTGCTTGAGTAAACTCTCAGCCTAAATCATATTTCCTAAAGCAGGCTCGTAGTAGTACTCTAGACGAGCACCACTATGATATCTATCTAGAGTCATAAGTAGTGCGATATCATAGAATAGATGAGACATGCATGGGCCACCCCTAAAAATGTGTCACGACCCACATCCGGATATTCAGGCACGAGTACGTGGTTACGCCCAACCTACGTCACAGAATCGGCGGTAGAACGTTGTCTGGGTCATTTTTAACTTTCGAACATCTCAATAATGTAATATGGTACCTATTAATCATCTCAACTCCAAACGAAGGAGCAATATGGTATCTCACATGAATAACTAATCTCAATCACAAAACAAACTAAGGAAGAATAATGCACGAATGGAATAGCGAAGGAAAGAATAAGATACAATCCACAATCTGAAATAATATACAAACTGTGAATCCACCAAAAGAATAGTCTAATACAAACCAATACAAATAAACTAGACCTCTTCGGGCTCTGTAACTAAGTCCTCATGGTTAATAGGAGTATCCTTTAAAGGTACGATATCCTGTGAACCATAGAATGTGGGACACTGCTCTATAAGCCAGTCATCTGAAAAAATATATCCAGTCAGGATTGGAGCGAAGTACATACCTCTGAAAGCAGTTTCAATAGCATAATCGAACATATAAACAGATAATAAAAATAAAATACAAGATCACTAAAGATAGGAATGAATGAACAATAAATATACAGGTAATGTACGAGAATATAGAACAATAATATGAATATCAGCAATATGATAAAATAACTGCAATCTAAACTAGCTAATGTGTCTCAGAATACAAGCTCATTATGTGATCGGGTTGGGTGAACATGATCAGGTAATACGATTGCAAGTGAGGTATGTAACCAGAAAGTACACGATGTAATAATGGGGCTTTGATCACATAATCAACTCCTACTCTCCCAACCCCAACTAATACCGATGGATCCAATCACGACACTCTACGAACACGAAAATATAACCAATGAACATGAGAGCGACGGGTGTACACGAATAAGCACACTGAATACGAGCAGTGTATGAACACGAAATATAATCAATACCTAATATACACGATGAGATATAATGTACACGAGTACCCGCTTAATACGGTAGGGGATAACATCTCCTGACGGAATCCATATAGTACCAGTCCATAAAATTACTGTGTTGGAATCAATGTATACAATTCTAGAACATGCATATATACAATATTATGAATTGAAAATTATCAGAGAAATGTACTCGCCTGAAGTCCTGAGCAAGGTGTGTCTCTCGATGCCCAAGCTGGTGTCACACAGACCTATATATGGTATATTGTATCAATACAAGGTTCAAAAATAGAAATAAATTAAGTTGATGCAATTCTAAGTCAATAAGCCATTTCTAATTCAAACCAATAAAATATAGGTTGTAAGAGTCTAACACTAAGTCACTAAGTCGATACACTATAAAACTAAGCTATATTAGCTAAGCTAAGAAACAATAAGGCACTCAAAGAGTCGTATCCCAAGATACGATAGTTTTCGCATATGAAAATAATGTTTTATATATTTATATAAGTCATATATTATAATATTATATCCAATCAATTGAAATAGGATACCTTGACCTTGCACCAATATGTATCGCACCTATCTCGATACCCAAACTCAATACCTTAGGTATCGGCCCAATACCTTGGTAATACCTTGGTATTCCGAGGTAACCCAACTCTAACATATAACTAATACCTACATATAACTAAGCTAATACAAACTATATAAACTACACTATAATATATATATATATATATCAAGTATCACACTAACTATCTAATATACCTTACCTTTTAGCAATATATATATAGGCTAACTACTAACAATAACAACCAATACAAGTATATATATATATATATATATATATATATATATATATATATATATATATATATATATATATATATATATATATATATATATATATATATATATATAACTAACTCTTAACAAAATATGCATACATAGCTAACTATTTTCTAACATATATATATCTACACAAACATATCTATATAGATACTAGCTACTACTAGCTAACTTAATAGTTCAACTAACAACTATAATAATACTAAATAGTCTACTAAAAGAACCTCTGCTGTGCATCGTTGGCACCGAGCTCTGCTGTGCATCATTGGCTTCTGCCATCTCCCTCTTACCATTGTGTACTCAGTGAATGAGTTCCATGCTGAAACTATCAGCTACAGTGAAGCTCCTCTACTGCACTAGAAAAACTGCACTACTGTGCTCGAGCAACCCTTTCCCCTGCCTCGAGGCAACTGGTCTACACTGTCACGACCTGCACCCAGAATTGGGGCACGAGTATGCGGGTACGTCCAGCCTACGCCACAACATCAATGGTAGAATGCTGTCAAGGTCATGATACTATCTAAGCAATCTCACACGAGCATCCAATCTCCATAAGGAGGCACGGATGACACAATATAATATGAACACATACTCAATCACATAACTACAGCACGATAAGAAGTCGAACAATTAAAAATAAAATACAACACAAGTCTAAAAGTAAATTATCTAACTCAACAAATATCCAAGTCTCAACAAGAATGCCGGAGACAAATCCAGTACCAAATAGTCTACTAAAAGAACTAACTAGATAACTAGTGATTCCAGCTAGACCTCCCAGAATCACAACTGAACTACCAAGTCCAAGACTGCAGCTACTCTCCATATGGTCCATAAAGTGTTGGATACCGGTCTTCTAAGGCATAGTCTGGAAAAATGTTTCCAGTCAGGAAGGAGCAAAGTACAATCTCAAATAACAATTCCATTTAATTGATAAGGACTATAAAGCAATAAATAGATGATGCTATATACTGAGGGAAGACAGTGAATAAACGCAATGGCAAAATAAGAGACAGACAATGTAAAGAGACAGGCAATATAGGCAATATGATACAGTCAGTGCATATATGAAATGAAGAGAACAAGGTACAATATCATATACGGGTGATGTAGTATATGATCTAAAATAGAGAACGGTAATTATTCTAAGTGTTTGAAATAGTAGTTTCAAAATATGATCGGCTTGGGACTTGTACGATTGTTACATAGTATGGCTAATCATACGTGAGGGGTATGATTAACACCAATAATATTTTACTTGTACAATGGGTATTTGATCACATCTCTCACTAGCAATTTCCCCACCCCCAACTAGTACAGTGGATCCAATCATGACACGTCACGATACACGAACATTGTCTAATATATCATGTACGATATCTAATATAAATGTCAAATATCAATGTCGTGTACAATGTCAATACGATAACCAATATAACATCTCATGACTAAGGATCCAATCTATGTACTAGTCCGTATAGCACAGTGTCAAGGATTCAGATGTAACATTTCTAGATACTGAACTTATAGAAATTATCAAGAATTGGAAATTATCAGAGAATGTACTTGCCTTGGGTCCTTAGCTGGTAATACCAATGTCCTGTTCCAGAGTATCGCCTGGATGAACCAACAGTCCTATAGACATATCATAAATATAATATTTGTATCAGATGCTACACTAACACAACCATAATATATTGAACTCAGGGCTATGCCAGGTATGGCACAAGTCAACTAGGGTCAGTGTGCGTCAAGTTGCACGGGCGTCGCGTCTGTGATTGTTGTGCAAGACAGAAGTTCAAAATGATACGGGCTCGCCAGTACGTCCGTGTACGTGTGGCAGTCTGCTAACAGTTCACAGGGTCATAGGTCATGTGTAAAGACGGGGTATCTGTATTTACACTCGGGTCATCTAGTACCTATATATATATTATACACATAATATATATATACCAATTAAATATGTACATAATATATATATAAGTATATATCAATAATTACGTACAAAATATGTATGAGTGTATATACAATAAATAAAAATATATATTATATATATACATAGGTAAAAATACGCATAACACATTTGTACATAAAAACCATTATTTAAGGATATATATATATATATTGAATATATATTGAATATATATATATATATATATATATATATATATATATACTAGTGAAAATATACATGTATTATATTTATACATATACATACACCAATAAAAATATATCTATACTACATACGTATAAAAGTACATATTTATATATACTAATACAATTATATATATGCTACATATATATATACCAAAATACAAACATATATATGTGTATATGCATATACCAAAAATACGTACTAAAATACGTACTAACATATATTATCTAATACTAATACATACATATATATATATATATATATATATATATATATATATATATATATATATATATATATCAAAAATACGTATTTAAAACATATTTACTATACGAAATTATACCAAAACATACATGTATACATATGAATACATATATACATAAATTATATACTAATACATGGTATATTATACTAAGCTATATACTTTATTAAAGAATGAGGGAAAAGGGAGAGGAGAGGAGAGGAAGCTCACGGTGGTGGTGGTGCACAGCCGCCGGAGGGAGATGGTCGGATAGTGGGGGAGGCTCGGGATGGTTGGAGAGTGCAGTAGAGTCGTGCTGCGGGCTGCCGGAGTAGAGGAGCTTCGACGCCGGAGCAGACATCGGGTCGAGGGAGGTTGTGTGGTCGATCGAAGTTGCGCCGGAGTTAGGATGCAGCGGGATGAGGATACTGGTGGTGGTGGTGGAGTATGATGATGGTGGTGGTGGTTCGGAGTAGGCAGGGAGCGGGGTCGGGGCTCGGCCGGGCCGGAGTTGCAGTGGTGGGGGAGACTCGGCGTAGGGAGGAGGAGGAGTACATCAGGAGGAGGGAATGCAGCGGAGCTGCGCTCTTCGGAGTCGGGGGAAGAACAGTGAGGAGGCGGGTGGAGCTCGCCGCCGGAGTCGGGAAGAAATGCAGGGAGCGGTCGGAGGTATGGGGTTGGAGGTGGTCGGCTCGACGTGGTCGGCTCGACTCGGATGGTCGGAGTTGAGAAGCTGGGGATGGGTCGACTGACCGAAACTGTGGCCGGGCCGCACCGGAGAAAAGGGGCCGGGGTGATCTCCGGGTGAACAGTGCACAGTGGTTGAGTCCCCCCCCCTTTTCCAATTCAAAAAAATGAAAAGGAGGAGAAGAAGAAGGGAGGAAGAAGAAGAGAAGAAGAAAAAGAGAAGAAGAAAGGAAAATTAGAGAATGGAGGGAGGAGGCTACGGTTGAGTATGGGGGAGGATGATGGGGGCTTCCCTAGGTTTGGGGATTAGGTCTAGGTTGGGAAGTGTGTGTGATGGGACATTAAATAGGAAGAGGGTGTGTTGGAATGAATGGTGTAGATGCACCCATTGAATGGATGGTCAGGATTTGACATAGAGGAATTTCTTCATGTGAGGATGAGGGTTGTTGACTAGTCAATTATTAGGACTCTCCATTTGGTTTGAACCAATGGGGTGTTGACACCTAATGCAATATTTGCAAATTAGCCCCCTTAAATTTGGGTATTTGCACAGACACATGAAATGATGAAAATTTGGTGGGCGATTTGGTGTTTGGCATTTTGTAGGGTGAGGGGGTGTGGTGTGTTTGTATGGGCTTAATTAGTAGGGTACTGGAATTAAATCGGGACTAACGGAATTAGTCAAAATGGTATCCTCAATTTAATTAGAAATAAATGCAAGCTGTGTTCTAAAATTAATTAGGAGTACATGGGGACAAAATTAGGTCGGGTCACAAATATCATTAGTGAAGAAGACTCAGAACAGAATATTACCCTAATTTGGGTTGCACGAAAATGGGTCAAGATTGCCTCCAATTTTGATTGGAACGCACAACGATACAAAGTTGGAATTTATTTAGAATTTAAATAAACGTCTGCGACGAATATTGTGCGGCTAAAATGAAGCAGAAGAGAGCATAATTATGAGTTGCAAAAAATATCAGAATGGAAGGCGGGCATGTCTAGAGCAAAGTTGTGAAATTTGTTGGAAGGCAAAAGCTAGGGTAGCGCTCCAAATATCGAAGCAACGGTAAGGTGCAACAATTAAATAAATTTACGATAATTAATCACAATCCCAATTAATTAAATTCTAATTAATACAATTTAATACATAATCCTATAATTCAGTCAGGTGTTCATCTAGTGGGCCTCTAGGTCAAGTCTAACAGTTCAAACATTAATGAACACTGCATATATATAATATATTTAAATACACATCCTACACAATTATTTAATTTAAATACACATATCATTTAATATAACTACCACAATTTTAATATTATATAAAAATTCGAAATTACCCCTATTTTTAGAATGTGGTAGTGACATACACTGAACTCCCTGTTGAGCTGCTCACTTTATTGACACACCCAAACTCACAATATATAAACATAGCTCACTCTCACTGACACAACCACAAACACCAATACATATATACCATCACACATATATATATACATATACATATAGATTTATATAACTATATACACTAGTATATATATACAAATAGACACATACATATACACTAATCATAAATACACTAAGATATATATATATATATATATATATATATATATATATATATATAAAATTATTTTCTAGATATATAAATACACACGTACGTATAGAATTAAAGGCAAAACACCAAACACGTGGAGTGCACCGCACCCGTATCACACTAGTTCTATAATACGCTTGCGATACGGCTCCAACACACAACCAAACGTATTCCGGAGGACACGAACAAGTCTAAAACACTAATTTTGAATAATACGTATAGTAATTAGAGTATCTACGTGTCTGTGTCACAATGTGATATAAACAAGGTCCCGTGTCAGAGGAAAAACCCCAAAATTAACCCGCTTTGTCAAATTGACGAGAGACGGCCTACACATATCCAATTACGATACGACACTAGTCACAAACAAGTAACCAAATGTTATTTAGATCTATTAGATCAAATGACAAACACTACATGTGCCAATCTCGGAATTCTCCCAAAATTGACACCAAAATGGATATTACTTGCACCGTAGGTATCCGATGAACCTAAACTAATTACTATGGGTAGCCTATGCATGTGGGTTAGTTTCTCATAGTTAAATCACAGATCTAGAGTCTATTAGAAGGGGAACAACTGAAATATACCTATTGGGAGATGGATTCCCAATAAAAAGTCTCCAAATACAAAGTAGCTTCTCTCCTTGTAGATCTTGGCCTCCTCCTCCCTGATCCTTGCTTCCTTCTTATAGATCCTTGATGTAGAAGACTCAATAAAGAATAGGTAAGAAGATTTATGAAGAATTGGTGGAGGAATGATGAGGGAATGGGGGGAATTGGAAGAGTGAAATTGTAGATCTAAGAATTTGGAATAATTTGAAATGAGAGAGCACTCTCTCTCCTCCTCTATGGGCCGGCCATGTAACCCCCTCTCCAAGCAATGTAAAATATTACAAATACCCCTTGGCGCCTCTCATGAAGAAATTAATTAAGGAGGGAAGGTTCTAGTCTAATGGTTTCACTAATTAATCAATCCCCTAATCCAGGGCTCAATCTAAACTAATCTAAATATTAGGTTTATACAACTAATAAATAGGTTAGGTCCATGACACAAGTCTAAAACAAAACTACAACTAGCAATAAATAAGTAATATAATAATTAAATAATCATGCATGCACAATATTAAATATAAATAATCCTAAAATAAATATTACCCATTGTCAATTACCAAACTACCCTTGAATGAAAAAGTGAGGGTGACTCACATAAATCAGTAATTCAAGGTTGGCGCATAAAATCGGGCAAGAAAATAACATCGCACACAATGGTTCAAAAACTACCTTTGGCACACAAACGGGTATTGGTGCACAAATGGCCAAAAATAAATTTGGTGCATAAATGGCTAAAAACAGATTTGCGGCACAAATTACTAATCCAAAAAATAATGGCACATATTGATATAAAAGTGCTCTGCGCAAAGATGGCGTACAATCATATTAAAGTACACTTCTAAGATCTTGGCACACAATGATAGAAGTGTGTGAGCTAGGAGCTTGGCGTATAACTCAATCATTGGCACATGATGAAAGTACCCAAGCTACGACTTTGGTGCACTTTCATCAAGTAAACTAGGAGTGAGGTTTGACGCACAAACAAGCACAGAAAGGTCTACTAAAAGATAAAATACAAGTTCCAAGACATGGCACAGCAGTTGAGATGACTCTGCAATCAAGAACACAAATCTCGAGAATGGTCAGAAGTCTTTGCTTAGTTATTAAGTAATACGAAAGGCTGCAAAGTGTGTCATCATTGGAGAATACCACATAGTATGCTATATCACAAAGTACGCCATTCTCCATAAGGGAGAAAGTGTGCCGGTAAGAAAAGTTCACCAAAGTGTGCGTCAACTTGGCTTTTAAGCAGTGGCGCACATTCTTGATGACTTGCAGATCCATTTAAATGTGCGCAAAGTGGGATTGGCGTACTTTTGAAGTAATTACGTTAGTATAAAATGTATGTAGGAGTAGAAAAGTGTGCCCAGAGTACTTAACATATCATGGCGTATCCTAAGGAGTTCGTGAAACACACACAAGTGCATTCACTGGAATTTTGCTTATAGGACAAGGGTTCCATGCTTACTTTTGTATATATTCTCAGGCCAACTTTGTATTCTCCGACTTGCTGTTCTCGGGCTCCATGAGCAATACATGGAAATCAAAATCATCATGAAGACAGGTTCTATGTGTTACCCAAAAATAAAATTGATCAAATGATAAAATAAGTTATACTAAGAATCAAAGCAAGATCCAAGGTTATTCCTTTGGTTGGCAAGATGTACTTCCCTACGGTCAAGTTTTAGCCTAATACCAACACTACCAAGGCCAAGCTCGATACTGCTCTCTGCTGGGGAAAAAATAAAGAAGGAAAGAGAAATAAAAGGAAAAAAAAAGTAAAGTAAAGAAAAGAGAATGGAATTGCTTATATATATAAAGGATTGATTGTAGGCCATTGGATCATAATCCATGCCTCTCACTCGGGTTTATCATAGCCACCCTCTAAGAAAACCAAGGGGCAATAGTCCAAAGCATGCAACTAAGGAAAATTTATTAAAATAACATAATTAATGCATGAATGACATAAAGTAAGATGTAAGAAATTAAACAATAAACAAGCTATACATGTATAATACGCATATGTCGGGTACGTATACTAGAACAGTGAGATAAGTCTCATAACTCTATCCTCCTTAGAAAATTATGTCCTTAAAATTTTAATAAGGCACGGGGTCTAGCAAGAACTCTGGGGACATGTAATCAAGTTAAGCAAAGGCATAAGGGAATCAAGCACAATCCTAGAACAAGACAAGCATAAATAAGATAAGATCAGGGTACGAGATATAAGAACAAATATACCTCATGAGTCAAACAAATACGGGTATCCATCTCAGATATCATCATCGCGCTTCCAAGTTGATTCGTCCGGTGAGTGATGCCCCCAAGCAACTCGGACTAACTGAATGGTCCGGTTCTTGAGAATCTTCTCTCTCCGGTCTAAAATGGATACAGGTCTTTCCTCATACGAAAGGTCAGTACCAACAACCAATTTTGAATGATCCAGAATAAGGCTTCTATCCGGTATATACCATCGTAACTAGTATACATGGAAAATATTATGTATCTCACGAAGCAACGGCGAAAGAGCAAGACGATAGAAAATATCTCCCACTCGCTCGAGGATATCGACCAGTCCAATATACCATGGACTAAGATTTTCCCGTACAGTGAATCTGATAACTCCACGGGTAGGCAAAATTTTAAGAAATACATGGTTGTCGAAAGAAAACTCAACAGGTCGTCGATGTGAATCGGCCCAATAACACTGGAGATCTTAAGCTACCTTGATATGCGTTCGGACTTGCTTGACTACTTCAAATATCTAACATATCATTTTTGGATCGAGCAATTATTTCTCGCCAATATCATCCTAAGCTACAGGGGATCTGCACTTTCTGTCATATAGTCCCTCAAAGGGTGCCATCTGGACACTTGCTTGAAAACTTTTATTATAGAAGAATTTGACCAAGTATAAATGATCCTCCCACGAACTACCAAAGTCAAGGATACATGAATGAACAATATCTTCTAGAGTCTGGATTGTACATTCTGACTAACCATCTATTTGGGGATGATAAGTTGTACTAAACTTTAGATGGGTACCCAGACACTACTGTAGAATCTACCAAAAGTGAGATATGAATCTGGAATCTCAATCTGATACGATGTTGACTGGCACTTTATGAAGTCTGGCAATCTGATTCTTGTACATCCGTGCCAACTGTTCTGAAGACTGTACCACTCTGACGGAAAGAAAGTGAGCACCCTTAGTAAGTCGATCCACTATTACCCAAATTATATCTCTGCCATCTGGAGATCTAGTAAGACTAGTCAAAAAATCTATGGTGATATGGCCTCACTTCCATTCCAGAATTGGTAAAGGTTGAAGAAGTCCTACTTATTTCTGATGCTCAGCCTTGACCTGCTGACAAACCAAATATCGTGAGACAAACCGTACTATCTCCCTCTTCATCCCATTCTATCAGAAATACTAACGAATATCTCTGTACATATTTGTTCCTCCTAGGTAAACCGGAACTGTGTGTTTCTAACATGATCTCTTGACAGATATCTCCACTTGGTACACAACTAAATTGGAGAGTTTTGTCACTGTGAATGCTTAGTTCGGGTCTACGCCCTTCCTCATATTTTGCTCTAAGTCCCTGAAGCTTAACATCTGTAGACTGTGCTGCTTTGATCCTTTCCACTTTACTGGATTGAACCTGTAAGCCAGCCATCAATACTCTATTGCCAGGCAATACTACATCTATGTCCATATCCTGAAGATCTTCTAAAATCTCTCGTTACAACGTAAGAAAATAAGTTTCTGCTCCCTGGCTCAAATCATATGCCACTACATTAACCTTCCCTGGATGATACTAAAGGTCAAGATCATAGTTTGTCATCAACTTTAGCCATCTTCTTTGTCTCATGATGAGATCCTTCTGAGTAAAGACGTACTTCAAACTTTTATGATCAGTATAAATCTCTACTCGATCTCCATATAGGTAATATCTCCAAAGTTTGAGTGCAAAGACAACTACCGCTAACTCAAAGTTGTGTGTTGGATAATTCTTCTCATGTTCTCGAAGCTGCCGAGATGGATAAATAATAACCTTACCATGCTGCATAAGAACACACCCCACTTATTTTCTTGATGTATAGTAATATACTATGAAACCACCTGTCCCATCTCTAAGCATCAAAATTGGTGCCGTAATCAACTTCTGCGTTAGCTTTGTAAAAAAGGTTTGACATCCATTTGTCCAATTAAAGTCCATACCCTTACAAGTCAATTATGTCAAGGGTGTGGAAATTCTAGCAAAGTCTGACACAAATCTTCGATAATAGCCTGCTAGTCCTAGGAAACTATGAACTTCTATAACTGTTCAGGAACTGGCAACGTCTTAATGGATTATATCTTCTGGGGATCCACTTCAAATCCTCATTTAGCAATAATATGCCCTAAGTATGAAATATGATCAAGCCAGAACTCGTACTTGTTGAACTTGGCATATATCTTATGTTCTCTAAGGATTTGAAGAATTGCACGAAGATGCTGCTCATGCTCTGCTTTACTTCGATTGTAAACCAAGATGTCTTCAATAAACATAATCATGAACTTGTCCAAGTGTGGCAAAAAAAATATAATTCATGAGATCCATAAACATTGCTAGCGCATTGGTTGCTCTAAATAGCATCACTTAAAACTCCCAATGGCGATATCTTAATCTGAATGTCGTCTTGGGTATATCCTACTCTCTGACTCTGATCTGATGATATCTAGACCGCAAATAAATCTTGGAAAATACTACTGCTTTACTAAGCTGATCGAACAAGTCATCGATCATTGGTAAGGGATACTAGTTCTTGATGGTTATCGCATTGAGGGTACGATAATAAACACATAATCGTGATATTCCGTCCTTCTTTTTTACATAATTATTGGGGCTCCCCAAGGCAATCCACTAGCACGAATGGATCCCTTGGTTCTCAATTCTTTAACCATTCGGTATAAGACTTTCAACTCTTATGGTGCCATCATATAGACTCTCTCTGACACTGGTACTATTCCTGGAAGTAGATCAATGGTAAACTCTATCTTTCATTCTAGTAGCATGAAAGGAAACTCTTCTGGGAACACATCTGGAAACTCACTGGCCACTCTAGAGAATTGTACTCCTTCTGCTACTGTCATTCTCATGATTTCTGACGGAGACTCTATCCCTCCTCTAGAAAATAAGAATTCTTTTACTCCGGGGAGACGAAAGATAACCTTGCCATCATGATAATCTATCATCGCATATCGGGCACTCAACCAATCTATGCCCAGGACGACATCATAATCTTCAATAGAAAACTCTATCAGTCTAGTGGAAAAAACTCTTCCGTGCACTAAGACTCGACGCGAGGTATAAACTCTGTCTACTCCCATGATACCATTACCAGTAAGTATATTGAGTCTTACTGATAATGATTCAGGTTCTAGTCTAACTCATGTCATAAATTGTGCAAATATAAAGAAATATGATACATCAGAATCAAATAATACTGAAGCTGAATGAGAGTTAACGAGAATAGTACCGGCCATAATCTCACCTAAAGCTAGATGCTCCTTCAAGGAGAGTACCATAGCCTGAACTCATCCTTTCGGTGTTGGTTCTCACCATTGCGGACCTCCATGCTTGGCTTGTAAATGAGCTTGGGCCTGGGTTACTGTCGTGGCCTCTGCTGCTAGAATACTTAGGGTTGGGTCGTCAAAGGCCTCTGACCCTGGTTCTGCTAAAACGGTACTAGAGACCTATACTGTGGTCTTGTCGGGGAGGATGAAGATGAACTAGCTCTGTGTGGATAAGATCCCACTCTATGGCCTGGTGCCCTACAGGCTAAAAACAATCCTTGCGCTCGACGGCACTGTTTGCGAGGAAAAGTTTATACGAAACTTTTGAGTTACAAACAGTTAAAAAGAAAGAAAAGTACAAAAAAGATCATAAACAGGAATCTAAGTACAATTAATTCTGGGAAAGTATAGCTTTAGAAATCTGATCTTTGGATGATCACTTTACTCCTTCGACCACTCGACAATGAAGAAAAGCACACGACGACAGAGAACTGCACACGAAGACAAAGAAATATAGGGAATGTTACGAACAACTTGGAGAGTTGAACAATAAGAAAGCTCTGGCATAACGGTACGAGAAACTTCAATTTCTGTCACTCTGCTCTTGAATTTCAAAGACTTGAAAATAGTTGTGAACAACTTGGAGAGTTGAACAATAAGAATGTTCTGGCACAATGGCACGAGATGCTTCTATTTCTCTCATTCTGCTCTTGAATTTTAAAGACTAAAAAATTCTAGCCCCTTTCTTTCTATATGTCACTGTCTATTCTTCTTTGTTTATATTCTCCTTTATAGAGTTTAGGAAAGATTATGAGAGTGTGCGTGCACTATGGACAGTCAATACTGCTTTACCATTATACACGCACTTTTAGCTGATTAATACATAACGTTCTGTATAAGTGGGTGCATAATTTGATGCCAGCTTGACACATAGCTTCCTATACAAGGAAAGCATAGGTCATGGGGGACGGTTTTTGTACACCTTTCACGAAAAGTACGACATGTAAAAGACGCATTCGTAACTGCTCATTGTCGGTTAGGATAGTTTGAGCACTTTTGAAGTCATCTGGAGACAGGAAAATTTTTGAAGAAAATAGTACTTGCGGTGCACTTTTGAAGAAAATGGCACTATAGCACAATTTTGAGGAGAATGGCACTACGCCCCACTTTTGTAGGGATTGGCACTGCGGTGCACTTTTGAAGAGATTGGCATTGTGGAACACTTTTGAAGAAAATAAGACTGCAACGCAATTTTGAAGAGATTGACATGGCGGCACACTTTTGAAGAAAATTGGCACTATGGCGCACTTTTAAAGAAAATGGCACTAAGACACACTTTTGAAAAGAATGGTACTATGGCTCACTTTTGAAGAGATGGCATTGTGGCTAACTTTTGAAGAGAAATGGCACCACGGCGCACTTTTAAAGAGAATGGCACTATGGTACACTTTTGTAGGGATTGGCAATGCGGTACACTTTTGAAGAGATTGGCACTAGAGCGCACTTTTGAGGGAATGGCACAACGATACACTTTTGAAGAGATTGGTACTGCGGAGCACTTTTGAAAGGAATGGCACTACAGTTGGATCGCTAAACGATAACATGGGTCAGCTTATCGTAGTTCCGCTATAATGATGACCTCTAACTCTTCGATTTCTGCATCTGTCAGCTGTCAGTCTGCTGCATTAAATGTTAAGAGAGAGAAGATCATTTGTGCGCCATCTTTCGTAACATTAAGAAAGTGTTCCACTTTTCTACTCTCTGAATAGCGTGCCATCCTCTAAAATTAATAGAAAGTGCGCCAAAGTAAACAAATATGCGTCTTTCTTCTGGAACAAGTAGAAAGTGCACTATTCTTCTATTTATTGGGTTTATTTGTAGAAAACTATGTTATCTATCTGAGGTGCACTTTTTATGCTTCAACAATACCCCTTCAAAGTTTTTGAATTCGTTCAGATAAATTCAAAATTATTTTGAATTAGAAACATAAAAGTTGTTGAGATGTTTTGTGCGCGCACTATGGACAAAATTCTAACGGATTTGCTAACGTGGCTGACATACACGTATCTTTGGCTTGCTTTTTTGGTTTTGATAAGGTCTTTGAGGAGACGCAGAAGACCTTTTCGGAGTTGTGGGCAGCTTTTTACAAATAATTTTTGAGAGTTATCCCATAGTTGGCATATTTTCTCTTATAAATAGGAGCAAATTTTTATCAAGCATTCCCAGACTTATCTCTTTCTTACTGTGAGACTTAAGCATGGCCACTGTTAAGTACGAGTCTACGAATATGACCGTAGTAGTATGGCTCCATCAGTTTTTCTGTCCGCCGAGAAGACACAAGAGAAGATGCTTCTCAATGATGGGTGAGAGGCTCGTCTGGAGATCGTTGATGCTGAGCTCTTTGTGTGATGGAGCATGGAAGGATATCATAGCTTTGTCGTTCATGTTGAACAAATGAATTACCTAAAAGACTGTTCATTGTCTTCAAACCTAGCTCGCTGGAATTACTCTCTTAATAAGGCCCCTGTGCTGATTATTGGGTTAGGATTAGAATCCCAACTGGGGCTTCTAATGGTGGCACTGGATGGTGATAGAGAAACAACTTTTATTCGATTATGGTCTTGTTGAAGGCTTCTGTTAAGCCGTTAGCTGCTAGATTGTAGGCTGTAGATGCTACATTCTGGATCTGATTCTTGTCACAAAATCGATAAAATGCTTGACTGGAAAATTATGGCTCGTTGTCATGTATTATCCTCCGAGGAACACCAAAATGATAGATAACATGGTCTTTGATAAAGTTAATTACGTTGGATATTTTAACTTCGATAAGCGGGACTGCTTCTGCCCATTTGGAGAAGTAATCGGTTATTGCAAGTATAAACCGATATCCTCTAGAAGAAGAAGGGCTGATTGGACCAATAATATCCATTCCCCAAATTTTAAAAAGGCTAGGAGGCAGATGTAGGGTGTAAGAAATTAGCTGGTTGGTGGATAAAATCAGCATAAATTTGACATGATATGCATTTACACGCGTAGTCTACGGCATCTGCCACCATGGTGGGCCAATAATAACCCATTCTCCTGAGGTGATCTTATAATTTAGGACCCGGCTGATATGATCCACAGATACCATCATGAGCCTCACAGAGTGATTATCTCGCTTTAAGGTTGGAAAGACAATGTAGCAGCAATTCATCATAAGAACGACGATATAATATTTTGGATAAGACGTAAGTAGAATCGGAGTGAGTATCTTTTAATAAAAGTGGCTTATTTTGGATCTTCTTCTGGAAGAATCCCATAAGCAGCATAGTCTATAAAAAGGTTTCTTCAATCTTTATCCATGAAAGTTAAAGTTATGACGTAACTCTATTCAACATACAAATTATTTTTTGTATAAAACAACTCTCGTCCTGTTATCATAATTGAGTGTCATCTCTTTAGGGGGAACAACCAATGATGCTGCTAGACAAGCCAAAGCATCAGCTTCCATATTCTATATACAAGGCACATGCTCGATGAAGAATCCTTTATTAATGAAAGCCAGTTCGATTGTCGCTTGATGATAAGGGATGAGGTCTTCAAGTCGATCCTCATACTCTTCCCTGATCTAATTGACTATCAGTTTAGAATCTCCATAGGCTTTAAGATATTCTATGTCCAATTCTTTAGCTAATTGGAGATCGATGAGTAGAGCATTATACTTTGCCTCATTTTTGGAACATGGTTCACTGAGAGAATATGCTCGATGAATGAGTAGTTTGTCAGGAGAGACTAGGACTACGCCAACTCTAGCTACTATGTTGCCTTTGGGTCCTATTCTTGATGCACCATCAAAGAATAGTTGCCAAGTATCATCTCCCATTGCCATATAAGATTCTAAGACTTTATCTGAGATGTTATCGTATAGTTTAAAATTTTTCGGTACATGATGTGCTGCTAGGAAATCAGCTAGCGCTTGACCCTTCATTACTTTTTGTGGTACATATACCATATCATAAGGTGATAGCAGCATTGCCCATGTATCCAAACAAGAATTGAGTATGCTCGGCTTGGTCATCAATACCCGAAGGAGATTTACTCTGGATATAACATGAATGGTTTGAGCTGACACGTAATATCGTGTCTTCTGAATAGCAAACATCAAAGTGGGGCATTCTTTTTCTACCAGATTGTATCGATGTTTAGTGTCGACCACCATATAACTAAGATAATAGATCACCTATTTAATCGCCTTCGTCACTCTTCTATGCAAGAAGAGCTCCTAGGGAGTGATCCAGTACTCGAACATACAGCAAAAAGGGTTTTTCTACCATCGGAGACACCGGAACTGGCAAATTTGTTAAATATCGTCTAATATCGTCGAATGCTTGTTGACATACTTTATTCCGGATAAAGGATACTCCTTTCTTTATTAACTGAGTGAAGGATCGACATTATCTCGAGAGATTGGAGATAAACCTCCTAATGTATACCAGACAGCCTTACAGACCACAAAGTTCTTTGAGATTACGCGAAGGCCGCATTTCGAGGAAAGCTTTGATTTTATTAGAGTCAATGTGAATACCTTTGAAAGTTATAACAAATCCAAAGAACTTACCACTCGAGACTCCCAGAAAAGATTTAGTTGGATTCATCTTCAACGGGTGGTGGCACAACAATTCGAACACAATCTTCAAATCTTGAAGGTGATCATCTTTGTAGCGACTCTTGACAGCGATATCATCTACATAGAATTCTACTATTTTTGGTAAATGCTTCTGAAAAATTGTACTTATGGATCGTTGATACGTTGCACCCGCATTCTTTAAGCCGAAGGGCATGACTTTATAACAGAAAACTCCCAATGGTGTACGAAAAGAGTTATATTTTTCATCATCAGGCGACATCTTTATCTGATTGTATCCTGAAAATCCATCCATAAAGAACATACGTTCAAAGCCCCATGTATTATCGATCATGATATCTGTGATGGGAAGAGAAATTTTATCTTTTGAACAGGCCGAGTTCAGATCTCGATAATCTATGCAGATCCGGACTTTTTTATTTTTTTCATGACTGGAACTACATTGGCTACCTATTCTGAATGTTGCTCTTTTTAAATGAAGCCATATACTGTGAGCTTCTTGACTTCTACTTTAATTACATCCATTATATCCAAACTGAATCGTCGTTGTTACTGTTTTATCAGTTTAGCATTGAAAAGAATATTGAGCCTGTGTGTGGCTATTTGAGGATCTAGGCCAAGCGTATCCGTATAACTCCAGGTAAACAGATCGATATACTCCTTTATTAGCTGGAGTAAAGCGTGTTGATCTTCTTTAGGAAGACCCTTGCTAATAAAGATTGGTCTAGGGGAAGATTCTTATCATACATTAATTTGGACTATTTAATCCTCTATAGGTGGTTTACGTTGCTCAAACCGAAGCTCCCATTGAGTATCCATTTGTTATGCCCATGGATCATTTTCGAAGGGTTCTGATAGTTCAATATCTTTCTCATCTGGGGTAGTTGATACCATATTTACAAAAAAAGCGTGTTTGAATACATCACCCATGCTTTTGTCAGAATCCTACAATGATGAGTCAAAAGAATGAGAATACGTCTCTTCATCTATTCTAAACTTTTAGGACTTATTGGGGGTATAACATATCCAAACCACGACCAGTCCATTGGTAGTATGTTTCTGGCTTGCCTTTAAGAGAGATGTGACATATAGGAGTCCGTTTGCCTTTTTCATAATTTAGTCCCAAGCCAGATTTTAAGTTATAGTATATCCCTTATAGGATGTTATTAGCTGGTTAGCTGTAATAATACGGTTGTATCTTTTCTATATCCTCGTCAAAACCATTAGTCTGTACGACTCTTCTGTTTCTAGCTTTGCCAAAAATTATATGACATTGCTTGTCATGTCTCGCTGGGACCATGAAGTATGCCTCCTTATATGGTTCATATAACGAACCATATATTGGAATGGAGATGCCATGGGTATGGACAGAGGTTTACAGAGGTGAATAGCCTTTAAGAATTTTTTTAGCAAAGGGTTCAAGATCAATGTAGTACAAAGTAGAATATTCTTTATTCATGAAATATAATATTTCTTTATCTTTCACATAGTCGACAGAATCTTCATCCTTGACAGAAGGCTTGGCAAGATTGATGACTAGGGGTGGATTCACTGATATTGATTGTTTGTTATGACGAAGGACAATAACAAGTGGCTCATTCTCCAGTGTTGGTTATTTATTGCATCGAAGGTTGATGACCAATGGAGATGACTTATACAGGTCGATACCGAGAGGCTTCGAAGGAGTCTGACGAGTAGTACATCCTTTGACTCTGATTATCAAAGGATCTTCTTTTAGAGTGTTTTCAGGTTCATCACTAGCTTGATTAGCTTTCTCTTTCAAATACTCTGGTGTATAGTGTATAGAGTCAGTGAAATAGGCTAAAACTCCTTTGAAAGGGTTGAGGTCAGCTACCTCTGTTTTAACCTCTCCTCTACTATTTATATACTTAAAAATTGATATAAGGTGGGGGTACAATTTTATGCTCATGTATCCATGGGCGCCCTAGCAAAATATTGTAGGATACGTCAGATCAATCACATAGCATGTGACTTCAGTACGTAGATTGCCTATCTAAATTTTTAGGCGTATCTTTTCCAGTGATTTACTTCTTTCAGCATTGAAGCCTAGAATGGTAGTACTAGTAGAAGACAGGTTGTGCATCAGTATCTTCAATCCTCAGTAGACTTTTAGGAATGATTTTGAGTGAAGATCCAGGGTCGATGTGAATTTGGTTCACTTTAATAGATCTGGTGTAACCGGTATAATACAGAGGCCTGTCACGTTAATTTTCTTTAAGTAGCATGTCATCTTGCATGAAGGTGATATTAGGAATCTTTTCGATCACGCTGTGGAATTAAAGACACGCTAATGGATCTTCATCAGGAGTCTTGAGTTGAGCTAAGCATGAGTCTGCATGTATTAGAGCTTCGCTCAAAACTTTATGAGTCTCCATCAATAAATAAAGCAACTCGAATATGGAGAGTCTTGCTGGGGTATTTTCTAGTTGTACCTATATGTCGATATTGTAGGGCTTTTCAAGTCCTTGTGGTACATTCTTCTCCAGAGATTTGTTAAAGCATACTTTTTTTTGCTTTCCTTTTTCTGTCGTAGTAGACTTCGAAGGACCAGGTTTGGTTATGACTAGAGTAGCAGGAGTTGGCAAAGTAGGAAGAGTGTCAGGAATATCTTTTGGGACAGATTTATAAGTTTTATGATAATATTTACTGGACTTGGTACCAGTCATGGCTTCTTCTTTGGGCATCGAAGAAAGAAGTACCATGTTACGGGACTTGAGTTTCTTTTTATCATGCACCTTCTTGGAGCGAGTTTGTGGGCTGGTCTCGTTGTAGCCCAATCAACTACAGGATTTATTGGACTATCTTTAGAAATGTATAAGAATACGTCATCCCTTGCCAAAGTTCAAACCTTCAGCTTTCTGAAAATTATACCCTATATTTTGTATCAAGCGTACAGATTATTGGCTGTATCGATAAAATTGGGGGTGATCATCCTCAAGCACCTGTGTCAAGGTCGATGCTCTAATGGTTGCAGAAGGAGGAGAAGAAATTTATGTAGAAACACCTTCATAAGCACTAAATATTTGTTACGCCCTATATAGTAGAACGATGCAAATCATAGACCATTGACGGTGCGTCAAGCGAAGCTTGCGGGTAGAGCTTGGTGGGTTAATGCTCAGATTTTGAAATCTGATCTCGAGAGATATATCTTCTTGATTTTGGTCCTGATCTTCATCTGAATAAGGATCCGAAGAAATCATATTGCATGATTTATACTTTTTACCCTTCTTAGATTTTGAATTGAAAGATGCTGCTCCCAGGTCCCAATCAGACAGCAAGTCAGGATGAATCCACAAAATCTCGCCATGATCTGTGGTAGGATATACCAATTCCTCTATTTTACTTCTAGGCGACAAGAGATTTATCACTTCCATCGTAGCTCGAGGTATTGGGATGACGTCGTTTGGGACTTCTTGTGCTAAAAAGTTGCTAAATTGAAGAGACACCATATTGGCAGTGACTGTCTTCTCTTCGTTGTGAAGGATGATAGCTTTAGCATCTATCAACTATTGTATCTTCCTATTCAAGACATAACAAGCCTTAGTATGGTGATGTATATATTGGTGGTACAAGCAATACTTTGGGTCAGCTATCTTCCCTGCCTTATTTGGTCGCTTGACATCAGGCAACTACAACTTGTTACTTTTTATCAAGCATTTAAAAATGCTGGGGATATGCTCTCGTTAAAGGAATATTATTCCTTAGGCCTGGAAGACTCTGTAGAATTTTGTGTTAGAGAAGAGGTAGGTTGCTTTGAAAGCTTTATCGCCAATGCCTCATTTCCTTTGCTATTGAGATTATTCATACTATTGGAGGGACGCTTTCCTTACGTATTGGTCATTTATAAGCCCAAATTGTGTATCATTTTTGTGTTGCCTTCAACAGCTTCGGCCCTAATGATGAACAGCGTCTAGTCTTAAAATTGAGCTATACCTATCCAAAGCCCTACTATAGGTAGTAGGTTCTTTTTGCAGGTATCAATGAATGCAGAGTCTGGAATAATGGGGTGTAACTTCAGAGTTGCCTGCATGAAATGCTCAACGAATTCACGAGCGTATTTTTTTTTCCTTCTGTTTGATATCGATGAGTGAAGACATCATCATATCCATGACTCCCTTGTAGAATCGTGAGAGAAAAAGGCACTTCATGTCATCAAACGAGAATATACAGTTTTCAGGTAAACTATGATACCAATCGTAGGCTATGTCGGCCAAGCATCCCATGAATAATCTGGTAAGGAGAGTATCCTCTTTCTACAGATGAGTCATCATTATATTAAAGTAATTAATATATTGGCTCAGTGAGGTCCTGCCTTCAAACAAGACTATCGAATGAGATTTATATTTAGGAGGGAACGGAACATTATCCCAATATGGAGGATAAGGCTATTTCAACCCCAGCTTGTGGAGTTGGTCTTTGTTCTTTAAAATATCAACCTATGCACGCAACTCTCAAAAATCTTCGAAAGGATCTTCTGGTCGTAGTGGTGTGACTGACTGATAGGATCCTGGTTGAATAGAAATTATTATTGGTGGAGATCTACCCCTAATATTGAGAGGATTAAGAGTTGGGGCAACTGACTCTTGGTTTATGACCTCTTCTGGATTTGTGTTATCTTGCAGAGGTATTGTTCCAGGAGTAAGCTGCGCGGGTATGAATGAAGCCACTTGGACAAGTGCTGGTATAGCAAAATATTGGACTATCATTATTTAATGTATATTTTATATTATGGTGTGCATGTCCTTGAGAGCGGCCTCTAAAGGGTTGAGGCATTGTTCGCGAGCTTCTGATGGAGAAGCTCTATTTATCACCGATGGCGTAAATGCTAACATCCCTATGCACAACAGAGGGTTTGGTAGAAAGAACCGTGTAGTTGGAGTATACACTGTCAGTTTCAGAATCAGGGGGATTGCTACCCCAGCCAGGGATTATGAGGAATGGGGATTCTCGTGACGAATGATCTCCCATCTTCGAGAATAATTATTTTGGTATACTCCTTCAAATGAGTCGACGAGTTGGTCAAATCTTCTCTGGCTGTGTGTTCTTGAAGAACTTCGTCTTGATTGTCTCTTACCACGGGGAAGATGTGAAGCCATATATGTCGAAGCAAACAGCGGTTCATCATCGTTCTCCTTGTTGTCAACTTGCTTTATATGTTGAGGCTTAGGAGACATAGTGTTAGTCAATCAGTCAAACACAGACTGTTTTGCTGATGTACAACAATATTTGATTACAACTCTATGACAATTGCAATAATGTTCATTAGGAAACACCGTTGTAATGTCAAAAGGGTCCCTTTTGTTATAATTTTGTACAATAAGCTCACGTAAATCAAAAGAGGAAAGAGAAGAGAAGGAAGAGGGCATATTCTGCCTCTTTACATGAGATATAGTGAATCTTTTATGCATATTTTTGGTCCATTGTGTATAAAATGATGTACTGGCTTGATTGGCAAGTGATTCATCAAATCTCGAGTTTTTGCTCTTCAGGGAGGAGAGAAAGTTGTCTCTAACAATCCTTTTGTGCACACGTGCGTAATCAGCATATTGTGTAGAGATTACTTATGTTTGGTGCACATTTTGTGGCACAGACTAAGTTGGTGCAGTTTGTCTACATACATTTAATTTTGCAGGAGGTCTTGACCTAGCGCACGAGTGGAACATAATTTTTCCTCCATTGTGTGCATAATCAAGATATTAGGAGAATGATTCTTCCTGACCAATACTTTATTTGTGCGCTGGTTGGTTTGGACAGCGGTGTCCATGCCTTGCTTTCCTTGTATATTACAGCGAATATGCGTAGGTTGTGGAGCTTAGGTGTGGATCACCCTTTTCTCAATCCACTATTTTCTCAAAATTATATGAGTTACGCAAATTGTATTCCGTGTTTAATGCAAGAGATTCAGAAGCTTGGGTTTGGATCACCCTTTCGTTGAAATTGTGCATGTTGTGCAAATTTTTTCCCTTGTTTAACGTAAGGGAATTATCCACAAAGTCATTTATCTTAACAGAATTAACCAGAAAACTCTTGTCAATCAGCATGCTCTTTCACTTGTTGGCAGCAACTTTGGGATATGCATGACATAGTTTGGGCACCCATACTTTGCGAGTTTTCCTCGAATTGAGTACAGATGAGGGGTGAACACTACCCCCAGTAGCAGTGTCGATTTGATCTATGACCTTCACGACCGGGAAACTCTTGTCAATCTCTTCATATGCCTGTTTGTCGAACTTTATGAACAAGGTCTTCTACGTCGAGCTTACCGAAGTAGTGTCGAATTGAGCTATGACCTTCTCGTCAGAGTGGAAGAAAGTCCCCAGCAGAGTCACCATCTTGTTTGCGAGAAAAAGTTTATATGAAACTTTTGTGTTACAAACTGTCGAAAAGAAAAAAAAGTACAAAAAAGATCCTAAACACGAATCTAATTAATTCTAGGAAAGTGTAGTTGTAGAGATCTAATCTACGAACGATCATATTACTCCTTGGACCACTCGACAATGAAAAAATACACACGAAGACGAAGAAATGTAGGGAATGTTGCGAACAACTTGGAGAGTTGAATAAAAAGAAATCTCTGTCACAACGGCACGAGAAGCTTCTATTTCTTTCACTCTGCTCTTGAATTTCAAAGACTTAAAAATTGTTGCAAATAACTAGGAGAATTGAACAATAAGAAAGCTATGGCACAACAGCACGAGAAGCTTCTATTTCACTCACACTACTCTTGAATTTCAAAGACTTGAAAATTATATCCCACTTTTCTCTATCTGTCTCTGTCTATTCTTCTCTGTGTGTATTCTCCTTTATAGAGTTTAGGATCGGTTATGAGAGTCTGTGCGTACTAAGGAAAGTCAACACTATTTTAATATTATGTGCATACTTTTAGTGGATTAACACCCCATGTTCTGCATGAGTGGGTGCACAATTTGCTGCCTACTTGATACGTAGCTTCATGTACGAGAAAAGCATAGGTCGTGGAAGAAAGTTATTTGTACACCTTTAATAAGAAATACAGTATATAAGATATGCATTCTTAACTGTTCACTGTCGGTTAGGATAGTATGTGCACTTTTCAAGTCGTTAGGAGACTGGCAAAATTTTTAAGAAAATGGCACTATAGTGTAATTTTGAAGAAAATGGCACTGCGGGACACTCTTGAGGAGAATGGCACTGCGGCGCACTTTTGAAAAGAATTGGCACTGCGGTGCACTTTTGAAGAGAATGGCACTGTGGCGCACTTTTGTAGGGATTGGCACTATGGTGCACTTTTGAAGTGATTGGCACTCTGGTGCACTTTTAAAGGAAATGGCACTGCGATTCACTTTTGAAGAGATTGGCACTACGGCACACTTTTGAAGAAAATTGGCACTGTGGCACAATTTTGAAGGAAATGGCAATACGGTACACTTTTGAAAAGAATGGTACTATGGCACACTTTTGAAGAGATGGCACTACGGCGCACTTTTATACGGATTGGGACTGCGATGCACTTTTGAAGAGAATTTGCACTGCAATACACTTTTAAAGAGAATTGCACTACAGCCCACTTTTGTAGGGATTGGCACTGTGGCGCATTTTTGAAGAGATTGGCACTGCGGCACACTTTTGATGGGATGGCACTACGGCACACTTTTGAAGAGATTGGAACTATGGCGCACTTTTGAAGAGAATGGCACTGCGGTTGGGTCACTAAACGACAACCTGGGTTTGCGTGCCATAGATCTGCTGTAATGATGACCTCTGACTCTTCAATTTATGCATCTGTCAACTGTCAGTCTGCTGCATTAAGTATTGAGAGAGAGAAGATCGTTTGCGTGCCATCTTTCGTAACATTAAGAAAGTGCACCACTTTTTACTCTCTGAATTGTGAGCCATCCTCTGAAATTAATGGATAGTGCACCAAAGTAAGAAAATGCGCTTCTTTCTTCTAGAACAAGTAGAAAGTGGGCCATTCTTCTACTTGTTGGATTTATTTATAGAAAACTATGCCATCTATCTGAGGCACACTTTTTATTCTTCCACAAGACCATCACTTTTCAAGAAAATGGCATTGCGGTGGAATTTTGTGGAAAAAGGCACTGCTGCGCACTTTTGAAGAGATTGGCACTGCGGCGCACTTTTGAGAAAAATAGCACTGCAGCGCGCTTTTGAAGAAAATGGCACTTCGATGCACTTTTGAAGAAAATAGCACTGCGACGCACTTTTGAAGAATATGGCACTGATGTGCACTTCTGAATAGAATGGCACTACGGTGCACTTTTGAGAAAAATAGCAATGTGGCATACTTTTGAAGAGATTGGCATTGCGGTACACTTTTCAAGAGATTGGCACTGCAAGGAGAAGTCGCCATCTTTATTTGTAAGAAAAATTTTATACAAAACTTTTGTGTTACAAACTGTTGAAAAGAAATAAAAGTACAAAAAAGATCCTAAACTGGAATCTAAGTACAATTGATTCTGGAAAAGTATAGTTGTAGAGATCTGATCTACGGACGATCACTTTACTCCTTGGACCACTAGACGATGAAGAAATGCACACGACGACAGAGAACCCCACACGAAGATGAAGAAATATAGGAAATGTTGCGAACAACTTGGAGAGTTGAATAATAAGAAAGCTCTGGCATAACGGCACGAGAAGCTTCTATTTCTCTCACTTTGCTCTTACATTTCAAAGACTTGAAAATTACTACGAACAACTTAGAGAGTTGAACAATAAGAAAGATCTGGCACAACGACACGAGAAGCTTTTATTTCTCTCACTCTGCTCTTGAATTTCAAAGACTTAAAAATTCTAGCCCCTTTCTCTCTATCTGTCTCTGTGTGTACTGCCCGTATGTATAGAGTTTAGGAGCGATTACGAAAGTATGCGCGTACTATGGATAGTCAACATTATTTTACCATTATGTGCGCACTTTTGGTGGATTAATATCCCACGTTCTGCATGAGTGGGTGCATAACTGACTGCATGCTTGATACGTAGCTTCCTATACGAGGAAAGCATAGGTTGTGGGGGACAATTATCTGTACACCTTTCACGAAAAGTACAGCATGTAAGACACACATTCGTAACTGCTCAATGTAGGGTAGGATAGTATGCGCACTTTAGAAGTCGTTTGGAGACTAGCGCATTTTTAGTAAGATTGGCACTATGGCGCACTTTTGAAAAAAATGGTACTGCGGTGCACTTTTGAATGAATGGCAATACGGCGCACTTTTGAAGAAATGGCAATGTGACGCACTTTTGAAGATATTGGCACTGCAGCGCACTTTTGAAGAGAATGGCACTGCGGTACTCTTTTGAAAAAAATGGCACTACAGTGCACTTTGAGGAAAATGACACTACGGCACACTTTTGAAGTGATTGGCACTGCAGTGCACTTTTGAAGTGATTAGCACTACAGCGCACTTTTGAGAAAAATGGCACTACGGCGCACTTTTGAAGAAATGGCACCATGGTGCACTTTTGAAGAAAATGGCACTGCAGCGCACTTTTGAAAAAAATGGCACTACGGCACACTTTTAAAAAAAATGGCACTGCGGTGGACTTTTGAAGAAAATAGCACTGTGACGCACTTTTGAAGAGAATGGCACTGTGGAGCACTTTTGAGAAAAATAGCACTGAGGCGCACTTTTAAAATGATTGGCACTACGGTGTACTTTTGAAGAGAATGGCACTACGGGTGGGTCGCTAAATGATAACCTGGGTCTGTATATCGTAGCTCTGTTGTAATGATGACCTCTGACTCTTCAGTTTCTGCCTTTGTCAACTGCATTAAATATTAAGAGAGAAGATCGTTTGTGCATCATCTTTCGTAACATTAAGAAAGTGCCCACTTTTCTACTCTAAATAAAGTTTCATTCTCTGAAATTAATGAAAAGTATGCCAAAGTAAGAAAATATGCGTCTGTCTTCTTGAAAAAGTAGATAGTGCATCATTCTTCTACTTATTGGGTTTATTTGTAGAAAATTGTGCCATTTATCTGAGGCGCACTTTTTATGCTTGTACAGGCACTCCAAAAATATGTGCCCAGGTTTCCCACAATGAGAACACCCTTTAGAAGAAGATAACCTCTGGTGCTGAGGTCGGGTCGGTACTATTTGCTGGACTGAGTCTGTTAAAACTGGCCTCCTCGGAGATCCAATGGCTAAAGCCGTAACTATCGGGGCTGGTGTTGAAGACTGGGAGTAAGAACCTCCTGATGTGTGGGTCCTCTTCCGCCTACCAGTTATATCCACGATTCTCTGGGAGGTATACTCATGCCTCCTTGCTGCTCTTAATACTACATCAAAAGTATGGAACTCATATTGTTCCACCGCCAATATGATCTTTCACCCTCACTTTTTCAACTAAGGATAGTTAAGTAATTTAACATGGATATTTTTATTTAGGATTATTATATTAAATATTATGCATGTGTAAATATTATTTGTTGTATTATTTATTCACTGTTAGATGTTAGATTTATTTTTTTCACTTGTGTAGTAGACCTAACTAGTTAGTTTAGATCCTTGGACCCAACATTTAATTCTAGTTTAGATTGAGCCCAATATTAGGCCCATTCATTAGGAGGATGAATTAATTAGTGAAACCAATTAGACTAGATCCTTCCTTCCTTAACTATTTATTCATGAGAGGCCCAAGGGGTATTTTGGATAATTCATAATAACTTAGAGAAGGGGCAAGGGCCAGCCACCTATAGGGAGGAGAGAGAATCTCTCTCTTCTCATTTTGACATTCTAATCTAGATCTAAAAGCTTTCCTCTTCCAAATTCCTCATTCCACACCAATTCATACTCAAATTTGTTCCCAATTCCTTCCCTATTCTTTATTGGAGGATACCAGAATAAGGATCTACAAGGAGGAAGCAAGAATCTACAATGAGGAGCAAGGATCTACAAGTTAGAGGCTATTTCACTCAATTTAGATTTTTTTAATGGGAATCTATCTCCCAATAGGTACAATTCAATTTTTCCTCTTTAATTAGGTTCTAAATCTGTGATTTAACCATAAGAAACTACCCCATATTATAAGGCTACCAATAGGAATTGAAATTATGTTCATAGGAGGCCTATGGAGAAAGTTATGTGGTATTTTGTGTCAATTTTGGGAGAATTTCGAGATTGGCACATCTTGTATTTTTTAATTGGTCAATTAGACTAAATTGAAATGTGTTTGCTTGTATGTGACTAGTTTCGTATCCACAATTGTATACGTGTAGTCTGTATCCCGATAATTTGGCGATACGGGTTGATTTGGGGGTTTTTCTCTGACACGGGAGTTTGTGCATGTCACATCTTGACACAGACATGTAGTTAAGTATTTAATTCTTCGTATTGTTCATAATTAATATTCTAGACTTGTTCGTATCTTTCGAAATATGTTTGATTGTGAGGTGGAGCTGTATCGCAAGCGTATCATAGAATGAGTGTGATACGGGTGCGGTGCACTCCACGTGTTTATTTATTGTATATCAACTCATTTGATTTCGTTATATCTATTAGATATCATATATTATGTTATATATATATATATATATATATATATATATATATATATATATATATATGTGTGTGTGTGTGTGTGTGTGTGTGTGTGTGTGTGTGTGTGTGTGTGTGTGTGTGTGCATCTATTTTATATTGTATAGATATACATATATGGCTATAGGTATATGTGTTTATATATGTAGATAGATATCTATATGTAAGTGTGTATGTTTATATATGAGAGTGTATATATAAATATATATATATATATATATATATATATTGATATCTATATAGCCTATATAAGTATGTATCTATATGGTTATGTATGTGTGTGTGTGTGCATTGTGAGTGAATGAGTTAGTAGTGTATGTGTGATCTGAGGAGTTAGGCAGTAGCAGTTTTCAGCTCACAGCAGGGAGCATAGCAAGAAATAAGCAGTTCAGCAAGAAGGCATCCAGGCAGAGATCAGTGCATCAGTAGCAGCCAGTGATCAAATGCAATGGCAGCAGCCTCGAGCCAACTGTACTATAGCAAAGCATTCAGCTAGCAGGCAGTGGCAGCTGTAAGCATGCAGTAGCTTGTGCAGCAACCAATGCACAATAGCAGCAAGTCTTAGCATTCAGCACAGTGCATCAACAGATGCAGTGAAGCAAGTAACAGTTTCAGCATTGTACAGCAAGCAGTTCAGCAGCAGTGTGCAAACCACTGCATCAACTGTGAAGCAAAGGCACAGTATACAAGCCATCAATAGCATGTGCAGCAATGTACATCCATATAGCAAGCAGGCAGTATTAATACCAGCTTGGGCATCGAGAGACACACCTTGCTTAGGACATCAGGCGAGTACATTTCTTTGTTAGTTTTTATTTCATAATAGTGTATATATCTTATGTTCTAGAACTATATTCTTGATTCTGACACAGTAGTTTCACGGACTGGTACTACATGGATCCTATCAGGAGATGTTATCCCCTACCGTGTTCAGTGGGTACTCCTTCACATATATTTTATCGTGTGAATTGGGTATTGATTATTTATATTTTGTGTTTACACAGTGCTCATGTTCAGTGTGCTTTTATTCGTGTATACACACTGCTCATGTTCAGTGTGCCCATATTCATGTTCGTAATGTGTCGTGATTGGATCCATTGGTATTAGTTGGGGATGGGGGAGTAGGAGTTGATTATGTGATCAAAGTCCTAGTATATTCGTGTACATGTCGATTATATACCATACTTGTAATCGAGTTACCTTATTATATTCGTGTTCAACCTAAACTGATCACATAATGAACTTGTATTCTGAGGCACATTAGTTAGATTTCAGTTATTCATTTATATTACAGATATTCATATTGCTTGTTCTTTATTCCAGTACATTACATGTTCACCCTATTTTATTCCATTCATATGTTTAGATATCTTGTATTCTTTTCTATTATATGTATTATATACTCGATTATGTATTTGAAACTACTTTTAAAGGTATGTACTTCGCTCTAATCCTGACTAGATATATTTTTCCAGATGATTGGCTCATAGATCCGTGTCCCACATTCTACGGACCGCTGGATGGTGTTCCATTAGAGGATACTCCTATAGACCAGTAGGACTTAGTTCCAGAGCCTGAGGAGATTTAGTTTATTGTGATGGATTTGTATTAGACTATTTTTTAGTTTATGGCATATATATTATTTCAGACTTATGGATTGTATCTTCATTCTTTTCTTCATTATTCTATTCGTGCTTTATCTTATTTAGTTTGCATTATGATTAAGTATAGTTATATTTGTGAGATACCATATTGTTCCTCATTTTGGAGTTGAGATGGTTGACAGGTACCATAAATATATATTGTTGAGATGATTAGTTAGTTAGAGTTGACCCAGACAGAGTTCTATCGTCGATGCGGCGGTGTAGGCTGGGCGTACCCACGTACTCGTGCCCGAATATTCGGGTGTGGGTTGTGACAAATTTTTAGTGGTGGCCTATGCAGGTCCAAAGTCACATTTAGAGCGATATCGTAGCAGTGCTCACCTAGAGTACTGCTACGAGCCTGCTTTAGGAAATAGGATTTAGGATGAGAGTATACTCAATCACAACTAGAAAACACTTTCAATATCAGTTTTTCTATCCTTATCTATTGAATGTTGCTTTGAATAAATTATGTCCTTCATTGATGATATCATATCATGCTCAATATTGATTCCTTTGTTCAATCTATCTTCAGGATGCCGTCAAAGACGCGTTCCCAGCGCTCAGGTGCCATATCAGTATGGTCAGTCACTTCATTGCCTATGAGGGCAGCACCATCAGATGATGTTCTAGCACCTACATTATGAAGGTCAGCTTCACCAATCCAGGTGGGCATTTCTGCAGCAGCTTTCGGAGGTACTCCACCTCCGGTGCAGAGGACAGCACCGACAGTTTCAGGGGGTCTTATACCCCCACCACCCGCAGTCGATCAGACGCAGATATTTGTGCTCTTTCAGCAGATAATGAAGGTACAGCAGTGACAGTCAGAAGTCATGCGGCAAATCATAGAGAATGCTCACCAGATTGCGCTCGCAGCTATTGAGAGAGCCACCTTAGTCCAGCCATAGATGGCACCACCTCAGTTTACCGTATAGCAGCCGAGGCTGGGGACCATCATAGACTTCAAAAGAATGGGGATGAAGGAATTTAGAGACACAGAAGGGATTATTTATGCTGATGATTGGATAGAAGACATTGAGCGAAACCTGCGGCGGGCGCAGATTCCAGAGAGGTTGCAGATAGAGGCAGCAGGGTGCATGATGTTCGACATTGCGTTGACTTGGTTCAGGATGGACCCCGGGATCTCAATACCAGGACTTACTTGGGAAGCTTTCAAAGAGCTCTTCAAGATAAAGTTTTTTTTCAGATGTGGCTTTGACATATCTGGAGAGCCAGTTCCAGTACCTCGTTCAGGGTGGTATGATAGTGGATGAGTATGCGACAGAGTATTAAAGATTAGGTTACTTTATGGAGGGGCAGAACCCCAGAGGAAGAGCCAGGAAGTTCAGGAAGGGCCTGAATAGGGAAGTCAAATCACATACGAACGGAGATCCTACTACTACATTCGAGAAGATTCTGAGATAGGCACAGCGGCCAGAGGATGATCTAGAGCTTGGCTCTAAGAGGCCGAAGGACACAGAAGGATCCAGTACCAATATAGGTCCAATAAAGTGGCCTCATTTTTAGCAGCAGCACCAGAGGCAGTTCCAGCATCTAATGCAATAATATTACGGACCAGCTAGAGCGCCAACACATCAGATGCACAAGATTCAGAGGCCAACAATTCCTCGTACTTTTTGTAAGAAGCAAGGACATAGATGGGATGCATGCAAGATGAGATTGGGCCAGCGCTTATTCTGCAAATCAGGAGACCATCAGTCGAGGGCTTGTCCTAAAATTCTAACTCGTCCAGCTTAGGGCAAAGCTCAGGCATAGAGAGCACCCGCGAGACCACCAGCGGGACAACAGAGAGGACCTCTACCACCACAATAGTAGCAGTTTGCTCAGCACCAACAACAGCAGAGAGGTACCCAGCGGCAGGGGCAAGCTTTCGCCTTGACCGTCGAGGAAGAGAAGCCAGTTGGTGATGTTATCTCAGGTTCAGTCTATCTTGATTCTTTTCCAGCTTGATTTTGGTGCTTCATATAGTTTTGTATCTGTATCTTTTGCTCTGAAACATCGTCTTGAGTCTGAACCATTGGCGAGGACTTGCAAGATCATGACCGGGGGTAGCATTATCCTGGTCAGTGATATTTATAAGGACCGAAGAGTTTTCTTGGGAGGCTGAGAGTTGAGCGTATGTCTACTCGTAATGCCACTTCTGAGCTATGATATAGTACTCGGGATGGATTGGTTGAGCAGGCATCATTCTACTATCGATTGTCGAGGAGGCAGAGTTTTGTTTCAGGCATCGGGAGAGCCAGAGTTTGAGTTCATCAGAGGAGCAGCACAACAGAGCGAAGGCGACTTCTGTGGAGCTTTAGTAAAAGAGCAGGAGCCACCATATCTATTGATTGCAGAGTATATGGATGTCATTCCTGAAGAGTTGTCGGGGTTGCCACCGGACATAGATGTAGAGTTCTTTATAAATTTGGTGACAGGCGCAGAGCCAATATCACAGCACATCTATAGAGTGAACAACAGTGAATTGGTAGAGTTGAAGAAGCAGGTGGATGAGTTGCAGGACAAAGGCTTCATCCGCTCCAAATTATCACCATTGGTTGCTCCAATAATTTTTGTACCAAAGAAGGATGGGTCGGTACGCATGTGTATCGACTATAGGGCACTCAACAACCTCACTATCAAGAATAAATATCCGTTGCCACAGATTGACGATTTATTTAATTAGTTGAGTGGAGAGAAGGTATTCTCAAAGATAAACTTAAGTTTGGGGTACCACCAGGTGAAAATGAAGAATGAAGATATTTTGAAGACAGCTTTCAGGACTCGATATGGGCAGTTTGAGTTCTTAGTGATGCCGTTTGGGTTGACCAATGCCCCGACGGTATTTATGAACCTGATGAATAAGGTATTTTATCAGTACTTGGATCAGTTTGTGATAATATTCATTGATGATATAATAATTTATTCAAAGACCCCGGAGGAGCATAAGAAACACTTGGGGATAGTTCTGGAGACTGTCACACCCCGGTCCCACATAGGCCGTTCGTCCTTGCTTGGTCCCTACGTAACCGATCGTCCTTGGACGAGTGTGATACCGTGCAAGCCTAAAGTGCGCTTGAACAAGGCCAAAGCATTCAACAAGGGCAAGTAAGCTATTCAAGACAGGAGCAGCGGCACATATATTGCAGAAAAGTAAAGAACATAATTGTATATGGAAATAAGCTCTTTATTGATAATCAAAAGTGTTACAAGCGGCGTACGACCGAGGTTACAGATCACTCAAGCACTCATTCCTCGATCATAATGACATCGTTCCATACATTATGTTCCTCTATACAAAAATAGCTCAAACTCGATATGGATCAAGGCATCGACTCCAGATTTTTGGGTCCTTGGGATGAGGCACGCCTATCACTTCCTTGGACGATTCAGTACCTGAGAACAAGCAAACTGTTGGTGGGTCAGAACTTTTATAAGTACTGGTGAGTATAAAACAACTGAACAGAATCTATACCCCCTGAAACCCACACTAAGTAAGCATATGTGCAAAATATTATATTAGTAGGGATCTTGCTAGTTTTACCTAAGTTCATTTTGTGCAGCTCAGGATTATAGTCAGTTTACTTCTTTGAAAATATAGCTTGGAAATAGTTCTGCATATTCAAAAAATAAGCATACAATCGGGATGGTGCTCTATCGTACAGTGCACAACATGTATTGTCCACCATAATTCTAACTCTTATGAACAAAGTTCTATAGTGGACTGTTCATTTTGTATCAAAATAAGTACATTTAGTGGACTATCATACTTTCAAGCACACAAGAAGAGCTAGCTATATAATTTCGGTCCCCTAGAAACTCAAGATCGGTAGTGGTAATCCAGCTAACCAATGACTCATTTATCTGATGCTATTAATAGCTGTGACACATGGTTGCTTTTCACTAACAAGTAGCATTCGTGACCAAGGTTCAGCTCTTCACTAATAGCCATTGTCCAACCGATGCGAATGTATAAAGCACTATCAGATAAACTCTAATATGCACATATTCATGAACAAGCAGGCTATATATAAACTCTTTATGTTTCTTACCCCTTGTCGACCGGTTATCCCTACAGCAGACATACAAGTTAGCAATATTTACATATATATGAACATATGATTATCTTTCCCTGTCTGTCTCTGCATCAAACAGTTAGGTATGCAAGAAGGCTAGCCTAGCATGCGCCCTAACTATATGATGGCCCATGAGTTACCCCATTGATGGGCAACAACACCCCCCTAGATTCCGTAGGACCAGAATATCGGGTGCTCTCACTATCCCTTTCGGACCGACCAATTTCCAGTACCCCAGAAATCGTTCGAGAGACTATTACCTTGTGCACAAGTTGTCCGAGACCAATGCATGATAAGCAATATTCCATCAAATAAAACTATAAGGATGAACCAACATTAATAAGCATTTAACAATCTAATAGCCACTCCCCCTAGATTCCGTAGGACCGGGATATCAGGGTGGATTACTAGACTCTTCTCTTTCGTTCTTTCAAGCAAAACACATCTTTCACATATCTAATAGCATACCCTCCTAGATCTCGTAGGACCAGAACATCAGGACACACTATTAGTCTATGCTTATACGAATTAAAAACTTATAGCAGTTCGATACAGCAAAACAGGCAAGCGAAACATATAATGGCAAGCACGATTTCGATTTTATGACTAGCATGCAATATCTATCTCTTTCTTAGCATATTACAAAGGGACTTATTCAAGCGATTCCTTTACTTATCTTTTTAGCATAGCAAGGGTTCGTTCGATAGCTGTGTCGGTACAACTAAGCATGCATCATTTCTTATATTCTTGACTTAGCATAGCAAGGTTCTATCTCATTTCAGACAAGTATACAAATTCTCTAGTTAAGCAAGCAGGTTCATTTCGATGATAAGCTATGCGAGTTCCCTTATTAAGCATGCAGAGTCAGGTTCTATCATTCTTCTTATGAAACTTATCTTCTTAAGCAAACAAGCATTCAAAAACTTAGATTTATTATTAAGGCGTACGAGAATCAGAGAATGCAGTTATGCCCACTCACATTGATCAATCATCTTATGGTTCGGTCGAGAACTCTTCGAGAATACTTCCGCTCGAGCAAGCAAAGCGATATCACTTGGACATAGTGCCTACGTGGAGTGGGGCACTACAGAGACCCTCAGGAAGGAGAAGCTATATGGCAAGCTTTTAAAGTTTGAGTCCTTTCTTGATAAGGTTAAATTTCTTGGGCAAGTGATTATAGGAGACAGGATCTCAGTGGACATGAAGAAGATTTCAGCAGTTGAGTCATGGTCTACCTCAGTTTAATTATGGAGATTAGAAGTTTTCTTGGACTGAAAGGCTATTATCAAAGATTTGTTCAGGATTTTCCAAGATTACAGAGCCAATGACTAGACTAACCAGGAAGGATGTGGAGTTCGTCTGGACTAAGGATTGTTAGTCTGATTTTGAGGAGCTGAAAAAGAGGTTGACTACAGCTTCAATATTGACATTGCCATCAGGGACAGGAGGATTTTTTATATATAGTGATACATCGGATAAGGGTTTGGGTTGTGTATTACAGCAGAACGGGAAGGTGATTTCCTATGCTTCCAAGCAATTACGCCCGCATGAGAAGAATTACCCTACCCATGACCTAGAGTTAGCAGAAGTTATCTTTGCTCTTAAACTGTGGAAATACTACTTGTATGGAGAGAAAGTAGAGATCTTTACAGATTATAAGATCTTGAAGAATGTATTTACACAAAAAAATCTCAATATGAGGTAGCTGCGATGGTTGGAGTTGATGAAGGACTTCGATATTTCTTTATAGTACCATCCAGGAAAGGCCAACGTAGTCGCAGATGCCTTGAGTAGGTATCCAGTGGCTATGTATTTAACGAGGAACATATATTTATTGGTCGATCTTGATAGTTTGGACATTAAGGTATTAGTTTCTGGAGTTGCAGCACAGATATGGGGACTTCAGGTACAGTCAAAGTTGATGGAATAGATCAGAGTCGCACAGTTCAAGGATGAGTCTCTGAGGAGAATCAGAGCACAGGTCCAGATAGGGTTGGCATTAGACTTCATCATTGCAGACGATGGATCATTGCGGCACATGATGATGGACTTTATGGATTTCTTCAGTCTTTACCCATTCTATAGTAGAAATAGGAGCATGTGATGATGGACTTTGTTTCAGGACTTTCCCAATGACCAAGAGGTAAAGTTATGATTGGGGTCATCGTAGACAGGTTGACCAAACTAGCCACTTTCTGCCATTCAAAGTGGGTACATCTACGAAGAAGCTCGCGGAGATATATATGCATCAGATAGTCAGATTGTATGGTGTTCCTGTGAGCATAGTCTTGGATTGGGATAGTCGCTTCACGTTATACTTCTGGAAGAGTTTACAGCTAGCATAGGCACTCAGCTCAAGTTTAGTATCGCATATCACTCTCAAACAGATGGGCAGTCAGAAAGGACTATCTAGACTCTTGAGGACATGCTATGTACCTGTGTTTTAGATTTTGGAGGCTCTTGGGAGGATCATCTTCAATTGGTAGAGTTTTTTTATAACAACAGCTACCAAACCAGTATCGAGATGTCACCATTTGAGGCATTATATGGACAAAGATGCCGCACTACATTATCATGGGATGATGTTGGTGAGAGAGCTTTATTGGGACCAGAGATGATAGTGGATGCAGCTGAGAAGGTAAAGCTCATCAGGGATAGACTTCGGGTAGCGCAGGACAGACAGTGGCATTTGGCCGATAGCCACCGGAGACCATTAGAGTTTGAGGTATAGATTTTGTTTTGCATTGCTTGTGATTGTTAGTTTTTGTTAGAGTGCTAAGGTTATATTTCGTGCTAAGTTGGCGGTCTAGTTTTCTAGAGAATTTCTCTGACATATGGCACGATTCATTTCGGTGGAGTCGAAAAGCTTAGTCCACGATTCATCGGACCTTTCATTATTCTTGAGAGTGTCGGTGCAGTTGCTTAAAGACTAGACTTACCACCTGCATTGGAGGAAGTGCACAACGTGTTTTATGTGTCACAGCAGAGATGGTATGTGGCAGATCCTAGCCATGTATTGGATCACTCGGAGATAGAGGTAGGTCGTACTCTTAGCTATCAAGAGAAGCCAGTTGAGATTCTAGATCGGAGGAAGAAGGTACTGAGGAACCAGACGATTCCTTAAGTGCGCGTCGCGTGGAGGTATCACTCGCCAAGAGAGAGTACCTGGGAGCGAGAGACCGAGATGCGCGAGCGATATCCTTATCTGTTTGAGCCGTGAGGTATAATTTTTCTTACTTGTATTGATTGCTTTTGGTAGTTAGTTTTTTCTTAATTTCGAGGACAAAATTTTTCTAAGGTAGGTAGGATTGTCACCCTCATTTTTTTAACTAAGGATAGTTTAATAATTTGACATGGATATTTTTATTTTAGGATTATTATATTAAATATTATGCATGTGTAAATATTATTTGTTGTATTATTTATTTATTGTTAGATGTTAGATTTATTTTTGCACTTGTGTAGTGGACCTAACTAGTTAGTTTAGATCCTTGGACCCAACATTTAATTCTAGTTTAGTTTGAGCCCAATATTAGGCCCATTCATTAGGAGGATAAATTAATTACTGAAACCAATTAGACTAGAATCTTCCCTCCTTAACTATTTTTTCATGAGAGGCCCAAGGGATGTTTTGGACAATTCATAATAACTTGGAGAAGGGGCAAGGGCCAGCCACCTATAGGAAGAGAGAATCTCTTTCTTCTTATTTTGACATTCCAATCTAGATCTAGAATTGTCTCTCTTCCAAATTCCTCATTCCCATACCAATTTATACTCAAATTGTTTTCCAATTTCTTCCCTATTCTTTATTAGAGGCTACTAGAACAAGAATATATAAGGAGAAAGCAAGTATCTATAAGGAGGAGCAAGGATCTACAAGGAGGAGCAAGGATCTACAAGTTGGAGGCTATTTCACGCAATTTAGATTTTTTATTGGGAATTCATCTCCCAATAGGTACAATTTAGCTTTGCCTCTTTAATTAGGTTCTAAATATATGATTTAACCATAAGAAACCATTTCATATACTAAGGCTACCCATAGGAATTGGAATTATGTTCATAAGAGGCCAATGGAAAAAGTTATATGGTATTTTCTATCAATTTTTGGGGAATTTCGAGATTGGCACATCTTGTGTTTGTCAATTGGTCAATTAGACTAATTTGACTTATGTTTGCTTGTGTGTGACTAGTATTGTGTCCATAATTAGATACGTGTAGGTCGTATCCCGATAATTTGGTGATATGGGTTAATTTTGGGGTTTTTCTCCGACACGGGGGTTTGTACATGTCCCATCTTGACAAGGACATGTAGTTGAATATTTAATTCTTCGTATTGTTCATAATTAGTATTCTAGACTTACTTGTGTCCTTCAGGATACGTTTGGTTGTGTGATGGAGCCGTATCGCAAGCATATCATAGAATGAGTGTGATACGGGTGCGGTGCACTCCACATGTTTGTTCATTGTATATCAATTCATTTGATTTAGTTATATATATTAGATATGATATATTATGTGATAATATATCTATGTATATGTGTATATATCTATTTTATATTGTATAGATATGCATATATGGCTATAGGTATATGTGTTTATATATGTAGATAGATATCTATATGTAAGTGTGTATGTTTATATATATATATATATATATATATATATATATATATATATATATATATGTGTGTGTGTGTGTATGTATGTATGAGAGTGTATATATATATTGATATCTATATAGCCTGTGTAAGTATGTATCTATATGGTTATGTATATGTGTATGCATAGTGAGTGAGTGAGTGAGTGAGTGAGTGAGTGAGTGAGTGAGTGAGTGAGTGAGTAATGCATGTGTGAAGTGAGGGGTCGGGCAGTAGCAGTTTTCTGCTCACAGCGGGAAGCACAGCAAGCAAAGGGCAGTTTAGCAAGGAGGCTTCAAGGCAAAGAGCAGTGCATCAGTAGCAGCCAGTGATCAAATGCAGTATCATCAGCCTCGAGCCAACTGTACTGCAGTAATGCATTCAGCTAGCAGGCAGTGGCAGCTACAAGCATGTAGTAGCTTGTGCAGCAACCAGTGCACAATAGCAGTAAGTCTCAACATTCAGCATAGTGCATCAACAGATGCAGTAAAGCAAGTAGCAGTTTCAGCATTGTACAGCAAGCAGTTCAGCAGCAGTGTACAAACTACTACATCAACTGTGCAGCAAAGGCACAGCAATTCGAGCCATCAACAGCATGTGCAGCAATATCCATCTATTGAGCAAGCAAGCAGTAGCAATATCAGCACAGCAGACAGCAGGATCCAGCAGCAATGAGCAACAGCAAGGTAAGAGGTTAGCAGTTAGTTAAGGTGAGTAGCTAGTAGTTAT